>JARHVA010006606.1:367500-825000 GCA_037957365.1 Torreya grandis
CCACCATATTCTTGAAATTGGTCAAGTTCCTAATAGGCTTTAAATCATCAACATTGTGCACAATCTAAAACATGATTTTTTTTAACCATAACTTTTGATTTGATACTCAATTTTTGATGTCATTTTTTGTGTTAGAAAGGTGATTCAAGATATTTTACAATGAATTAGGTTTTTTGTGGAATTAATGCATGTTATAAAACCTATAGTTTTTTAGTTTTGTGACACTATTTATTTAACACGACATTTCACATTTAATTATTTTTTTGTCTTTTAACCTTAATAATAAATTATCATGTTTTATTTATTGTTTTGGAAGGATTTGAAAATTAAGTCTAGTGGTTCAAGGAAATAAAATGTTTATAGGTTCCAAGCATGAGCCTTAACTCATGGTGTTGACTTTTAATGCATGGTGAATGTATAATTATTCATTAAGCCTAGGTTGTGGTTGGTGCCTTTTAACTTAATGTGTTAACCACTTTATGGAGGGAAATGTTTCCTTGTTCTATGGATTTAGTCACTATTTAAGCTGAGAAAGAGGAATTTTTAGTGGTTGGTTGATTAAATAGAGATTAGATGGAGGACCACACATTTTTTTAATGAAAATTTCTAATTTCCTAGTTAGGTTTATCTTATTTCTCATGGTTAGCTATATTTTTTTAGCATAGCTATATAATTAAATTAAATAAAATGAATACAAACTAGTGATTCATTCAATATTTTATGAATTGAAAGGTTGTGAAGGCTTTTTTCATCATCTGCACATGTTTATTGTGATTGTTTTCATATTTATTTATAATTTAATTACCCACAGACTTCAACATCATATTTGTTTATCATTGTGTGTATAATGGTCAAGAAGAATATTGATTTAAAAAGATTTCTATATTCAAATAAATAGTATACATCATCATCATAAAGTAGGATCATTTATTTCCTCTATCCTCTTATATTTTTCCCTTTTTTGATGAATCTATTAGGCTAGGGTTAGAATAGGACTATAAAGTGTAATATGCTTTGAAAATTTAAATACCTTAATTAAGAATGTTATTTATTAGTTTTTATAAAGTAAAAAATTCACACAATGTAATGAAATAGTGTATCAACTAAAATTTCTGTCAAATATGAAGGTGATGATTATTTTAGGAAGTTTATTAATATTCATCTCATTTTTTTAAGCTTAACTAGTAGGCCCCTTGGTAAAAATAGTTGACACCGACCATTAGGTTATTCAATATTTTGTGACCTATTTATATATATCTTAGGGAGATTTCATTTATTTTTAGGAAAGGTAGGTAATATTCCTTGCCTAATTTTACGTTCCAAAAGATGCATCAATATCATCTTCAATGTTTTATACATCACATATCCATTTCCAATTCCTTTCACTTAGGAAATACTTGAGGAGTAATATGTATAAATATATACACCTTCAATAATGGAGTTTTGGCCTATCACCAAGTGCAAATTAAAGAGTAATATAGGTTAAAAACCACATTTATTACCAAATGGGATTCATTTATGTATAATTTTATGACCTTCAGTTTAAATAATGCACCTTCCATATTCTTATGTATCATCGTAACAACCTTAAATTATTTTATGTAATTTTTTCCTTAAGTATATTTAGATGAGTGGAAAATGTATGGACTATTAAGGGGCAATCATTAAAATTTACATCTCATGTTTGAGTATTATTTATGTCTTGAAATTTACCCAAATTAGAATAAATGCATATTTTTGACACCATTTGGTAATTGATTATCCATGTGATTTGTAAACATGGTCTCCTTATCAACCCTACTAAGTTGGCTATCATTTTTTAACTTGAGGCACCCACTATGCAATTATAATTGAGGGACTTTTTATGTCATACTGGATACTACTCATATTTCATTCGACACTATGCTAAAATCATAACACCACTAGAGGTAATTATAGGAAATAATGGTCTATTTATATGGGTTGAGGCACAAGAAGAGTCATTTTAAAATTTAGAGTATAATATTGCAAGTGCACTATTCTTCCACTTCCTATGTTGGATAAACCCATTTCATGTGCATGTCGATGCATTATGGAAAATGATAGGTAACATCCTAGCTCAGCTAGGTGACAATAAGATGGACCATCTAGTTTAATTTTCTAGTAGGAATATTATGGTATATGAGTATAACTATACAAACATTAAGCGTGAGGCACTCATAATGATATATGTGTTGTGGAATTTCTCTAGTATTTTTTGGCCATGCCATCTATATTCTTTATTAATCATGATTAATTGAATTACTTTTTCAATAAAAAATTAATCCATAGAAGTATTTTATGAGTCATTATGTTATTTCATAAATTTCATTATTTGGTGGTTGTAAATCCTCTTAATATAACTTATATCCTGACCCCTTATCATGTATTAATATAGGTGAGGATACACATAACATTGAATATGCCATAAAACATTTGTAGCTTTATATAGTCTAATGTGTCACTAATAGTATTGATGATATCACTTCTTTTCTCACGTATGGTACTATTCTAATAATGTTTCCACTAAGGATTTATAATAACTAATTTTATGCACCACACCATACAAACTCATCATAGGAGAGATTTACATACTCAATCATGATGAATTCATGTGTATTTATATCCTATAACATGATCACCTAAGGGTGTTACAGAAAGGACACAAAAGAATATCAGGTTGTCACTTTTATATAGAGGATACTACATATAAGATCCTTCTCTCTAGCTAATAATGGCCTAGATTTTTTTGGAATGTTAATTTTTATGTGAATAAATGTGATGTCTATCAATGGATATAGAAAATAAAAACCAAGATGAGATTCATAGAATCCTCATATTATCACATGAAAATTATTAAAATGGGCTATTAAATTTATGGTCCTATTCATTATTTATGCACATAGGACTAGCACATGTTATGTTCTTACTCCACTAACTATTTCATTTGGTGTCCTGAGGGAACACCGATAAACAACTACATGATAAAAATCAATGCATTTATTGTGGGATAATATCATTCATAAACATGGGTTCCCTCTAATCTTGATAAGTGACCAAGGTACCCATTTCATAAATGATATTATATGCATCCTACTATTTGACTTCATGGTTTCACATCATAGTACTACCTCATGCCAACAAAAAAAAAGGGATTACAGGGCTTTCAACAATATTCTTCGTAAAAATTTAATCAAGATTTGTGATTTGAGGTGCAATCATTGAGAGTATCATGTTTTAGCTTGTGTTCAATAAAGAGGGAATTCTTTCAATGTAATTTTTAGTTCCATCTCTACACATGACATTCCTAAATGATGACTCAAGGACAAGGAATCCTTTAATACACACCTAGAGGATATCATGAAATTATATGAAAGGTGTGTCATATACTAAGTAGAATAAAATTATGGAAAATGCCTAACAAAAGAATTGACATGACTAACATATCAAGGGAAAAACATTATTTTAATGATAAATTATTATACTCTATGAATCTAATTATTTTAATCACCCAAATAATCTTGAGATCCATTGGTATATGTAAGATACATACTTTATATGGAAAAATTATCCTTCGGTATTTCAATGGAATCTAACTTAAGACATACCATGCTTGATAAACTTGAGCCATGTTATAATAAGGCTTATGTCTTTGTTATTTTTATTTTTTATCTCATATGATAGTGTAGTATATTTTAGGTATTAAGTACACAAGTTATGCATTATGTTTTGTAATAAAATGCACATCCTCATCTATCTAATGTTTTATTGGATGATTATTTATTTACTCCTTTTGTCAATATCTCTTCATCTTATCTAAAGTGATAGCTTCATCATTTTATTTAAACATTGGTGACCACTATAATGGTATATCTAAATATATTTGTGAGTTTGATGTTTATTTTCTCAAACTTATTTTCACATAACTACTTACTCCTCAAAATCAAATCAAAATTTTTGCGTACAAAAAATGAATACTTATATACATAAATTCACTTTCTTCACTATAGGACTAAGCACATAATTTAGTGTGGGGTAGGAATAAAAAATGGCTGAAATAAATATTGAACATCCACAAAGGAAAATTAACCAAATATAAAGATACCTATAGATTTTTGGGGTTATGAAGTGCACTAAGAGTAGAGTGTAGTTATTAGGAATGAAAAAATAGATGAGAAAGGTCATGCCATAGTGAAGTCAATTCAAAATGACACCACCAAATTTGAAATCCATTTTTTTTTCCATTTCTCATATAACTATGTTAACTGTCATGCACTGGAGTAAATTCAAGTGTTGTTTGGGTGATTGAGGTAAATATAAGTGTGTGTAAGTACAGAAAATTATAATGATAAGTAAGATAAATATATGTCAATATATTAAATAAGTAATAATGGTAGTTGATACATACAAATCATGCCATTAAAATAATGTCATTAGGATGTATAAAATATGTTATGTTATGTTACTCACTTTTCAGTTTCAATAAGATTTGATACCCCACAAGATTGTTCTTTTAACAAAGATTCAAGTGGAGGAATTCAAAAAAATTAAAATATTTTATACTTAATAGCATTAAGTTTTTCAACTCTAAAATTCTAATCACTATTTCAAATAGAAACATAGTTAAAAAGAAAATCTAGCAAGAAGCTAAGCAAAATTAAATGTTTTGAATGATGGGTTCTACAATTAGATCTACATGAATATTGAGACTAATAAATACTTACCCATTTGTGGTATAAAAAAAACACACATCAAAAATAGATGTTTAAGAAGGATAAATATCATAAGGGTATGCATGATAGGATTCATAGTGACGATGAAGAAGCAAAAACAATAGGTATGATCATAAGCCCCATCATCATTGATAAGTTGTGAGTGCATGCACATAGAAGAGGTGTTTATAATAGAACTAATATAAATTTATAAGGTTGATGTTGAGGAGATGGAGAAATAAATAGTGTTAGAGTCATTTCAGTATGTATAAATGAAATAAATAGCCTCAATTCTATGTGGGGAAGAGTGGAAGTCTGAGTTTGTGAAATGCAAATTCAAGGATAATAACCACCAATGGAGTGATAATGAGATAGATTTTTGAAATGTCAACATGGTGGACACTAGTAAATATATTATAGATGATGTTATAATATTTAATATATCAATAAATCAAGTAGTCAAAAGGTTTGGATTGCTCTAATTATTTGAGATACCCTATTTTGGAATTTTGATTAACTTAGTGCACTTCTTGTTATCACACATACATGAGGAAAAATTATAATTTTATGAGCACAAAAGGAAGATCCCAAAAACACACATCAATATATATATTATCACCCCTTGATCAAATGATGACATTAAACGAACACTCACTAATTTATATAAAGTACAAGGGGTTAAAAATATATTAAACTACAAGAAGGAAATGTTTAATTTTCATATCAAAAACATTGTTGATTAGGAAATAAAGGTACCACATGACTTGTAAGCAAAAATCTGGTAGGATCTAGTAGATGAGGAGAGATCAATAAGCAATTCATTTAAATTTTGAAATAAATGGCCTATGAGACCCTTTTAAAAATATCAAATTTAATTGTGAACTCAATCATTGAGGATGTAAATAGGTCACCTAGTTAGGTGAATATTTGAAGTGGGGTTTCATTCTGATATTATTGGTACTTGATTAAATTGATATCCCCAATTGATATGGTGATAAGGTTTAGTCCTTTCATATGGAGCATAAGTCATCAAAGAATTAATACCATGAACACATGCAATTTTATTTATGGAAAATATTACATAGCCAAAATGGATATATGGATTAATAATAATTTTATATCTTTCAGGAATGAGTTGTGTATCCAAATTCATTTCTTGAATCTATGCCTAAGATGGGTAAAGATTTTTATCATGAAACACTATAGTATTTATAGAATCCAACCTATTAATGGATTTAATATGATGTCTTAGTGATCCATTTCATTTAAATTAAATAAACTTTTTATACTTTTTTAAGGATATCTAAGTCACATCATGTTTCAATTTATGTGGTATAAATTGACACCAACTAACACACCGTAAGGAAAATATTTTCCTATGCAATTGAGGTTAAACCAAAAAATGAGGAGGACACAAATAAAAATAATACCATTAATCCTCAATAGGAGGTGATGATAAATGAAAAACTACATAAGTTATAATATTATTTTAAACCAAGGCATAGATAAAATATTTCCATAACATGAAAACCAAAATTCATAATTAGGCCAATAATCTCCAAAAATGAGGATCCCAAGAAAAATAATTCAGAGGGTTTGGAAGCTACATCTAAGGGATATGTTATCACTAAAATTTAATAACATACCATTACTTTTATATTATGATAGGAACATATTTTCACTCCATATCTTTCTAATAAACCCACTCTTAGACCATCATCTCCCATAAAAACCCCATTGGTATAAAAATTCCCACCCAATGATGCCAAATTGTCTCCCCTATATGTGGAATAATGGGATGGTGGTGATTCATAAGAAAAAATATATTATTAGTGACAAGGTTCACAATAGGTAGTGTTGGTTCCCAGTAATGCACCATTATCACTGGACCTCACACACCTTAGGGGCAAGAATCAATAAGGAGAGTGTAATTCGAAGGTGATGAACCATGAAGATATGTCTTAAGATTTGGGGAGGGATCAACACCTTAAAATAATGGAATGGGTACAATCACTAGGAGAGACTTGAAAAAGGGGATGGTTAGTTCCCTGTTACATTTGGCTCTACCTGAACCAAGGTGAGAGGACCTATGGGTGGGGGTAGCTAGTTTTGATGAAGAGATTTTAAACATTAAAGATTCATGGGAGTTTGAAATTATGAAAGATATAATATGACAAAATAATAACCATACTCACACACTCCACCCTGGAAGGGTTGTCACATAAAATACATGAATGCTTAAGTCATATGAAATCTACTTAAGACAGATGGGAAAATGGCTATAATATTCAATGTGGAAATTCTTGTTGAATTACAAGGGGTAAGTGAGGACTGAAAGTATAGGATTTTTAGCATATAAATTTAATACACTTTAGGTGAATAATGTATAGTGCATTCATCAAGCAGGCAACACTTATGTTATGCTAGTTGTATGCTATATGTGGGGTAGAATAGGGTAGGACAATGTTTATAATAAAATTTTGATGAGAATATGTGGAGGGATAATAAATAAATATTTATGGGTTCACATAATCATTTTATCTCCTTTATCAACAAATTCTTGCTTAGTTCTTGAAATAGTTAAGAACAAACTATGCACACATGGTCCTTGAAAGATTACAAGCAACACTACATGTTACATTTCAAGAATTATTTCTTGTTGCATCCATGATCCCAAGAATACCCTTAAAAAGTATATCAATTATTCATTCCAAAAAATTTAAAATATAAAGGATTTTGTGTTTTGGTTTCACCTTCTAAATGACTACCATAAAGAAACATACACTAGACAACCAATCTATTTAGCTTGTGAAAAGAAACACTGCATTTGAATAATAAGATAGAATGGAAAGCATGAACATGTTTTATTAATTTATTGGGAAAATATTGATCATAAAACATTTATTTAAAATTATATATCATAAGACACTTTAGATAAATGACTCTGTAACAAGGGAACATCATAGATGATCTCAAAAATTGCCAATGATTTTACAAATGAAATTAATTTGGCACTAGGGCACTACATAGGGATGACTCTTTGAGATATCTCCTTTTCACTAAATTTTTTATCTAACCTTTATAATGGGACAAACCCACTCTACCTATATAATTATATAACCATACTTGGCATATTCTATAAAGATACTCTAGCTGGAAGACACCTTCACAGGCCTAGAGTTAGTTGTAATGAACTTGATTCCTCATACCTATAGGTGCACTCTCATGATGATTAAGGATATTATTTCCCACTATAGAAGAATATTTATATTTATGTACATGTAAAAAAACCCAAAAGGGACAAAACAAAACTTTGTCCACTTATTCAAAGAAACAAAAATGTCCTTCCTTATACAAAAACAAATTTGTAAAGGGATGTGCCACTAACAAGAAAAATATAAAAGTTCCTTATAATGAAAGACAAAAAAGTGATAAAAGTACAAGAATATAAAGGGAGGTATGGGCTAATTCCCTTTTTGGGAAAGAAACTATGGGTATCTCATCATGATGTAGAATCCACATCGATGATTATGTCCTTTGGTAGTTTGTCTTTGTGTGTAATAAACTTCTCCATCATACTAGGGAGGATAATTATATCTGGGCCAATTTGGTACTTGAAGTTTCCATCATATTCCTCTAACCAATTGTTGGTTCTCTAAAACACTCCCTCTTTCTTTTGTATTAATGCTTCTAGCTTGTTTTAATATTTTTTAGAGATACTAGGTCCTTTATTTTTTGGCCATTGAAAGATTCATGAGGTTCATTGATGAGATCCTTTAGAGCCTTCTCTAATACTTATTTTTTTAGGTCCACCACACCATCTAACCTTAGTATTACTCTCAAAATGGACTCAATCTCTATTCTCATAGTCTTGAGAGATTATTCTTCTCCTTTTAAATCAAAATTGCCATCCTTGAGCATGGTGAACCTATGATTTATGGACAATTGGAACTCTCTAGGCATATTAATATTATATAGAGAGATAATTTTTGTGTGATTAAAATATCCTTGCCCACTTTACATATTTCATTTATTTTGGGCTTAAGTGCCTCCCAATTTTTGATAGCAGCATCATAAATAGATGATAGAGAGATACTCTCCTTGTCTATCTATTTCATCATCTAGCCATTCCATAGCCATATGGATTACTTCTTGGCCTCAAGCTATCAAGTCCTATTGCCAATATTTTGTCACCAATCCTCTAATCTTTTCATCTTCACCACAGGTGATGTTTAGTATTCTAAAGGGGATATGGGAAAGGTCAAGATCTTGGATGGTGGTTTGAGTCACCACTTGGGGCTTACATAGTAAATTTTATATGTTCTTGATCATAGCCTAATTTTCTACCTTTAATTCCTCCATGGTGTATTGATATTCATCCATTATATGCATCACCATGTTAGCTAGGACTTGTGAAGTATGATTTAACTCCTTCCTTGATGGCTCCCTAGGATTGTAATAGTAGACTAAATAGTTTTCTATGGTAGTATCCTTCTTCAATTAATCTAAAGGAGTAATGGCTACTTTAACACTAATTTCCCTTATGTCAGTGAATGCCAATCTAACATCCATCTTGGCCTTCTTTGGCGGCTTAGCCTTTTGTTTTTGAAAAAATTAGGATATATCGATATCCCCTACTTTTCTCATTACATCATTATTTTACTTCATTTGGTTTACAATCCAAAGAAAGGGCCTAATATAGAAACCAACTAAAGTTGTAAATGTTGAGGATGGACTTATAGTAGTGATGAGTGGTGCCAATGGGGAAGTAGCTATTGGGAGCATCACTAGTTTCGGAGGAGGCCTTAACAAAAATTGTTATGTGTCTTCATAAATTACATACTCTTCTTTTTCCTTATCTAGGACTAGCTAAAGTTACTCTTAAAATTTGAAATTAGACCCAAGATACACTCTCCTTGTCTATCTATCTCATCATCTAGCCATTCCATAGCCATATGGATTACTTCTTGGCCTCAAGCTATCAAGTCTTATTACCAATATTTTGTCACCAATCCTCTAATATTTTAGTCTTCACCATGGGTGATGTTTAGTATTCTAAAGGGGATATGGGAAACGTCAAGATCTTGGATGGTGGTTTGAGTCACCACTTGGGGCTTAAATAGTAAATTTTTTAAGTACTTGATCATAGCCTAATTTTCTACCTTTAATTCCTCCATGGTGTATTGATATTCATCCACTCTATGCATCACCATGTCAGCTAGGACTTGTGAAGTATGATTTAATTCCTTCCTTGATGGCTCCCTAGGAGTGTAATAGTAGACTAAATAGTTTTCTATGGTAGTATCCTTCTTTAGTTCATCTAAAGGAGTAATGGCTACTTTAACACTACTTTCCCTTATGTCAGTGAATGCCATTCTAACATCCATCTTGGCCTTCTTTCGGGGCTTAGCCTTTTACTTTTGAAAAAATTGGGATATATCGATATCCCCTACTTTTCTCATTACATCATTATTTTACTTCATTTGGTTTACAATCCAAAGAAGGGGGCTAATATAAAAACCTACTAAAGTTGTAGATGTTGAGGATGGCCTTATAGTAGTGATGAGTGGTGCCAATGGGGAAGTAGCTATTGGGAACATCACTAGTTTAGGAGGAGGCCTTAATAAAAATTGTTATGTGTCTTCATAAATTACATACTCTTCTTTTTCCTTATCTAGGACTAGCTAAAGTTACTCTAAATTTTTTAAATTAGACCCAAGCTGGCAAGACTCTATGCATAATTTGTTAATGAAAATCCATTTTTATGTGTGTTGGACAAAGGACAGAACAATGGCTTCTCCTTCCATAACACCTTGGGTCACTGGGTCTATAGAGGCTATGGTGACTTCCTTGTCATGTTTAGGTGACTCTTCACCAATCATGGCCTTAGAACCTTTATTCTTTTTTGGGTCATTCACCTTGATCATGGGGAAAGTCCCTGAAGGTATTTGGATTAAAGTATCATCTTTAGGGGCACTCTCCTCAACATATTTATTGACCTCTAAAGTTATAGGGGTGCCCTATAATGAATCACTAGACCAAAACCTTGAGGCATTAGTGAAGTCTACCCACTAAGACCATAACATCCCACCACACTTCTAGAGCCTAGACTTTGGGCTAGATTTGCACCCATACCACTAGGATTCCCTATGTGTACGATCCCCAGAAAAACACTACCATGCCGGCATAGCCACCTGCTCTGTGACTTAATCCTGGGTGGAGGCTCTGATACCACATGTAATGAACCACTAAACCAAAACCTTGAGGCTTTTGTGAAGTCCACCCACTAAGACCATAACATGCCCCTTTTTAGGATTGATCTATCATCTCCTATATTATCTTTCTCTTACTCTCACACCTTTATGTTATTGGTGAGGGATTGAATTTCATCCCTAGGTTCACCTTAATCCCCTTCATCTTACTTCAGGGTGTCCTTGATTTCATCAACTTTGTCTTGCCCAAGTGATTGAGAAATAACATCTTGGACAAATGCCTTTGTTTCTAGGGAGTGGGACTCCTTTTTAACTAAAGATTCTACTTGGGTGGCTACCTTGACACCAAAATTTAAAACATCATCAACATATAGAGGATTATCTAAAGTTTTAGCCCATTCCTCATCACCTTTACCTTAATATATTGTAGGTTCCCATTATATAGATGTTCCCATCAATATTTTTAAAGGGGAGTGACATTTCTTGCTATGGGTCCTTTACCTAGTTCTTACCTTAGGGGGAGTGAAGGGATGTTATTTTTTCATTACCTTAGCTAATAGCCTTTCTTCATCTGAGTCCTCCCCCTCACTCATATCCCTAACACTCTACATGTATGAAGCTTGATCTTCTTTTTTCCTTGAGGGGCACTCCTCAATGATTGGGTCTTTGAAGAAAATTATCCTTTAATTGATTAGAGATTTTGCTAGAGGTTGGAGGGTCTTCTTGGATTTTTTTTGGTGGATCCTCTTATTCCTCACCTCCTTTCTTCCTTGAATATATCTTTGGAGGAGGCTCAACTATATCATACTATGGAGATAGGATAGTTGGGATGGGTGCTTGACTGACCATGAGAGAAGCTGTTAAGGTGGGTGACACCCCCAAAAATTCCCTCCCCATTATTGAAATAGGGATGATACTAGTCACTATGACCTACCCTATGATAATTTTATCCCAATTCTTGGCCAAGCTTGTTATATTTGAGAAAGACATATTGTCCTTCGATTGGGATATAATCATTTTCTCAATGCCCACCAACTTGGTGAAGTCAATGTCTCCAAGCTTTCTTTTCCCTCTTCCTACTATACATGATGATGGGGCTAGAGGGTCACCATTGTGTGTAGGAAAAAATGAATTTAATTCTTTCACCTTCCTTAAATATTGGAAGGCATGGGTGTTGTACACCATGAAGTCAACTCCATACTCCTTCAACCACTTGAATTTTCTCCTCATTATCCATATCACTCACCTAGGGATGAAATCATTTTCTTCCTCAGTGAAATCTAGTAGAGTGATGGGCTAGGATTAAATATTGCTCCTATTATATATGGAGTATAGTGTCATCTTATCATGAACCATATCCTTGGGGAGAGGATTTATGTCATATTCTATTACCTCTTTAACTATTAACCTCATGTACTCTCACTTCCTGACATCTTATTTAGCGGTGCAATCAGACCATAGGTATTCATAGTGGGAATAATGTCATACCATGTTTGTCACCATATTTATGAACCATCTAATGTCATAATTGGGTCGAGGTGGCATCTTTCCAAGCGTGTGCAAAATCATTTCCAATTCCAACCCCTTGTCCTTGGCCATAGAAGGTCATGAATAGAAACCAATCACCATAGGAAACTTGAAATTATTATTTATATTTTTCACTATAATTATTTCATGCAGTGATAGCATATACCTATACAACTCCATTATTTCCAATATATCATCTAGGTATCTAGGCAATTTGAATGGGCATCTAGAATACCCACTCACCCTAATGTATGTGACTATTTTGAACTAAATATAGGTGGTGCCAAGATTCTTAATTACCTATTTGGATATTGTATAAATTCTATTCATGCTCCTTAGGGGGTAGATCACACTCATCATGGAGTTAAATAAGTAGTTATGCACCTTAAAAAAAATATTCTTAGACCTTTCTAAGGTTACCTTAGGATATATTTCATAAATCCTCATACTCGTGGAGTTCTTGGTAAGTCCCAAGAAAACCCTATTATATAGCTAATTATACATCAGGTAAGAAGACATATAAAATTTACCTTGAAATTTATCCTTGGAGGTGATGGATACTTGGAGGCACATCATCTGTGCATGTAAATTATTGCTAAGCATGATGGCCTAGTTGATCCTCTTCTTCCCTTTTAATATGCAGAACATGATTAAAAACATGTATGTCTCAAAACTTTTCAGTAATGGGTAACCCATAATTTTCGGTGGTCATGGATATAACATACTATGGTAATTAATTAAATTCTACCAACTTCAAGTTCTTTGACATTCTTGAGACCTTCATTCATTTCTTGGTCAACCAACATGAGTTTGCTACCTCCTAGATAGATTTTTCATCATTATCAGTATATTATTGGCATTCTTTGACATTGAGTGTGATGCTTTCTAGTTGAGGGGGAATGCCAAGCATGGTATTGAGGGCCTCTAGAGTAAAGCATCATACCATATAATGACTACCATCAATGATGGTTTTTGGTACCTGTTTATATGTTTGAGCACGTGCTATTATTATCTCTAGGTATGGATCAACTAGGGGAAACATTGTTGTTGGTGTGATCTAGCTCATGCCAACATTAGTAAATACTTATGAGGGGTTGGGGTCTTGAAAAACATTTACCAATACCCAAAAATCCAAATTCATATCATTACTCTCTTTGATTGAATCAAATAATGATATGATTCTTCTCTTAGATGTTGTGTAAGTAGCTACCATTGGTAGTAGTGGAGGCTACACATAGGTGGAAGTAGAAATCCTTTATAACTTTCACTTTGATTCACCATATTCATGTTGTTTATCACTCTAGCACACTTAGTCACTTGGAAACACAAATCTATAGCTCTAAATGTGAAAGGTAAGTTAAAATGAAGAATAACACTTAAATATAATCACTTGCATTTTAGAATTAGGGTTATCATTAATGCTACAAGATAAGGTGGAAAATTAACACCTACCCCATTTATTTCTTGATCCACATTTGAAAAATGAAGGGAAAATTCAAGGCCTTCACTTGCATGCTAAGTAACCACTCTTTTGAAATATGTGTTGAAATATGAGTGAATTATAGATTTAAAAAACTCTTGCTTGGGTCTTCAAGGATTTCCTCACCTTCTTTACTGGTTATGACATTTTGGTGTTATAGGGCAAAAAGTCCTATGCCCCTAATGAAACCAAGGGCACAACCTAATATAATACTTCTTTTAAAAAAACTCAGCCATTTAGGCTTTTGGGGACCTTTTGGAAAATGTCCATAAAATTAAGCGAGGCAATTTACAAAAAGGTCCCAAAGTTAAAAAGCACCCGAGCACCTCCATTTGGAACAAGTATTTTTATTATTAAAAATAAACATTAGGGCCCTATGCATTTTTGACACCATGTCCATAAAAAATTAAGTGGGTAAATTTTTCAAAGAGGCCCAAAACATCTAAGGCCCAATGTTCTGCCAAGTGTCCAAATTAAAAAAAACAAGATCATGGCCACTTTTTCCACTTATACTAACTTCCTTCAAAAGGGGAGGAGTGAAAAAACCTCCCATCTCCTGAATCTCACTCTCAGGGGGGTCCCTTAAGTCAAATACATATTTTTCAATTGGTTCATCAGACTATTCCTCACCTAAATCACCAAAACATATAAGTGTATCATGTTATTCTTATCTAAGACATGGACATACTTCCTCTTTCAAGTGTGAACGATCCAAGCTTTGGAAAAAGACTTGGTCACACCCTCATTTTTTTTTGGTAGACTTTCATCCCATATAATCCTTTTTCCACACGTGGTTAATTTTTAAATCTTTCCTAAGCCTTCCTTAGGTATTTTCCATCTTTGATAGACATCCCTCTAGACTCGTCTAACCAAAGTAATAGACATGATTACTTAAATTACACACCCCAACCTTTCCTCATGACAAGGAGTGAAGGAAACTAAGACATTAAAACTTGATTAACTCTAGCATAGGCCATAGCTCATACAAAGACCCAAATTTATCTAGCATAATTTTTTTCACCAACATAGGCTCCTGCTCAGGGATAGGTGCCCCCCAGTGGGTACATAGAGAACACTAGACTGGTCACCTATTAATTGGGTTATCGAGTCAATAAGAAACATACCATGGGTGAATCACCATATCAATAAGGAAATTAACCAAAAATAAAAGAGATCATGATAGATAAAATACAATATGATCAAGGGGACCATAAGGTAGACAATTATATACATATATACATGGGTGAATAAAAAATCAATCTAGGAATTGTTTAAGATTTCTACCATTCACTAAAATCTCCAAAATATCTCCATATATGTCTCTAAGATATAAGGTGTGATTTATTATCTAAAAATTGATGGTTTAGGGACCCATTCAAAGGGAATCAAAATTTCCATGCTTCCCTTTATCTTCATGTCTACTATTCCAGAGTAGTACTAGATCATCGACTTGAAAATTTCATGGAGTAACTTTTCTATAAAAAATCCTCTTAGATGTTCCTTAAATTTTATTTTCTTTTCATGAGCCTATCTCCTGGATTCATCAAGTTTAATGATCTGGTCAATTCTCCCATTATAATGGCTTATTTTTTCTTTATCATTTATCACATGAATTGGTATGTAGGCAATGGTAGATTCAAAGGTAGAATAGTTTGGGTCCCATACATGAGCTCAAATGGGCTTTTTATAGTAGACATCTTTCAATTTAATCTATCTACCTAAACATCAAACTTCACTTGATCACCCCATTTTCTTTTGTTGTCAACCGGAGTCCACTTGATAATTTTTAATAAGTTTTTATTTCTATACTCTTCTTGTCCATTTCCTTGAGGATTATGGTTTGATGCATAAGCCAAATTAGTCCCATAATCCTCACATAATGAATTCAACTATTTATCTTTAAAACATATAGCATTGTCACATACAATCTTGATTAC
Source organism: Torreya grandis (assembly GCA_037957365.1). Taxonomy (NCBI): domain Eukaryota; kingdom Viridiplantae; phylum Streptophyta; class Pinopsida; order Cupressales; family Taxaceae; genus Torreya; species Torreya grandis. The sequence continues at coordinate 383,387 of JARHVA010006606.1, forward strand.
TACCTTGAATAAAAAAATGATATTGTTTAATAAGAAATCAATCACTACCTAGTGGGTTTATGTCCTAGTAGGAATTACCTCAACCCATTTCATGAGTTAGTCAGTGGCCACTAGGATCCATTTATGACTAGATATCAAGGCATCTAGGATTTCACCCATAAAATCCATCCCCCATTGTTTGAAAGGGCCCTCAATAGAGACTAGTTACTAAGGAAGTGATTTGGATGCCTTTATCCTTCCAGAGAACCACTGACATTCTTCACATTTTTTAACCTAGGTAGTTACATTTTTGAATAGTGTAGGCCACCAATATCTATCCCTCATGATCTTGTGTGTAGTGACATTTGGGGTGAAATGGCTACCTCACACACCACTATGCATTTAATTTATTATTAGAGAGAACTCACTCTTTACTAAACATCTATAGAAAAGACCATCAGTGTTTCTCCATATTAGGTCATCCTAGAATAGAACACACTTTTTGAATACCAAGTTCAATGTCATTTTTTATTCTTTTCTAGATGAGGAGGATAACTCAAAGTTCATAGATAATGCACTATATTTCTATACCATGGGGATCTATTATACTTTGATTTATAGTTATCCATCATTATCTCCACATTATTTACCTCCATAGCTTCTAAATTTGCTTCAATCATTAACTTAACAAAGCCCATTCCCTTGACAAGCTTTACAGTTTATATCTCTAGGTCATATGATTTCATTTTATTAACCCAACAACACCTCTTATTTGTAGTTTCATTTTGAGTTAATATGTCCTTTACCATAGTGTGAGGAAGATAGGCAATAATCTTTGAACTCAAAATGTAGGACTTGAATTATTTGATATCCTTTAAAAGAGCAAAGGCTTGATTTTCTATTATGGTATATCTAAACTCAGATCCTTGAAGTACCTTGTCGAAAAAGGCAATTGGTTTCTCATGACCTTCATAATTATTTTGCATTAGTACTACAACAATGGTATGCATAAATGCAAATGAAAATATTTGAAACTCTTTTTTGTAGTTTGAGCTAATAAGCACCGAGGCCATTTTTAGGGCTACCTTGATGTTTTGAAATGATTGGGTAGCCTTTTCTTCCCACTTTATGTTTGATCCTTCTTCAACATTGAAGTGATCGATAATGTAATATCTACAAAATTGGAAACAAATCTTCTAACAAAATTCATTTAGACAAAGAAAGATTGAATACCTTTCTTGGTCTATAGGATGGGCACTTTGTTAATGGCTTCTAGTATATCAAGGTCTATCATAACACCTTGTTAAGATATAATGTGTCCTAGTATCTTCCCTTTTTTCACTCCAAAATGGAACTTCTTAGGGTTCAAGGAGATCTCAAACTCCCAGCATCTGGTAAGCAACTACTCCAAATACAACAAGTGATCACTCCTTTTTATGGAGTACATAGTGACATCTTCTTGGTAGATAGTAATGAATTGGCTGATTAATCTAATGAAGGATACATCCATTATTCTATAAAAAATGGCACCTATGTGCCTTAAATTGAAAGGAATTTAAACATACATGTACGTGTCCTATGGGGTGGTGAAAGTAGTCTTAGCTCTTTCTAACTCATTAACCACCACCTAATTATATCTAAAAGACCATAAAAAATAGATAATAGCTCGAATCTAGAGATATCTTGAAGCATATTATCCGTGTTAGGTAATGGATAATTATATTTCAAATATTCCTTGTTTAAATTTTGGAAATCTACATAGAGATAGATGTCTTCATTTTTATTTCTAATAGGGACAAGGTTTACCACCCATGATGAATATCTGATAGGATGGATGATCCCACCATCCCTTAAATTTTTTATCTCTTCCTACATTTTTATGGCCAAGATGGGGTTTATTGGCCACTACTTCTAGTGGAATGGCTTTGTATTGGGTTATAGGGGAATAACATGTTGAAAAGGATCCTCTTTATAAGCCTTTAACTCCACATTAGACCATGCCAATCAATATTGGTATTTATTCAATAGAGTGATGAATGCATTCTTTTCATCTTTACTTAAGTGAATTCCAAGCCAAATCTTCTTTAGGTTTTTTGGTGTCCCAATGTTAATCTTAGTCACTTCTTTTGATATAGAAGTGCTTCTAAATTTGATTCAGTTTGTTCCATCAAAGACTACCTCAAGACTAACTAATCCCCTGGGGATTGTATTAGTCTTGAGCTATATTATTTCCTTCTCATTAATGGTTTCCTTCCAATCATATACATGTATCATTGACTCCTATTCTATAATAACTCCCTTAAATTCCTTTGTGTAGCATAGAATTTTTTTAATGTGATTATCATCATCAAATACATGCCAATCATCAATATTGTTTGCAACAGAAGGCCTTACCAATGTTTCAACTTGATATTAACAAATGGCACCTCCAAATTCAATATTGAATTTTATATCTCTCTTGGCAAGCACAACTACCAAGTGATTTAGCTCTTGGGTATGGTTCTATATGTTGAAATCATCAAACCATTCTAAAATACATAGACAACATTTCAGTAATGCTTCAACCTCTTTTACCTCATGGTGTAAACAACCCAAACCTATTTAAACACTAACTCAGAGTCACCCTTCATTAACAACCTTATGAATCTATATTCTTGGGTGATTTGGAGGCCTATCATAAGTGCTTCATATTCTACAATATTGTTTGTGCACTCAAAATCCAATTGAAAATAGAACTTAAAAATTTGGCCCTTAGGAGTATAAAAAACAACTCCAACCCCATTTCCAACATTAAAACGTGCTCCATCAAAATTCATAACCCCAATGGATTCATCATCTTGGATATAAACATCAAGGAACATCTCTATAAACTCAACATTTCCTATGAAGCTCGCAATGTTTGCGTCTACATACAATACTTCATCTAGCTAATACTTGGGGTCTTCCAAGATATGGAGCATTTGTGGATCCTAATTTAGGTGAACCATTTTCCCATCCAAAGGTATTTTGGCATAAAATAAATACATCTAAATGATACTACCAATGCCATCAGCCCACTTTGAGGAGAGCAACATACCCCACTTAGGTGGATAGTCTAAAATAATGACATCCATACTTAATAACTTTTGGGGGTATTATTCAACTTGTACCACCAACCCTTTTACCATGTTGATTATAGGCATGTCTCTATAATCCATGCTAAGGAATCATCCATACACTATAGTTATTCTTATGCATAACTCATTTAACATAACCAACATCATGATGTTATAGAAAGCACTAGAATCAAACATGCAATTATGGATGATCGATCTACTAATTACCAAAGTGGTATAGAATGGGTCAACATCCATTTGAATTTATACCAATGTTGTCCCTAGGTACACTTCCATGTGTTACTTATAGGATTTCAAGGCATTCTTATTTTATCTGGGGGGAATGAAAGGAGGATCCACCTCAATAATTTAGTTGGTAGTAACCTTTTATGTGACCCCTAAGTATTCAAAATCTCTCTATCTATGCTTTGATATCCTAAGAAACTCTAAAAAATATATTATGACCTTTATCTAACTCATTACATGGATAATGTCATAAGCACTTTATTTAGGCATTGGAGTATTAACAAATAAACTTATGACATTTTCATCCAAAATATATCCTTCTAGTGCTAAGGGAACTAAAGTAGGAAGAACAATACTTTTGACTTCACTCTTCGAATGAGGCTTCCTAGGCTCATCCTTCTTAGGAATACTAGATAGAAAAGGGGTTTGATTCTTGGCTTGGGTATCTCATGGTCTAGCATGATAGGGCATAGGACTAGGCTTAGCAAGATTTTGTACCTCTTTAATTCTGATGGTTATTTCCTCTTTAGTCTTTACCCTAGGAGCAGAAACACCTTCATCATTGGGGGGAGTTTTTTGGTCATTTTTTCTCATATTATACTCCTTTTCTTGGGAAATGGTAGCATGAATCATCAACTACCAGTCCTCAATTTATGGGAGAGAATCCCCATACTTCTCTTTCATCATTATTATTAAGAATTCAAAATCATGAACCAACAACTCATACTCATGCATCATATTAATTTCATAAACAAAATATGGGGATAAAGTTCTTACCTTCTCCTGTGCATCATAGAATGTTCAAGTAGTGGTACCACTCATTAATTTTGTAGATGGAGATAAAACCATTTCAACTAATTCATCAAAATTAAAAGTGAAGTAACCATAAGCTAGAGTGTCCTCATAATTTAGGATTGATAGGGTACCTACACCCCTTTCCTTAAAGATGTAACTCTCCACCTCTTAGAAATATACTATGTAAATGTCATCTTCATTAGATGTAGCTTCAGAACTAACCACTTGTAAACATCCCTCATAGGTTGTGCTACATGAAGGGTGAGGGAGGAAACATTTATCACACTAATTGATGTTAACATAAACTAAATTAATCTTTGTGGCCAAAGGATATGATACATCCATTTCAACCTCTTTCATTTGTCATTATTTCATTTTGGAAAGGTGGCATGCCTTGAACTTAATCTCAAGGATAATTCCAATCCTCTCTCTTATGATCCATCCTATAATCATGATTAGAGGTACCTTGGGATAATCCCTTCTTGGCTCTAACTAGTTTGTAAGAGATTTGCTTCATGGTAATGACCAAGGTCTTCACTATCTACTATAGGTCCACTACTTTGTGGGAGGTTTGCATTTTATCAAGGTTCACCAGGTTGACATTATCCCTTTTATTCAAAGGCTTACCCATAGATTTAACATTATTTTCTATTTGGATAGCCAAATTGAAATCCATTCTCAAATTTTTGGGAGCTTTATCTCTTAGATAATAGGTTGCTTTTTTGTCAAATACATCACAATACTTAATTAGGTAAGTGGTACCACTAGGCCTGATATCTATAGGAAACCTCCTCAACACTTTAATAAACCTTGAATTAAAATCCTTTACACATTCATTAGTGTTATTTCTAAGGTTTTTGAATTTGGGAAGTAAGAATCAAGGATCTATACTCTCACCAAATTATATCTTGAATACATCAATCATTATTTGTCAAGTATCTATAGATCCATTAGGGAGGGATTTGAACCAGTCCCAAGCTTCTTCCTGAAGTGTGTTTATAAATATATTTATACACACATCCTCTGAGTCAATATCATAATATTCAATAATATTTAAAAAGGCTTTCAGATGCTACTCTCTAGACACTGCATTATTTCCCTAAAACTTAGGTAAAACACTTTGAATCTTGACAGGGACCTCATTATGAATGTCAAGAATGCCAGTGAAATTCATGGGTCTAAACATTGGAATCATGAATGGTCTACACCCATTAACCAAATCTTGATCCTCCTCTTGATCATTTTCATTATCTACATTGAACATCCTCCCCTTTAAGTCACAGTCTCCCATTTCTGAATTAGATGATGGAGAACTAGGGGGAGCCTAGAGTGATCACTACTTGAAGAACTATAAAGGGGGAAATGCTTCTTTGGGGAGAAGGAGCTTTACTTGCAGGGAGTTAATAACTATATAAATCACTCAGGTACCCTTCAACTAATGGGATGTTAGAGAATAAAGTGTGTGTGTGAATAGGAATAAACTAATCAAGTCTTACCTGATAGCCTAATCCTTAATCCAAAACAAGTTTCCAAACATGGGGCCTCTTGGAAGGGATTTTAAATTTAGGGATAATATATTTTGAAGGATTCCTTTAAAAATAAGATTTAGTACCCTCTAGGTTTGTAAATCTAAAGAGAGGGTTCAAAAATAAAGGAATATACAAATAATAGGCATTGATAACTTAAACCTATGATAAAACAAATTTTCCACTAGAAATAAGAATTCTAGACCAACAAAAACCAAGAACAACCAAAAAGAGAGGCTATCTTTTACACCCTAATAACACCCTCCAAAGATGTTAAATAGATTCCCACTACCAAGGGTAAATGTTATGAAGACTATTATGAGAGTAAAAATATAATAAATATGAGCAAATCAAATTATAAGAAAATATAGTGAGACACTCAATATTTTTTGATAACCAGGCCCATAATAATGGTGATAAGTCCCTAGAAATGGCACTAAAATAGGCCTATTAGTTCCCAATAATGTACCACTATCACTCGACCTCACACACCTTAGGACCAAGATTCAAGCAGGGGAGTGCAAGTTAAAGGTGAGGAACCATGAAGATATGTCATTAGATTCAAGGAGGGATCATCACCTTTAAATAACTAAATGTGGATAATGACCAGGAGAGGCCTGACAAAGGGGATGGTTAGTTTCTTACTACTTTTGGCTCTATTTGAACCAAGGTGAGAGGACCTACATGTGGGGGTAGTTAGTTTTGATGAAGGGATTTTAAACCTTCAACCTTCATAGGTATTTTCAATTAGGGAAGAGGTAAAATGACAAAAGCATAAGAAAAATCACACACTCCACCCTGGAAGGGTTGTCACATGAAATGCATGAATGCTTAAGTCATATGAAAGTTATTTAAGAAAGATGGGAAAATGGATGCAATATTCAATGTGGAAATTATTGTTGAATTACAAGGGTTATGTAAGGACTACAACAATAATATTTTTATCATATAAATTGAATACACTTTAGGTGAATAATGTATGGCACACTTGTCACATAAGCAACACCTATGGTATACTAGTTACATATTGTATATGAGGTAGAACAGGGTAGGACAATATTTATAAAAAAAAGTTTGATGAAAATATGTGGATGGATAATAACTAAATATGGAGGGGTTAACATAGTCATGATATCTCCTTTATCAATAAGTTCTTTCTTAATTATTAAAAAAACTAGGGAAAAACTATGCACACATTGTCCTTAAAAGATTACAAACAACACTATAGGTTACCTTTCAAGAATTCTTTCATGTTGAATCCATGAACCAAGGACTACCCTTAAAAAGGCTATAAATGCTTCAATCCCCAAACATTAAAACCAAAAATTATTTTATGTTATAGATTCACCTTCCAAATAACTACCATAAAGAAACATACACTAGACAACTAATCTATTTAGCTTGTGAAAAAAAATTGCATTTGAATAACAATATAGAATGGAACCCTTGAATATATTTTATTCATTTACTGGAAAAAGATTGATCACAACACATTTATTTGAAATTAGATATCAAAATACACCCTGTAAAAATGACTCTATAACAAGGGAACATCATTGATGATCTCAAAGCTTGCCAATGATTTTACAAATGAAATCAATTTGGCAACAGGGCACTACACAGAGATGACTCTCTAAGCTATCTCTTTTACACTCAAATTTTTATCTGACCTTTGTAAAGGGACAAACCCCCTTTAATTATATAATTTTATAACCATACTTTTCATATGCTATAAAGATACTCCAGCTAAAAGACTCCTTCATAGGCCTGGAGCTAGTTATAATGAACTTGACTCTTTAGACCTGAAAGTGTGCTCTCATGATGATGAAGGATATCATTTCCCACTATAGAAGAATATTTACAATTATGTACACATAAAATAACCCATAAAGTACAAAACAAAAAGTTTTCTTCTTATGCAAAGAAACAAAAAACACCCTTTCCTTACATAAAACTAAATCACAAGGGGAATTGCCACTTCCAGGCAAAATACAAAAGTTCCTTAAAAGGAAAGAGATAAAAAGGAGAAAAGGACAAGAAAATAAAGGGAGGTATGGGATAATTCAATTTTTGTGAAAGAAGCCACAAGTATCTTGTCATGATGTAGAATCCACATCAATGATTGTGTCCTTTACCAACTTATCTTTGTGAGGATTGTTTTATTCGAGCCCATTTGGTACTTGAATTTAGCATCATATTCCTCTAACTAATTTTTGGTTCTATATATCACTCCCTACTTATTTTTCATAAATTCCTCCAACTTGTTGTAATATTTTTTGAGAGATACCAGGTCTTTTTTTTTGCCATTGAAATCTTCATGAGGTGCATTGATGAGATCCTTTAGACCATTCTCCAATAGTTCTTTTGTCACATCCACCACACCATCTAGCCTCAACATTACTCTTAGAGTGGCCTCGATCTCTATTCTCATAGTATTAAGAGACTACTCTTCTCCTTTTAAATTAAAAGTGCCATCCTTGAGCATGGTGAGGCTATGCTTTGTGGCCAATTATCACTCTCTATACATCTTAATATTATCTAGAGAGATAATGTTTTCTATGATTAAAATATCCTTGCCCACTTTACATATTTCATCTATTTTGGGCCTGAGTACCTCCCAAATTTTTATATTGACATCATAAATAGATGTTAAGGAGATATACTCTCCTTGCATGTTTGTTTCATCATCTAGCCATTCCATAACTATATGGATTACTTTTTGGCCTTGGGCTATGAAGCTCTATTGTCAATATTTTATCACCCATCCTTTGATCTTTAATTATTTTCCATGGGTGATGTCTATTGTTCTAAGGGGATATGGGAAATGTTAGGAGCTTGGCTGGTAGTTAGATTCACCACCTAGGGATCACTCAATAACTTTTGCATTTATTAGATCATATCCTAATTTTTTGCCTTTAATTCCAACCATGGTGTCTTAATTTTTATCCATTATGTGTGTCACCATGTTAGCTAGGACTTGTGAAGTATGCTTTAATTCCTTATTTAATGGCTCCCTGAGATTGTAGAATTAGATGGAATAGTTTTCCATAGGAGTGTCCTTCTTTAATACATCTAGAGGAGGAATGGCTACTGCAACACTTCTTTCCCTTATGTCAGTGAATATCATTTTGACATGCATCCTAGCATTCTTTGGGGGCTTGGAATTTTTATTTTTAATAATCTAGGCTATATCTATATCCCTTACTTTACTCACCACATCCTTCTTTTCCTTTACTTGGTATATAATTCATAGAAAGGGCCTAGTCTGGAAACTTGCCAAAGTTGTAGATGTTGAGGATGGCCTTGTAGTCGTGATGAGTGGTGCTAGTAGGTAAGTAGATATTGGGAATGTCACTAGTTTATGATGAGGTCTAAACACAAATTTTTATGTCTTCATGTCTTCCTTTTTCTTCCATTTCCTTCTTTGGGACCTGCTCAACTTGTTCTAAAACTTTGAAATTAGACCCAAGCTAGTGACACTCCATGCATAATTTATTAATAGAACTCCTTTTTTCTATGTGTTAAATGGATGATATAACAATGGATTATCCTTTCATAAAACCTTGGGCCATTGGGTCTATATAGGTTATGATGACTTCCTTATCATGTTTGGGTGACTCTTCACCAATCATGGCCTTGAAACTTTTATTCTTTCCTAAGTCATGCACCTTGATAGTGGGGAGCATCCCTTAGGGGATTATGATTGAAGTAGCATCCTTGGGGGCACTCTCCTCAGCATCTTTATTGATCTCTAATGTTTTAGGGGTGCCCATTTTTAAGATTGATCCCTCATCTCTTATTTTATCTTAATATTATTCTCCTACCTTTGCATTATTGGTGGGGGATTGAATGTCATCCAAACGTTCACCCTAATTCCTATCATCCTGGTTTGGGATGTCCTTGACTTCATTGATTTTGTCTTACCTAGGTGACTGAGAAATAACATCTTAGAAAAATGGCTCTATTTTTGTAGAGTGGGGATACTTTTCAATAGGGTATTTTACATGGGTAGCTACCTCAACAACAACCTTCACAACATCATCCAAAGATAGAGGATCATCTAAAGTTTTCGCCCCTTCTTCATTTCCTTTACCTTATTCTACTGTAGGTCTCCTTTTACAAATACTCCTTCCATCAATATTTTTCTAGGGTAGTGACATTTCTCCCTATGGGTCCTCTACCTAATTCCCACCTTAGGGGGATTGAAGGAATGTTATTTTTTCATTACCTTATCTATCAAGCTTTCTTCATCTGAGTCCTCCCCCTCACTCATATCTCTAACCCTCTATGCATATGAATCTTGATCTTCTTTTTTATCTAGGGGTAACTTCTCAATGATTCAGTCTTTGAAGATAACTATCCTATACTTGATCAGAGATTTTGTTGGATGTTAGAGGGTCTTTTTGCCTCCTTTTTGTGTTGGTGGCTCCTCTTATTCCTTGCCTACTCTCTTCCTTGAATATATATTTCAAGGTGGCTCAATTATAGCTTATTATAGAGGTAGGACAATTGGGACTAGTACTTGACTAGTCATGCGAGAAGCTGCTAAGGTGGCTAACACCCCCAGAGCTTCCCTCCCCAAAATTGAAATAGGGATGGTACTAGCTAGTATGACTTACCCTATGAGAATTTTATCCAAAGTGTTAGCCAAGCTTGTTATCCTCAAGAAATACATCCCAAACTTAGATTAGGTTGAAGTCATTTTCTTGACATCCACCAGCTTGGTGAAGTTATTGTCTCCCAGCTTTATTTTTCCTCTTCTTGTTGTAGATAATGATGGGGCTAAAGGGTCACCACTATGTATAGGGAGGAATGTGTTTAATTATTTCACCTCCATCAACTCTTTGAGGGTAGGGGTGTTGTATTCCCTAAGGTAAACTCCATGCTCCTTCAACCACCTAAATGTTTTCCTCATTATCAATGTCACTTGCTTGTGGATGGAATCATTTTCTTCCTCTATGAAATCTAGCAGAGTGATGGTCCAGGATTCAATATTTTCCCTATTATATGTGGAGGAGAGTATCATCTTATCATCAACCATATCCCTAGGGAGAGGGGTGATGTCATATGCTATGACCTCTTACACTATTAACCTGATGTAATCCCATTTCTTGACATCTTCTTTAGTGGTTCAATCAACCCGCAGGTCTTTATAGTGGGAATGATGACATACCAATTTTTTTTCCATATTTATCAACCACCTAATGTCATAATTGGGTCAGGGTGGCATCTTACCATGTGCATAAAAACTCATTTCTAGTTCCAACCACTTTTCCTTGGCCATAGTAGGGCATGAATAGAAACTAATCATCATAGGAAACATGAAAGGATTATTTATCTTTTTCACTACAATCATTTCATGTGGTGGTAGAATCTTCCTACACAACTCCATTATTACCAACTTATCATCCAAGTATCTAGGAAATTTGAAAGGGCATTTATAATACCCACTCACCTTGATGTATGTGAATGTTTTAAACTAAATATCTATTTACCAAACTTCTCAATTCCTATTTGGCTGTTTTAGAAATTTTATTCAAGCTCTTTAAGGGGTAGAACACATTGATCATGGGGTTGAAGAAGTAGTTATGAACCTTCCAAAAACTATTCCTAGACCCTTTTAGGGTTAACTAAAGATATATTTCATAAATCCTCATCCCCATGGGGTTCCTCATAACTCCCAATAAAACCCTATTGTGTACCAAACTATACATCAAGTAGGAAGACATATAAAATGTACCTTGAAATTTCTCCTTGGAGGTGATGGATTCTTGAAGGCACATCATCTTTTCATGAAAATTATCATTGAGGATGGTGACCTAGTTGATCCTCTTCTTCCCTTATAGAATGAAAAACATGATTAGAAACATCCATGTCTCAAAAAATTTAGTAGTGGGTAGCCCATAAATTCTAGTGGCCATTGTTATAACATACTAAGGAAACTCATTAAATTTTTCCAACTTTAGGTTCTTCAATATTATACACCTTGTCTCTTTTATTTCTCAACCAAAATGATTTTACTACATCCCAAATAGCTTTCTCATCATTGTTAGCGTACTATTGGCCTTCCTCGAGGTTAAATTTGATGTGTTCTAGTTGAGGGGGAATGTCAAACATGGTGATGAGGGAATTTGAATTAAAGGATCATAATAATAAATGACTACTATCAGTGATGGTTTTGGTATCTAGTTGATATGCTTGAGCACATGCTATGATGAGCTCTAGGTATGAAGTAGCTAGGGGAAACATTGTTGCTAGTGTAATGTATCTCATGCTAACATTTGCAACTAGTTGTCAAGGGTTGGGGACTTGTAAAACATTTACCAGTGTCCAAAAATCCAAATTCATAATATCAATGTCCTTGATTGAATCCAATATTGATATGATTCTTCCATTATATTCTATTGATTTAGCTTCCATTGGTGGTAGTGGAGGCTACACATAGGTGAAAGTAGAAATCCTTTGTAACTTGCACTCTGATTTACTATATTCATGTTTTTTATCACTCTATCACACTTAGCCACTTGGAAGCACAAAAATTTATCTCTAAATGAAAAAGGTAAGTTAAAATGAACAATAACACTTAAATATAATCCCTTGATTTTTAGAATTAGGGTTACCATTAATGATCCAAGATAAGGTAGTAAATTAGCACCTACCCCCAATTATTTCATGAGCCACATTTTTAAAATAGAGGGAAAACACAAGGCCTTCCCTTGCATTCTAAGTAACCACTCTTTCACAATACATGGAAAAATATGAGTGGATCATATATTTAAAAAATTCATGTTCAAGTCTTCAGGGATTTCCTCAGCTTCTTTACTAGTTATGACATTTAGTGTTGTTGGATAAAAAGTCTGGAGTCCCTAATGAAACCAAGGGAACAACTTGTAATGATCCTTATTTTGTAAAAACCCAAGAATTTAGGCCTTTTGGGACCTTTTTGAAAATGCCCATAAAATTGAGTAAGGCAATTCCCAAAAAGGTCTCAAAGTTAACAAGCACTTAAGTACCTCCATGTGGCACAAGTATTTTTATTATTAAAAATAGACATCAAGGCCCTATGGATTTCTAGCACCATGTCCACAAAAAGGTAAGTGGGGAAATTTTTTGAAGAGTCCTAAAACATATGATGGCTTGATGTTCTACCAAGTGTCCAAATTAAAAATAAATCAAGATTGTAGCCACTTTCTCCACTTATACCAACTTCCTTCAAAAGGGAAAGAGTGAAAAACCCTCCCATCTCCTGAATTTAACTCTTAGGTGGGGTCCCTTAAGTCAAATACATATTTTTCATTCAGTTCATCATACTATTCCTCACCTTAATCACTAAAACACATGATTGTAACATGTTATTTTTATCCAAGACACCAAAATACTTCCTCCTTCAAGCATGAAGGATCAAAGCTTTGGAAAAAGATTTGGTTACACCCTTATTTTTTTACTATAGACTCTCATGCCATATAATACTTTCTCCAGATGCAGTTAATTTTAAAATATTTATTGAGCCTTCCTTAGGTATTTTCCATCTTTGATAGATGTCCCATTAGACTCATCTAACCAAGATAATAGACATGATTTCTCAAATTAAATGCCCCAAGCTTTCATCCTAATCAAGAATGTAGGAAACTAAGATATTAAAGCTCAATTAACTCTGGCATAGGGAATATCTCATATAAAGACCCATATTGATCCAATGAAAGTTTGGGCACTTAAAGTTAGGTGAGGACACATTGAGATTTAGATACATATATATGGCTCTCAATATAATAATCTTAACTATGTTACAGACCTATGTATATATGGAATAAATTCTAAGTAGTCACAGTGAGCTTGAGGCATCAAAAGAGAAAACCAACACCCATTAATATAATAAGGTTGAAGAATATACCATTACCCAAAGTAGATTATAAGAATATATTAAAATTGATCCTAGAATTAATAGTGAAAAAGGTGGGGATATCAATATCCCCATTCTTTAAGTGCTTGAAATTAAAACATCTAAAGAGGGAAGGCTAGAGAAATGAAAAGGTAAGGATGTTGATGAAGATCTCAAATAAAATTTAATTTTATAAGGGGATGCACTAGTAATATCATATGAAACTAATGATTGGATGATATTTAAGTAAATAGTTCAATAAGATATCAAATATTTAGACCTATACATCTGGGATGTCATGAACCTAAATGGTGCATTAGTATAGGTATGAAATAATATGTATTTTTATTTTAATGCTCACATGGATTAGTTAATATTTTAAGTACCTACCACCACCGTTAAAGACCCTAATATCCATATAATGTAAGTGGAGAAACATATTATCTATTTATACTCAAAAACATTTAATGAGGTTGAGTCTAAAAGCATGCTAATCAAACTATCAACTCGTGTCAGTTACCAAAACATTTTAAGTAATTCCATGATTAGTAGCTAGCAAATATGGTGAAAACAGATCAACAACATGATTAGATATAAATTAGGCTCACAAAAATGGATCTAAAAATTATAAATTTATGTATACACTTTTTTAAGGAATAGTTGATCCTAATGGATGAGGTAGCTCTAGACGGAGTCCAACCAGTGGACAAGGTAGGTATATTAATGGAATGCTTATTGAGAATGAAAATGGCATTAGGGAAAACAACCATGATGTGAAATAATTATCCTATTTTCAGTTTTTATGTAATCTCAAGGAATAATAACTATAGATAAGGATCATGTAGAGGGTTGTCATGACTAAGATAATTTTCCTAATTTTTGCTTAGAAGATCTTGGTAAAAGAAGATTTGTTACATAATGAGAAAAAGAAATAAAATATCTAGGATAAATAAGTTTAATTTATTAAATATATGGTTTATATAACCCAAATTATATATTAAGTATAATAAATTAGTAGGAAGATTAACACAAATAAAAAAAATATTGCATTATTTTAAAGGGCCTTCAACACTAGACTATTGATGAGGAGACTGCATTAGAGGATGCCCTCAAGGAGATGACTAGTAGGTAAAAAAAATAAAATAGAACTCTAAGAGGTCTCAATAACATTATCCTAAGTTTAAAGTTCTAACTATTCACATATATATCATCATAGAATAATTATAGGTTGTGCTTATTTATTGTACCAACTTTGAAGCTAAGTTGACCAAGGAGTCACAAAGTTCATTATTGATATTTTTGGCCATTAGTTGGTTATCTGAGGGTAGACAAATAAGTTAGGGTGGGGTGATATTTACCTTAGAATTAGATGGGACAATATATTTAGATTTACATCAAACCTATCATTAGTGTGCCTTAAACCCCAAGTCCACATGTGTATATACAACAAATATGATAGGAAAATAAGGAAGATGTTGAAAACTATAGAAAAAGTCAATATGATTGGTGAGAAGTAAATGGTGTAAGTAATTACCTATGGATATTGTATAATAATAATAATAATAATAATAATAATAATAATAATAATAATAATAATAGATATGATGATAAATAGTGGGAGTATATAGTGTCCATTATAAATATGCATTAACTATTAGTTGGTAGTAGGTGAATAAATTGGTAACACGTAGGGCCTTTATAAGGCTATATAAGGTAGGAACTTAGTTTGTTTAAAGAGACCTATTTTTACATAGGGAAAACATTGTCATATTATTTATAGGGAGAATCTAGTTAAATGGGAAATGTTTTCTAAATAGATTTAGGGATTTTAAATATAGTTTCAAAATTAATAATGTCATGGTGCACCTCATAACAACAAATTTATAAGTATTTATATGGTTATAATTGATGTTGTTATTGTTGTTATTGTTGTTTATGGTCATGAAATACTTCTAATATGTTTAAAATTAATGATAATATCAATGGAATTTATTATTATATTTGATGATGCCTCTCCTTTGATAAGATGATTTCTTAGGAAGAATCATGTTTTTCTAATATCATTCATTTTATGTTCATTTATTACTAGATGATGATAGAATATTATAGATTATTCCATGTATTCTCATACATACAAGGGTAAATTTAAGACAATTTACATCTTAACCATCATAATTAAAACCCCAACCCATCTTTGTATGTCTCTATATACCATAGGTGAGTGCACATAGATAAATTTCATGTTATGCTGATGTGGTTAGATAGTGTTGGGGAATGCACATGTGATGCAAGACTAGTATGTGTGTGACCAAATTCCACCCAAAATTATGTAGGACTGTATAGGGATACAATTATCAATAAAACTATTAAATGGGAACTTTAGTTCTTAAATGCATTAATATAGAATTTTCGCATGCTTGGATAAGTCTACATTCCCTAGAAACCTATGGAGTGTGACCTTATTTGACATATTATGGAATTTTCATTATATTTCACTAATTTATGATTGTGTCTCCCATTACACCTATGTATGATAACTATGATTGTATATTATAATGTATATGAATCCAAACAAATATCCATATTTTACTTTTAATGTATTCAGACAATAGTTATGAAGTATAGTACAATATTAAAACTATGAAAATGGGTGAAATGAAAGGGTTAGGCCTACTTTATCCACCATAATATGATTAAGTGTTTCCTACATATCCAATAATCTAAAGAGGAATTCTAAATAAATGTAATTCTTCCACATAATTGGGAGTGTGAAATATTGTGTAATACTATTATGTTGTGCAATCTTATGTATATAT
Organism: Torreya grandis; assembly: GCA_037957365.1. Lineage (NCBI taxonomy): Eukaryota > Viridiplantae > Streptophyta > Pinopsida > Cupressales > Taxaceae > Torreya > Torreya grandis. The sequence goes on from JARHVA010006606.1 coordinate 399,723, forward strand.
TTAAACATTTTAAAACCTATGAAATTAACTTTAAAATGGTATATATACCTAGCTTAAGTATTTATACATTGAGGGGTTTTTAATATCATATATTTTTGGTAAACTTTGTCAATGTGTAGATATATTTCTAGTGATTTCTTGGTAGTTTTCTATAAATATTAATGGTTAGGGTTGATATTTTTATATTAGTGACTCTTTCTATGATATCCTTAAAACCAACATGAAAAATGTGGGAGATGACCCATATGAGAAATTTAGATTAAATAAACTAGTGTTTGAATGGAAAGGGGAAAATGTTCCCTAAAGTGGACAAGTATATACTAGTGAACATGTCTTAAAATTTATGTACATGTCCATGAAATAGTAATAGTGTCTTGAGGCCAAGAGAGATTATGAGAATGATATTATGTTGTTTGGGAAAATAATAAGAAGATAATTTATAACAATAATGTAAATTTGTAATATTTAGGCCTGTATAAAATATAAGGGATATGACAAATGGAAAATAATGTGAGTATAAGTTATATAGGTTAAGGTTTTTTTAGATTACTTATTTTCAAGTTTATATTACTAAATATGAGTGTCTAAATATCCCCAATTTTATTATATTAATGTAATTTATATGGTAGGAGAGTAGAAGGTAATACCTAAGGATAAACATGATGGTTGTGCTCAATTATTTAATGTGTATTACATTAATCTCCATGAAAATGTAAAATGAGACATGTAGAAATTAATTTTTACTTATGAAGTAAAACCAAAAAGTAACAACATTTAACATATGTGTAATGAAATGATAATAAATTAATTAACTTGTATGTATGAAAACCATGCTTTTATTCTTGAGACAATAGATATTGGCGTAATGTTACTCTATTAGATATGTCTAATTAAGAACATTGGTTGAGATGAAATTCGTAAACCCTCATTTTAAATGGAGAAGTGTCTAGAATTTATGATATGCATACTTCAACTCCATTTAAATCCAATAAATTTAATCAAGTGGAATCCACTATGGGTTTTAATAAATCTTAGAAAATCTTGAAAATTTCCTAAGAGTCTACCTAATTTTTTTAATCATCCATTGTATACAGATTATATGAATCAATTTGAGTAATGTTTTAGTAATTCATAGGTATAATTTATTTCTAAAATAAATTTGAGAAATATTAAATATATAATTACATGATTTTCCATTCTATAAAGTAATTTGGGTAACTTGTGTCATATAACCTATGACAATACATCATGACATATTGAGAAGGAAACCCACCTACATCACTACATAATGAAATTGATCATGATAGAAAAATATATATTGAATACAAAATATGAGCCTCTACATCAATATATTAATATATACTAACCCAAACCCTCGATTAGGATATACTTCCACAAATATCTATGGTCTATGACATGTAGTGTAGGTGATTTGAAGAATGAAGTGTCATAAATAAAATATAAATTAGGAAAGATGGAAGGTCAACACAAGTATCTATATGAGGACTAATGTAAGGTGTTAAATATATGTAAATCACTATTAAAAAAAGTGTTTCAACCATCATTATGCCTCAAGAGAGGATTAAAAAGAGGAAATAGATTCATAATGGAATTAGACTATGAAAGAGAATAATCACGCATGGTAGAGGCAAGCACATAAAGTTAGAGGAACTTGACCTAGAAATTATTAAATACCTCCTCAGTTTTATGTCTTGCATGTAAGGAAAAGAACACAATCACAAATGTCAAGGAATTTGACCTAGAAATTATTAGATACAACCTCAAGTTTTTTGTTTAAATAATGGGAAGTGTTGATGTGGGTTTTATGCACACCTCATATATTTTAAATGAGGTATCTTATAATGTTTTGAGATCTATATATAATAGGTTTCCACTATGGGGTATGATTTGTAGGTAGTAATTATACAACTAGGTGATGGAAAAATAGATTGAGCATGTGGCTTGTTTAAGCAACTTTTGTGGATGGATGCATGGAATAAAATAGAAAGTAATCACTAAGAAAGTTGGATGTGTGGAGAAATATTATAAGGTGGGTATATATCAAATAAAATCAAAATGAGAAATAAGGGTAAGGCAAAAAAGAAGGTTTGGTGTTCTTAAAATATAGCTTCTAAGATTCTTTATTTTCTAGACAAGTATCTCCAATACCAGTGTTTGTCATTTGTAGCTATTGCACACTCACTAATAAGCACAGTTTGTAGTATGGGATAAAAAATATAGGGTGATCAATGATCTTGACTAAAGGTTGCTATTCTAGGGATGTTATTCCTCACCCTTATCTAAGAGATTAAATTTTGGATAAAAATCTATCCAGGGTGGTTATGACTCATGCCTAGAAGACTATATCAAAATAGATACCTCTACACACCTTGAAATAATAATCCAACCTTAAATAAATACTTAAAATAATGAAACATATCAATCCTCAATTTATATTACACATCTACGATTAATATTAATTAATTGAAATAATAAGATTCATATGTAACATTAGCACACTTCGAAATTATTAAATTTATATAGACAAAAAACTTCAATTTCATTAACATAGAGACGGAAGAAGAAAGAAAAAACAAAGTTGCATGATAATTCATCTCTTGAATTTTTCCTATATATTTATACAAAATATCAACCCTTTGAAAAGAGGGTTTTATATGTATATAAATAACTTGGGAAAGGGGTCTCCTCATTCTTCAAGTATAGAAAACTTTGATTACATCTTGAATGACTGAATCATAAGTCTTAGTTACATGGCATAACTTATAGAGACTTCAAACATGTGATGTGTGAATGATGTAAAAAATAATTTATTTAATTAAAACATAGATGTAAAAAAATTAACTATTCATTTGTAATCTTTACATGCAAAATTATAGAAAAATAGCTTGTAACTTTAGGCTAAATCAGCTCCTACTTTACATTTTTCAAAATTATTGTTAGAAATCTCATTATGTTTGTTGTTTAAGATAGGGTGACTAGAGATATACTTGGTGATGCACTCATTAATTATACTAAAGTTAAATTTAAAGATAAACTATGAGGTGGCATCAATGTAGTTGTTGAAGTAGAAGGGGCTAAAGTTAATGTCAGTGATGTTATTAACACTATAAGTGGGGTCTAAGGAGAAGAATTGGTAGGTGGTGTTGATGTTTATTTCTTATTTACATCCAAATATTGGTAATATATGCCTTATCATGTTGAGAAAAAATTAAGTTAATTTCAATAATATGAGGTATATTTACGCTACCTATTCATTCCATCAACATTGTATGCTTTATCTTGGTGGCTTGAGAGTTAACCTAGAAAACATCGACCTTTGTTACCTTCCTCCTTGATGTTCTCAATTTTGATTCAATGTCCTCTAAGATCAATCCTTGTAAAATATATTTGAATCCATATGAAACTTGTTGAATCATCTAATCAAAAGTGGTTCAAGCTACTAGTTTCCCCATGTTGTCCCAAACTCCTTTTAATTTAAACTCATGGATAATTTGTGTTGCATGTTTTTCTTGTTCTACCAGCTTATTCATAAGATATTCAAAATATGACACCCAATACTAACCCTTTTATGTCTTGATGAAAGATAATTTCAATGAATTAGTTTCCTTTAGAGGGGTCATCAAATCTATGTGTATGAATGCCTTAATATGGGTGTATAATACAAATAAATTTAATTTATTTTTGTCTTCCCTAAGAATCTCAAATAATTTTGTTATTAAATTCACATGAAAAGCCAATTAAAGTTTGAAATAATGAATTGTATCCAAAATTTCATATGACCTAAGTGCCATATTTTGTATGTCTTGTTCTATATTAGGGGGGACTTATATCACCTATTGATGCCGTATGAGATTTTTCAACTCTTTTTCTAGTTTTTTTTATAGCTATCTCTATTCCATAATAGATGGCTAGCACTACATTGATATGTGTATCCATATAGGATTTTAGGTCCTCAATGTATTAGTACTAACCATTATTATTATTCTACCTTTTCTAAAGGGAATAAATTTCTTCACTTTCCTTAAAAATCAACCCTCTCTTGATGTTATCCTCAGTCTTTATTTTTTTTGACCCTCTAGATTAAGGCTATGGATTTTTCAAAAAGTGATATTACAATGGGAATATTAGTAATATTCATATTAGGAATTTTAAAAGTAAAAGATCCTAAATCCTTGGACTAGTCTAAATGAGTGATATTTGTAGGATCTGATGGTTGAGCTTCTATCTTTGCATACTCATCAGGCTCAGTTTCAAGCTCAGTGAAGGGTCTGGGTATCAAGGGCCAAATTATTTTGGACCAGTTTATGTTCCTAAATTATGGCATGGGGTGAAAAACACATATTTTTTGCCTTTTTTTAGGTCCTCTTAGTCATTACTATTTTTGTACTATGGATTAGTAGTGAATAAGTTAATGGTGAACCCAATTGGGTAGAGGAGGAAACTATTTGAGTGATGGGTTGGATGATGGTTTTGACATAAATAACAGAGACTCAATGAGTGAAAACATAGGTAGCTAGGATGGAAATAATTATGGTTAAAGGGATGTATACCAAAATAATGTAAACTATAGTGACAGAGACTGTAAGGGTAATGGTGGAAGGAATAGGAGTGGTAATTGGAAGAGTAGAGGTTATGTTCATGAAAAGAAGACCAATAAAAATTGATTACATAAGAATGAAAGTGGCAATGAATATAATGGGTATAGTATAATGAAAATTTAATTAAATTATAGTAAAAAGTCATAAGGGATAGTGAACAAAGCACCCTTACTAGATGACTCACCACTAAGGTTTGCCTTTATTTTTAGTGCTTACAAGCTTTAGATCTTGGCTAGATGTAGCTATTCCTAATCCAAATACTGACTTGGATCACCTTATATTGAAGTGTCTTCCTCTACAAGTACTTCCATGTATGGGGTTTGAGGTCTCTCTCCCCTTGGTTTCCTTTGATAACACTGTGTCATTTTCTCATCTTATGTAACATTCACCTATTAGAGAAGATGAGGGGTAGTCACACTATATGTTAAGGTTTTTGAATTTACCATAATAGGTGTTATTTATTATTTATTATATAAATCCATGAAAATTATCTCCATCTCTTCACTACTTATGCTATCCTTTTCTTTTGCCAACTCCTATTCTAATTCCTACTTATCTCTCTTTAGTTCAACAATTGATGCTTATATTGGAGGAGTCTATTCTTTTTCATCCTATGAAAGAGTCTGTATATCTTATATCTCTTGATTTTGTTCATGTTATTGAGCCACTTATTATTCCCATTTCATCTACTCTTTCTATTGGTGTTGTTATTGATCCACATATGAATGTAAGGGATCTTATCCCTAGTCTACTAGCTATGGGTATGGCTTTCCACTCCATAAGTCATAGGATATCCATCCTCTTAGTAATATTATCTTTAATTTAATATGTTTGAGTGTAAGGGAGGGGTTGGCTTTTATTACCCTCAATAAATCTCCATTCAAGCCTAATATCACTACTCTTTCTTTTAATTCCTCATCATCCTTGGCATTAAGAAATAAGAAGTCATGGTTAAATGGCTCGTGTTTATATGGGATGCATAGGATGTGGATCTTTTTGTGGACTCCCTCATGGGGGTCCCAATCCCTAGGGGTCAAAGTGGCTAGTGAATATGCTTTTCTCACATTCCCATCTTCCTTGAAGTGCCTCTTGAAAGAGTAATACATCCTCCCAATAGTGACATGTGAGCCATGAAAGGTACCTTTATTGTTCTTCATTAAATCCTCATACATTCCATTCCATATCTAGAAGTAAATTTATTGATTGGTCACCTTATACGAATAAAACTTGGGAAGTTGTAGATGTTCCACCCTATGACTAGGAATAATAATGATTATGTAATTATGGTAGAGCTATTAGTATCCCACATTAGTGAGTGTTTTGGAAATGCTATGTGAAATCCTAGCCATAGGTTGGCCATAAATGGCCATCCAAACCTGAGTGTAGAGTTCCTCTTCAATTTTAATAGTATTTCTAACATATTCATATATGTGAATGAAAGAATAAAAGTTACATATTGTATTCTTGATAACATCAATTTTTGGAATCCATAGAACCCCATTATGCCTATAAATTGTTCCCATGACTTCATCTAGTAGGTATGACATCATATAAAAATTTATCCCTTGGAGCCTCTTGTCTTTGTGTAGAATTTGTTCTTGTAGGTGTGTACTAATGACTTCCCCTAATTCATAGGTGAACTCTAAAGTAATGAGAAGGTCTAGTAGGGGTACCTATTCTAGATATAGGAAGTGGACACTCAAGTCACCAAAGAGTTAGTTAATTAATGCAATGATTCTACAAATCCTATCCTTGAATCAGGTAATAGAGATGCAATTCTTAATATGCTCTTTGATAGTGAATGTCTCACCTAGGAGAATCTACTTTCGTATCAATCTATCCAAATTTTTGCATTTATTCCAAGTTATTGTGGTATGTAAGTTAAATGTAACATATAAAATAGGGATACTTAAATACCTCATTAATGCTTCTTCAAAGATGTATGCAAAACTATGTTGTTCTCAATGTAGCATATATAACCATCATAAACAATTCTACATTTGAAGAATTAGCCTCATAATAATTTTATACATGGCATGACCTCTAACATGGTGGTTGCATAGTGATGGGCCTATTTCTTGAATGGGAGAAGGTCCAATATAAGTTGCTTATCCTTAGATGAGATCTCTTCTTCCAACGTGAATGAATCAACATTATTTATGACCTTTGTTAGTAGAGGTTCTTGAGTTTCACTAAGACATGCTAATTATGGGGATAGAGTGTGCGAAGTTAAATCAAAATATTATAGGATCGCTTAATCAGGACATTACATACATAGTTAGGTTTATCATAGAGAACTACTAATCAAAGGGGTTTCCCATTGAAGATTCTGAACAATAAGGGAAATATTTAATTATTGTTATGAATGTAGGTAGGGTATTATCTGGCCAATAATGCCATACCTCTATCCATAACGTTTATAATTAATTTTGAAAAAATACTACCAGTAAAATATATTTTAATATATTTATTATTTATTAACAAATATATATATTTTAAAATATTTATATATTTTAATATGTTTATTAAATATTAATAAATATATTTTAATATATTTTTTAATTAAATATTCATTCCTTTTTTTACAAAAAACAAAAGAAAATAAAATAAAAATGAAGAAAATATGTACCACGATAAAGATTATCTTTAAAGCAAAATAATTTTTATCTTAGAAGAAAAATATTCCCATTAGACACATGTCATTATAAAATCATAAAGTAAAAGTTAAAAGGAATGTGGTGTTAAGTTCATGTGGACATGGACTTACAGTTAAGTTGGGAATACTTTCTTTAAAAGAAACTACATGTAAGTGTCCCATGGGAATGGCATGGACTTATTATTTTAATGTACCATTCTTTATGGCATTGAATCCTATGCCAAAGTTAACATGCATAAGTTTTAAAGTATATGGAAATTTTGACATGGAATTTATATATAAATCAAGTGTTGTATGTTTTTAGAATTCAAGTCTTTGTTATCACGTGGCAATTTTGATTTAGCCAAAAAATGAAAAATCTTTATTTTTGTTTTATCTCATGACAATCTTGATTTAATCAAGAATTAAAAATCTTGGGAATTATTGAATTAGTCAAGAATTACCAATCTTGTTTATGGTACTCATTTATTCTTGATCTTCGAATCTTGATTTATGCATCATATAGTGGGGAAGTTTAATTATTATCTCTAACATTCATCATTTTGGTTATTAATTATCCATTTATATGGGGAAGCTTAATTATTCAATGGATTGGATCAGTGTTGCCACTAATCCTATGCCATTATCCATTTTTATCTATATGCCAATGATGTGGAACTCTATTTTTGTATTTTCAGTTTTGATCATTTGTAGAGCAAAATCAAATAGAGGTAGGAGGAAATCCTAGAGAGCTAATGCCATGCTGTCTAAATGGGAAAAATACTAATTCAAGGAAATTTTTAGTACCCCAATAAATTTTTTTATTTCCTAGCCAACAATATTAATGATAAATATATATATATATATAACTACAAGGTTATTTTATAAATGGGGTAACAGGATTTTGACAGATAAGCAATGGATTTTCACAGACGAAATTATAGATAGAGATATTTGAATACAGAGGTAGTAAAACCTTTAAGAGGTTTATTTTATTACACAAATAGATATTTTTAATAGAAATAATTATTTACTTAGATATTATTTTTTGTAATTAGTCTCAAAGAGTTTTAATAAGATCAGAACACTCATCGAGTGGACTAGGGGATGTAGTAATTTGGTGAACCCCGTAAATAATATTTTATGTTATATTTTGTTTTTGATTTCCTCTCTATGATAAAAAATCCTTTCAATTTATTTTATTAAAATTATAAAAATTTTATAGCTTAAAATTTAGATTTATTAAAAGGGAAAATTAGAAATTAAAATATTCTATTCAATTTTAAATCCAATCCAAGGGTGTTGTAAAGGTTTTCATAACTTAGATTTCTAGATCAGTTTAATATCATAGCCTATGATCAAGGCCATTTAACACATTATCTAGAAATTTGAATAGTATTTTCTGTTAACTAGGTCTCAATCAAGATGTGGTTAAGGGAAACTTAAAAAGTTTGATCCTAAAATTGGTGCAAGATGTGAAAGCTAGGAGTCAAATATGGGAGCAGACATGTCTAAGGCATAATTTTAGCATGTTTTACACAACATGAAAAATATGATTGAAGAAATGTATGAGGAACATGGAAAGAGGAAAGAAGAAAAGGAAGGTCAAGATAAAAGAGAATAAATTCCTCTTTAATCTCCACCTTCAAAGAAGGCCTCCTATTCTATAGATGGTAAAACTATCCCACATCTGAAATTAGATGTTATATTTGATTTGCCAATTTATAATGGTGATTTTAGTGTAGAGAAACTAGATAACTAGGTCAAGCAGATTGAGATATATTGTAGGATTTAAAATATTTTCATTAAACAAGTCAAGATTTAGTTGACTACTCTCCATATGAGTGGCACAACACTCATCTAGTAGGAGAGTAAGATTCAGAAATATCTTAAGCAACATGGTAAGTTAATTTCTTCCTAGAATAATTTTGTTTCTGAATTCAAAATGTAATTATATACTTTCAGTTATATGCAACAAGATATTATGGATTGGCAAACTTTGAGATAGAATAAAGGTCAGAGTTTGTAGGATTATACTCAGGAGTTTAGAAACAAGGCATTAATGCTGGGCATTCCTCTTAATATTTTAGAAACATTTTTGAAACATATTGGAGGTTTGCATAGTTATTTGAGACATACTATTCTCATGTTTAATCCTTCTAACCTTGATGAAGTCTATGTGAAAGCTACCCATATGGAACATAGGGGTAACATGACCAAGGAAGGATATGGAAATAAATCTCACAAGCTAGTTGAAAATAGAGGAAAAGGTAAAGGAAAGGGTAAGGGTAAGTCTACTTACACTATTAAGAAGCTAAAAATAAAAACTTTTTACAATCACTGTAAGAATAATAATGATGAGGCTAAGTGTTGGAAACTCCATCCATAACTCAAGCCAAAGAGGTTCTAGAAAAAAAATGAAAAGAAGGATAATACTATAATTCAATAGGACCTAGGATCAAATTCTGGTGATGAAACAAAAGTGATTGCTATGGGTCTGTAAGGTTCAACTCCTTCCTCTTATAACCCTAAACCCTATGTTATTGCTTCATCTATAGAATTCAATCTAAAATTCTAAAAGAAAAATAAATGAGATTTTCCACATAAGAGTCATATCTAAGCATACTAAAATGGAAACTGCTTTTGATAGTGGATTACGAGCTAATATTAACTTTGAAGAGGTTGTTAAAAATTTAGGACTCAAAACTAAACCACATCCAAAACCGTATCCTTTACGATGGGTGTGTGGTGATGAAAAATTATAGGTCATAAAAACATGCACCTTGAGGTTTGTTATTACTTCTAAATTCATTGATGAAGTAGAGTTAGATGTAGTTCCTTTGGATATTTGTGCATTTATTTTGGGAAGTCCTTAATTATATGATATAAAGGAAATATTTTATAGAGAAGATAACTAATATGTGTTGGTAAAGGATGGGATTGAATACATATTAAGATCTCATAAGGTCAAAACTAATTTGACTCTTGTCTCTATAAGACAAATGAAAAGACTTGTAAACTCAAGTAAAATATTTGTTCTCATGATTGTGAAAGCCAAGGATAATGAAAAATCCAATGCCTTAGAGGATTGTGATCCTAAACATCAATTTGAAATAGAAAATATTATTTCTAACTACAATGATGTTTTATATGAACCATAAGGTTTACCCCCTAAGAGGGAAATACAACATGAGATTCAATTGTAGTAGGATGACTCTCTCCCTAATATTGGCATGTATAGGTTATCAATACTATAGAGTGAAGAAATAAAGAAGAAAGTGATGGAGCTACTTAATAAAGGAGTTATCTAGCCAAGTACCTCTCCATGTGGTTCACCTATTGTCTTGGTATTAAAGAAAGATGGTATATGGTAGATGTGTGTGGATTTTTGAGCTTTAAATAAAATCACAGTTGAAAACTGCTACCCTCTTCCTCATATTGATGATATGTTAGATAAATTAAAAAATTCAAAGTATTTTACTAAGTCATATTTGAGAAGTGATTATCACCAAATAATAATAAGTGATGGTGATAGTTGGAAAACAACCACTTTCAAAACTAAGCAAGGTCTTTTTGAATGGCTTGTTATGCCTTTTGGGATTTGTAATGCACTTGATACATTTATATAGGTTATGAATGATGTGTTAAGAACATTTAATCATGATTTTGTAATTATGTACTTGGATGAAATTTTAATCTTTAGTAACACATGAGAAGATGATCTTAAACACATCAGGAATGTCTTAGATACTTTGTAAAAGGAGAAACTATTTCTAAAGATGTCAAAATATGAATTTACAAAAACATCTTTGGTTTACTTAGGCTATGTTGTATGGAATGGCTCATTAAAAATAAATCCTATAAAAGTTTCAGTGATAGTAAATTTTTCAAGGCTTAATAATGCAATAAAAGTTAGGAGTTTTCTTGGAGTAGTCCAATTCTAGAGAAAATTTATTGCTAACTTCTCTTATATTGAATCTTATTTACATGATTTAAAAAGTGTTAAGTAGGTCATTAAATATGGAGGAAAGAATGAAAAATCTTTAAATACCTTGAAAGAAAAGATAAGTACATCCTCAATTCTTGCACATCCTAATTTATGGCAATCTTTTGAAATAAAAACTAATGCTAGTGGGTATGTAATGGGGGTAGTGTTAATGAAAAACGAAAAACTGGTGTGTTTTAATTTAAAAACCTTTATAACTTCAATTAAAAATTATTATACTTATGATAAAGAGTTGTATGATTTGGTGCAAAGTGTGAAAAAGTGGAAAAACTATTTGATGGGCAAAGAGACAATCATCCATATGGATCATCAACCTTTACAGTACCTTCAATCACAATCTAGTCTACAATAATCACATCACTTTTGATGGATGGGATTTTTGTAGAAGTTCCATCTTGTTATAGGTTAAAAAAAGGGAACACATAATAATGTTGCAAATATGCTTTTTAGACATCCTATTATAGCATCTACTATTTTGTAGCACAATACTTTTGTTAATGAAAGTTATAAGGAAAATATGATAGAGATATTGATTTTAAGTATGTATATAAATATTTGATGAATGATAAATTAGTAAAAGCATTTGACTATCATGTGCATAGTAGAATGTTATAGCATATTGGAAAAATCTATATTCCACAAGATGAAAGAGTTTAAATGATTAGAAAAGGACATAATTCTCTTACTTTTGGTCATTTTGGCATTAGTAAGATAGTTTCATAGTTAAAAATATATTGTTATTGGCCTCATATGATAGAAAATGTATCTAAATATATTAAAGTTTGTATTATTTGCTCTACAAGTAAACCAAGTAACCAGAAGTTAGGATTGTATACACTTCTTCCTATTCCTCACCATCATTGGGAAATTATATCTAAGGGTTTTTTAGGAGGTTTGCCTATGTCACAAAGAAAAAATTATTATATAATTGTGGTTATGGATAGATTCAACAAAATGTGTATTTTGGTTCCTTGTACTAAATAGGTTACAGGTGAGGATACTACACATTTATTCTTCAAGAATGTTTGGATCCATTTTGGGTTACCCACTTCTATTATATCTAATCATGATGCTTGATTTGTTGGTGATTTTTAGTCATATTTGTGGGATTTTATGGATACTAAGCTAAGAAAAAGTACAACCTTTCATTTTCAAACTGATGGACAAACATAAGTGGTCAACTAAACAGTGGTACATTTTGCTAGGTGGTGTTGTGGTAAACATCCTTAATTATGGGATAAACATTTATATTATGTGCATTATTATTATAACCATGCTTTTAATTCTTATACTTTAAAGTCTCCTTTTGAGACTTGTTTTGGTTATTTCCCTAAGTCTCCTTTAGACTTCTCTTTTGAAAATGAATCTAACTTAGTGGTGGATGGAAACAATGATGCTGAGAAATATAAAAAGTTCATTTAAAAGATTCAAATGATTCAAAAAGTTATTCAAGAATAGTAAGAGAAGAGTAAATATAAATATAAGGCTAGGCATGAAAAACATAGATTTGATCATCAATTCAAAGTGGGTGATCAATTTTGGCTTCACATCAGCAAAGAAAGATTAAAAGGTGAAGGAAGAATGTTAAAACTCATCAGGTATGGTCCTTTCAATATTTTGGAAAATATTGGCGCAAATGCTTTTCAATTAGATTTGACTTTTTATATGTAGATTTATTCAGTGGCTAATGTGGAAAAAATGAAATTATATGAACCTCCTATGATCATGGATCAAGATGAGGGTATTCAGGTTCTTAATGTTAATGATTTTGATCTTGAGTCTCTTAATGAGTTATAGGTAGATGTTATTATTGATAGGAAAACTATAACTACATGAGGGGTTGATATAAAATATCTTCATGTGGGTTTGAAAGGGATACATCTAAATAAGGCAAACTAAAAGAAAATCAATAATGTGAGGGAAACATACCCTCACCTAGTTGATAATTAAATCCAACTTTTGGAGGTCCAAATTTTATTAGTGGGGAGGAATGATCTAGGGGGTTTTCAACTAAAGATTTTGATCAATAATAACAATAATTACTAATTATTATGAATGTAGGTGGGGCATTATCTGACCAATAATGTCACACCTCTACCCATAACGTTTATAATCAATTTTGAAAAATTACTAGTAAAAAAATATATTTTAATATACTTGTTATTTATTAATAAATATATATATTTTAAAACATTTAATTAAATATTTTTATATTTTAATATGTTTATTTAAAACTTAATAAATATATTTAAATATATATATTTAATTAAATATTCATTCATTTTTTTTAAAAACAAAAAAAAAATAAAAAAAAAATAAAGAAAATTTGTACCATGATAAAGATTATCTTTAAAGAAAAATAAAGATTATCATAAAAGAAAAATATTCCCGTTAGACACATGTCATTATAAAATCATAAAGTAAAATTTAAAAATAATGTCTCATTAAGTTCATGTGCACATGGACTTAGAGTTAAGTTGGGAATATTTTCATAAAAAAAGAAACTACATGTAAGTGTTCCATGGGAATGGTGTGGACTTATTCTTTTAATGTACCATTCTTTATGAAATTGACTCCTACACCAAACTTAAGATGCATAAGTTATAAATTATATGATAATTTTGACGTGGATTTTCTATAGCAATCAAGTGTCTTATGTTTTTAGAATTAAAGTCTTTATTGTCATGTGGTAATCTTGAATTAGCCAAGAAATGAAAAATCTTGATTTTTATTTTATCCCATGATAATCTTGATCTAATCAAGAATTACAAATATCAAGAAATCTTGAATTAATCAATAATTACCAATCTTGTTTATGGTATTATTTTATTCTTGATCTTTGAATCTTTATTTACACAACAAAGATCTTGGGTAATAATATGGCATGAAACTATTTGCCATTTTGGGTATTAATTATGCATTTATGTGCCAAAGTTTAATTATTCAATGGATTGGATTAGCATTGGCACTAATCCTACACCATTATACACAAATGATGTGAAACTCCATTTTGGATTTTTTTGTTTTGATCTATTGTAGAGCAAAACCAAATATAGGTAGCAAAAAGTCCCTTAGAGCTAACACCATGTCATCAAAATGATAAAAATACCAATTTGTGAAAATTGTTAGTGGCCTAAGAAAATTTGTTATTGCCTAACCAACATTATTGGTGATAAATATAGATATAAATGCAAGGTTATTTTATAGAGGGGGTAATCATATGTTGGTAGTTAAGTAGTGGATTTGCATAGAGGAAATTGTAGATAGAGATATCTAAATATAGAGGTAGTAGAGCCTTTAAGAGGTTTATTTTTTTACATAGAAAGATATCTGGTATGGAAATAATTCTTTACTCAAGGATATTTTTTGTAATCATTCTCAAAGAGTTTTAATAAGCTCAGAACACTCATAGAGTGGACTTGACGATGTAGCCATTTGGTGAACCTTGTAAATAGTCTTCTATGTTATATTTTGTTTTTAATTTCCTCTCTATGATCAGAGATCCTTTCAATTTTCCTTATTAAAATTATATAATTTTTGTAGTTTAATTTTTAGATTTATTAAAAGGGTAAATTGGATTTTAAAATATTTCATTTAATTTTAAATCCAATCCAAGCATATTGTAAAGGTTTTTATAACTTAGATATCTAAATCAATTATAATTGTTTAATGGCTCAACTTATGATGTAATCTACTTATAAATATATAAAATTATGCATCAGAGTAGTATAATGAAGGAAACATTCACAATAACATAGAGATCTTTGTGATTATACCATAAAAGAGTACAAATATTTATAATTCATAATAAAGAATCTTGTACTAGGGATTGCAAAAAGGAAACCTTCATAGACCAAGGTTTAATTTTGTCAATACTCTATGTGAAATCATTTTAATAATAAAAATCACCATTTTATTACTCACATACACATCAACATAAACATCAACCCCTCTATCGCATTATTTAAAAATACTTATAGACATAAATACTTATGGTTTTAACTTATGGATTGACCATGCTGAGAATATGTCTCTATATCACATTTGATGGAGTCCTAACCAACATAAGGAATCTTGTAACAACTCTTAGCAACATTCAAATAAAATGCAATTATAATCACTATAATATGTTCTCATATATACAACTAGTTTTACATTTACCTTTTACTACTAACACTTTCCCATACTTAAAATTTTGTCTCATCTCGAGTCAACATCATAGAGGTACACTATCTGTAACTAAAAAAAGGTGATAAAATATAGAAGTGCATAAGTCTTGTAGGCATCACTCAAGGTATTGGTAAACCATTTTTCACCCCTTACACACTACTTATCCTCCATTTTAGGTTTTCAATTAAATAACATGCTAGTCAACTGACCTTACAAGTTCTTAATAGAATAAATTTACATAATATTATACTAGCTTATAATTACAAAACAAAATTGACCAAAAATTCAAAATTTTAGAACCTACACAAGCATCTGGTAGCAAGTTATGACATATTCCTATGTTGGATGATCTATCATAGCTAGTTGGGTGGAATGATCTTGGGTTCATCTACTAGTGGTGAGATATTTTCATCTATGAAGACAAAGTCACCCTATAATACTTAAAATTTAGGAGAACTTCTTGAGTGTTACATAAAAGATTGTGCAGTAGAGCTTGATTAGTAATCAATTATTGAATGTTTATGTCAATTTTCTAGAGAAAAGAAGATTTCACCATGTTGAATTTGGTGGTGATTTTACCATGAAGATAAACTATATTATTTACATGTCATTATGATTTCACACTAGAAAAATAGTTGGATAACATTGGTTCTACTAGGTCTACATATTCTACATGATAGTATCCCTCACACCAAGTGAGGCTTACGATACAACATCCATGGAAAAAAGAGTTACATTAGACACTATGATGGTAGCATGTGTAAAAGTATCTATTGTAAATTTATGTTGTGTAGTGGTCTAAACTATATCCAACTACTTCTTCCAATCGAGTAATGAAATTGTAATGTGAGTAGATTAATCTTGAGTAGTATTGATAGTAGCATGATACTCAACTAGAAACTCAAAGAGGAAATTAGTTTTAGATTCGATGTTTTTACCTTTTTTATGATGCTCACTTCATTAAAGGTCTACCAATTCATGTTGAGATTATTTAGAAGAAGAGAAAGTTGATCCTTGTCTAGGATCAAAGATCCATAATTAACTATGTAAAAGTTGGGACATGGATCCTCGATAGTCTTCATTATAATGCATATATTCTCTATGAATGTAAAATTGGTATCATTAATATCTTTAAATTATTTATCCAATGAATATTCCTTATGCAAAATAGACTTTTCTAATACAATCGCACCTTCAATTCGCTTGGATAATGGCAGCTAGGAAACATCTAAAGATGATTCTATTATGGCAAGAGTCAAGGTAAAATGTGTGACTAATGTACTCATATGTGTCATGTTTAATGGATTTATGGGAAAATAAAAAATAGTGTATCATTTATAAGTTGTTAGCACATCCCATAGCCAAACATCAAATAAGCTTAAGGAAACACTATCATCTTGTAAAACAACTAAAGTGTCTCTTTCTTGTATTTAGGGTAGCTATAAAGAGGGATGTCTTTAACTAGATTTGGATGGATTTAATGAAAATTTTTCCTTTTTATTAGATACTTGGTCTACCTTAGTGATCTTATTTATAGTTCCTGTTTGTGCCTAATTTCTAGAATTTTTTTGTACCTTCTTGAAAACTTTTTTGTGCACTTTTTTATCAAAATATTCCTATGCCTTCTTAGTAACCTCTTCTACTTGAACCTTCCATTATAATTATTGTGCCATATCCTACTTATGTTTTTTATATGGTCTAATATGGTTCTTCTTTTTCTCCTGAACTGCTTCTTTTTATTTGTGCTCTACTTCTAATTTCAAATACTTGTGTTTTTATTATGATACATCTTATTATTATGTAGCTTTTTATATAGTTATGACTTCTTCTTGCATTTCCTTATTTTATACCTCCTCTTAGTGTTGTTGGAGTGACATCAACATCATTAGCTTGATTTCAATCCTCTAATTTTTTGGCCTAGTATTGATCTTCCTCTCATTCTTTTTTATCCACCTTTTAGTTATGTTTAGTTGTAACCTCAACCTTGCACTTTTCTTATTTATGCATGCAATTCTCAATTACGCTTTATAATTCCTCACATGTGGCTTGTTGATCTTCCATATTCTGAGAATATAGTGATACTTCTTCTATGTAACTCTCTTATTCCTTGAATTTTTATGGAGATGAGATGAGGATAGTCATTTATATGTCTACCCCAAAAACCTACCCCTTGTGAACTAGGTATCTTATGGGTTTTGGTGTGTCCACTTCCTATGCTTAATTCTCTACCATAACATGCTCTCTAATGGAATGCATAGGAATAGGTTTTATTTTTTCCATAGATTTTTGAGGAATGAGTGGAGTCTACTTGTGCTAGAATATTATTTTGGGGGGATATCTTATGTAGCTCCTAACTATAATGGGCACATAGTAGATCCTCCTACCATAAAAAATTATTAAATGCACTAAATTTTTTCCTTTTTATCTACTATATCGATGATGATAGAAATGGGTAAAGGAGGTAACTCAATCCATATATTTTTGGTCACTTTAATTTATAGCTATATGGTGTGCATTACTTTCTAAAATAAATATTCTTTTTCTTCCTCCTTCTCATAAAGGTCTCCAGCCATATTAACCATCATCATCTTGTAAAATTATTACTCATTAGTGCCCATATGTGGAAAGTCATAGATCCTAAATATTTTAGGTAAAATTAGGTCATTAAAAAAAGTGATCTAGTTTTGATTATTCTACCTTAGAGGAGACATAGATCTTATACCTTCAATCACCTTGCACTTACCTATATCTCTGATTGGTGTAGCTACTATTGAAGGTTTTGTAGTTGTATTTATAAGATCTATAATAGATGGTGATAATATATTTAATGATTTTAATCTCATCATTATGATTTCATTTTATTTGGATACCTCATTTTTCACCATATGCATGTCAATAAAGTATAAGATGGGTGGACCTCATACCTTAGGTAATTCATAAATCTAGGTGTCAATGTACTTTGGTAGATTTATGATGACTACATGATGGTTTAAATGCTACATAATGTCATGTAGTATGTGTAGTTAGCTATGATTACCTATACCAACTCATTATACTAAGTGATGAATTTGACTTGATACCAAAATTAAGTTCTCTCTCGAGTATAGGTGATATTCTACAACTACATATCCGGCTAGTAGTCAACATCAAGATGAACTTTTCCCTTAGTTAACTTGCATTATGTAAAAAAATAAGAATAATATTAAAAATTTGTAATAAAATGTTTTCTCTATAGTCATCAAGACTTTATCAATATTTAAAGTAAGTTCACTGACCAAGAATTCAGGCCTATTGAATTCCTCATTGTAATGGATCATTTGATGGGCAATATTGATGACCCCTTTTATAGATTATTTGTAATCATTAGTTGTCTATCAAAAGTGGCATGAAATGTATTTAAACATACTTTAATTTGATACATCTTCAATGTCCTATAGTGGAATTCATTTTGATTTATGAGAGTACTTTCCCACATCTCTAGAAGGATGGGTGGCATTCTAGATTTGTAGTGAGTTATCAATCTCCTGTCATAGATAGTCTTGTTGTTCTAGCCATCATAGTGGTATTGATGTAGATGGTTATGTCTTAGGAAATATAAATATTACCCTCATTATATCAACCCAATAATACTTGAATGACATCATTGATTTTCCAAAAAGTAGGAAATCAAATCAATCCCTCCACATATCTGTTATGGATCCTATGTGGTTATGTTTATATTATTAGTTTCACTCCTTCAACTACATCAAGAACAATCATTTGTAGCTCTATATTGTGAACAAAATCATATCCATTTGGGTATATGAATAGCATTTTTATTAATTACACACTGATGCCCATGTCCTCAATCTATGCTTCTATGAATCATTTGATCAGTTAGGATAAATCAAATCCAACCATTATGCATCTTTTTATTTTATTCTAAAATAATTTCCTAGGAGTTTTGAAGTATAGAGTCATCAAAGAGAAGAAACTATGTATACAATTAGAAATTCATCATGTCCATAAATCAATCCTAAGATTGCATGGGATAGAGCACACCTATATTTCCAATTGGGGGAGCATACAATTGTTAAATGAGAACATGACCAATGTGAGAATATTATAAACCTAATTAGGGGATCACTTGTCACAACACACCATGTGAGATAGGGTACCAAATCCTATAGTCTAATACAATTTCATAAAAACCCTAAAAGAGTCTTATGATTTAATATTTCACTAATCTAATAACAATAAAATTAAATATAATCTAGTACACATCAAAGCTTGTGATACAAAGTGGGAGTTAAAAACAAAATAAATAAATAAGTAAACTAAACATGTATATAATAAATATACTCATGTCAATGTATACATAATCCTAATACATTGAAGAGAAGAATACATATGCTCTATCTATCTACTCTTACAAAGGAGGAATAAAGTTAGGAATACCTACCTTTGAAGATGAGCCGATCAATCCTCAATCTTCCACTTGTCCATGGTGATTCACAAAATAATATCATGGTATGTAAGGATAACTAACAAAATCATCTTTAGGATACACAACATACCCAAGAATCCAAAATACTTATCTACAAGATGCGATTAAATCTCCAAGGAAAGTATTGAACCCTAAAATTTTATCCCCCAAGTAGAATTGTCAATAGGTAGATGTTTTTTCATACATATTCACTTAATTCTTTTCTCTTATTAAAATGGTGAGGAATGACCTTTTTTATATAGTAGTATCTTACCCTAAAAACTTTCAATAATACTAACTGTGTCAGGTTAACCTAGTTGACTTAACATGTTTTCAAGGCTAACTCTCTAGGTTTATGTTAGGTCAACCAAGAAGCCAACAAACCAAAAGTGAGAAAAAGTCCCTAAACTATATTAGGTTAGCCTAGTTGACCTAACACAACCAATAGGTCAAAAGGATGCTAAAATAAGAAATGAAGGATAAAACATAACAAGTGATGGAAATAGGTAGAACTAAGAAGAATAAGTTTGGGTTCAACGGTTTTTGGAGGCTAAAGTGTTGATGGCAAGTGGCAAAAGGAATGATAATCTTATGAAGCATTGATGGTCTACCCACCCCTTTCCCAATGCACCATTTAAGGTATACACTTAGATAGATTGAGACTCAATAAGTTCCTATAAGATACAAAGTGTCAAAAATTAATAAAAGTTAAAAATATTTTGTATATATATGCCCCAACCCAAGCTCATCATGTGTCACATAATTGCAACATGGGATGGTGATTTGAAAGAAAACATGAAACACAAAATGTTGATGCTAAGTATGTTGTAGTAATTATAAAATAAGATAAGTGAAAGAAATATATTGAAAAACATGTACCTTTAACTTACCTTAGTTTCATAGATAAAGAAGTAAATGGTGAGAAATGAAGGTGTCCAATATAGAGTACACTAAGTGAACCTATAGAAGTTAGTGTAAAAATAGCCAAAAATTCAAATTTTTGGAAGATAGACATATGATAGTGTAAAAAAATATCTACATCATCACAATTCAAACACATTTGTAAAACTGATGAGCAAAAACAAATATAGAGGCAAAACAATGAATTTGCCTAAAAATAAATGAAAGAATTGAGTTGCTAAAAAGTGGTTTTAAATAGGGAAAAAGAGAATTCATTTTTTATTTTTAATTATCAAGAAGAGAAAAAATAACTCTAAGACTAGACAAGGCTAAGATGGTGAGGAAATGATAGGGTAGATGAGGAGGACACCCAGAGGTGGTACTAGGTGCATTATAGGTATGCAATTATGGATCTCAAACTAGTTTTTGAAATTTGTTTTAAATTAAGTAAATTTTTGATAAAATTTATTTTTAATCATTTATATATGTTAAAATTTAATAATATTATATCATAATGGTATGAAATAGGAAGATGGTAAATGGGTTTGAAGGGTTTAGGAGGAAATGGAATAAAATGTACATTTTGGGTAAAATGTATTAGGTCAACACACAAAATATACTAGGTCAACTAGGTCAACCTAGTAGGTATGGGTCAACCTAATATCCATCTAGTGTGATTTTGCATGTGTACTTGAGGATGATGAGATATGGGGATACTTGGTGAGGGGAACACTCCATGACATCCTAGACAAGAATCTATATCCATACAACCCCATGTCACTGAAGGATTGGAGTTCACCATCTACTCCCACTTAGGTAAGTTAGTCTATATTAACCGTTAAGGTAGTGAGGTAGATACAAGTGTAAAGGGAGAGCGTACATCTATTAGTATAGATGGGTGCAAGTGAGAGATAGGCCT
Source organism: Torreya grandis (assembly GCA_037957365.1). Lineage (NCBI taxonomy): Eukaryota > Viridiplantae > Streptophyta > Pinopsida > Cupressales > Taxaceae > Torreya > Torreya grandis. The sequence goes on from JARHVA010006606.1 coordinate 421,437, forward strand.
TTCATGCCTTGGAAGATAAAAGAGCTACACATATGAAGATAGTGACATAAATGGTGTAGGCATATATAGTAATGTAGACTCAATTGACACATGGACATATAGTGATCGAAGATGAGTTGGTACAGGCATAAGTGTAGATAACATGCCTACATGGATAGGTAGAGGGATTGATATCTTATACTTCCTCATTACAACATAATTTTTACAGTTTTCAGATTGAGGCCTTAGTAGGCATCATGGCTAGGCCACAAGATAGACAAGATGAAGCTCAGCCTTAGTGTTGAGGCCTTGTATATTGTTGTATATGTTGTATCAAACTCATGGTATATATATATGATGTATCATTTTTTTATTGGCATTAGTTTTGTATGTTATCTTTATGGTTTTTGTGTTTGTTCATTATAGTTGAAGCTATGGATGCTTTGGATATATTTCTTTCTAGCACATGTTTTTAGCTTTGTTGTATATTCTATAGGAAATATATGTGGTGTGGTTTCTTTTCTAGAATTATTGAGTACATATGCATGGTTAAAAATAAAAATATGACGAAAGACTTGGAAAAATATAATCAACCAAAGAAATGTATTACACATTAGTTCAAGTTGGGAAATGTGTAATAACAAAAAATGACTTAGTATAAAAATCCAAGAAAATTGCAAACAAGATGGTAAAATGTGATTTTGTTTTTAGAGCAATGTAAAAGCTTTTTTCACCAAATCAAAATAAGTAAAATAAAACTAAGTATGACAAACAATTTAATAAAATGGAATGTATGTAAAAGGCCATAAATGGTAATAAAAATAAATCAAAATGAAGTCAATAAATTATACTATTTCATGATGGGAACTACAAAATAAAAATAAAATTTGTAAAAAAATTCATCTTAAATTTATCATACTGATTCAAGCTAGGAAGTATGACAAATTCAAGAAATGGTTGTAATATTATATGCACTCAAGAAATAAGAAAATAAAAGGCAAAACAAAATGAAGTAATCATAAAACATACTAAATATCAAGATGGGAAGTATCTAAATGATGTGTAACCTCATAATCAATTAAATCTTATATCTTATTTGACACATGTAATCTAGGATGGTGACTTGTTTATTAGAGATCTATTTTAGGAGTGTCGAGTCCTATCCACAGTCTTACACTCCAACACAAAAGAAAAACTCAAGGGGTACCAAATAAATATTGGTAAATATAAGGATAAGGTTTGGTAAATCATGAATGTGGGTAATAGGATGGAAAATATGGTAATTTTTGAGGAATTTATGGTCATATACATGGTCTTACAAAGCAACTAATAAATCAAATCCTAAGGGGAGTGATCATTAAGCAAAATAATACTTCCCAAGAGGAAATATGAAGGATAAGGAATGAATAAGGGAGTGTAAAAATAAATACTTAGGAATATTAAGAGAAGAACTTAGGAGGCAAGAATCATACTAAGAATATGAGAAGGCACTAAGTAACTAGTGGTAATCTATGTATAAAGGAAATTGACTTGATATAGACAAAAATATTTTTAAGTAGATATGTGCAATACTAAGATCAAGTCATGATGGTAGATTGGTACAAGGAAAAGTAAAATGGACCTACCTTCCCAAAATGTGTTGCTTGCTCCTCAAGACCCCTTATTGAACCATCGATCTATTATGAAGATTAGGTAATTATATGGGAAATTAGGTAGCACTATTTATTTTTTTATTCTCCTCTTCTAATCTACTGGTCTACTATACCCTAAAGCACCTCGACTCTATTGTGAGGCCAACTATGGATTTTGATATTTGACTAGAATAAGGAGAGATGATTTAAATCATGTCTTTTAGTGTGATAAGATGCTTTAAATCATGTCTTTTAGTGTGATTATAATTTTAATAATATTCAATATTTTAAATTTTGATATTATTGTCTTTTATTTAAATGATTTGTCTTTTAACTTTATTTTGAATTCTTTTTAATATTCCTACACCATATGAATTTGGAATGACCAATCAAGAGAGAGATAGTAATACACATGAATGAGATATAGACTAAGGATAAATAAATCTAAGTGACCAAAGATAAAAGACTAACTAGAATAATTAGGATAAAAAATGAACTAAGCATGTGATCTCAAGTCTCAACTATGTATATGCTTAGTTTGTGGAAAAGGGAAGAAGGAAAAAAGGAGTCTAAAGGAGGACTAGTGAAAGGAAATAGTAATGAGAAAGATTGCTTATGAATTGATCACATGGTAATAGGAGATAATAATTCCAAAATGGAAGTGTTTAAATATAAATAAGTCACCATGACAAATATCCATGAAAAATAAAGGTAAGAAAGTAAAAAATTGGGAAGATATAAGGGAAGAGTTTTGAGAAAAACTCTAAAGGAAAAGAAAGCAATGATAAAGAAAAAGACATGTGAAATGTAAAATAATAACATAAGCCAACTATAGTAAAACAAAAAGGAGAAACATGATCTAAGATAACAAATAATTTGACACATTTTCAAATGATATAATAAAATAGAAATAAGATTGGAGCACATGTCCTATCAAAATATAAATGAGAAATCACCATAAATTTTCTTATAAATACTAGTAAATATACTCACAAACATTATCCAATACATTGAATAAGTCTCTATGACGCTGTAATCAAACTAATAATAAGGTCTCATCAATATTAAATGAATACTGGGTAAATACTTCTTTTTTGATTTCCTCAACTAAAAAGTAAGAATGCTCAAAGGATCATGTTGAGGAGGAAAGTTAGGCAAAGACTGGTTAAAAGAATGCATAGAAATGGGATCTATAAGAGAAGAAGGAATCATAGGTGGAAAAGGATCTATGGGTGAAGGAATCATAGGTGTATGTATAGAAGGTGGTGAAGGGACCTCAAGAGGTAATAGAGCCATCGGAGGTGGACCCATGGGAGAAGAAGGAGGAGCCTTCTTTCATAAATGACCTATGGGAGGAATGGTATAAGTTCTAAGGATGGATAAAATGTAATCCATAAGATGTTGAATAATGTGTCAATGATTATTGTGATGCATGCCACATAGGTGCCATAGATAATATACCTTACCATACTTAGGTAAATATTTAAGAAGTACCTTTAGAGGAGGTATCACTTTGTCTAATGACAGGGAAGAAGGATACAAGGCATCAAGATATTGTCACAACTTATGAAAATGGGTGGAAGAGTGATTATCTATCCCATGGAAGCAATAGATATGCTTGTGAGTGGTTTTAGGATCTCTCACAAAAGGAGGTGAAATAGGAGCAAAAGGAGATGAAGATGACTCATCAACCAATTTGGTGGGCAAAGGAACCTTTTTAGGTAGTGGAAGTAAAACATCATCAATATAATGTGATGATGGGGAAGGAGTGGAACTAGGCTCAATAGGAGGAACACTAGGAGGAGGAGAAAGAAGAGGCTCAACAAAAGTAGGAGAGGAAACAAGCTCAACTAGAGTGGAGAATAGGCTTAACTATAGTTGGCCCTTATGAAGGAAGGCAAAGATTTGTTTAAGGTCTAAGGAGGGCTTCCCTAGGTATGATAAAGTGATAAGGCCTAGTCAAACATGATCTAAGAGCATGGTCCTAAGTGGATTCTTACAAATTAGAGCTATCAATGCCATCCCTACCTTATGATAAAGAGGAAAAATATAATAATCAAGAATTATAAATGAAAGAGAATAATGAGATGTATGAAAATAATCAAGTAAAGAAGATTGGTAATGAACAATCTTAGAATTATGGGCCTAAATAAGGCCACCTAAAAGAGGATTATCTAAATAATAGTCATTATCATAATATATAGTATTAAGATTGATGACATAGGTTAGGATGACCTTATAATTAGAGGAAGCTTGGTGAATAGAGTTCTTAGTCTTGGTTAAGACTATATTAATGTCATCACAAGGAAGCTTGTGATAATGAAGCTACAAGGAAACAAAAAGATATGAGATGAGATGAGGTGAGAGATTGGAATTTTTTATCTTTAAGTTAATCTCATTAGGCTCATCATCATTAGAGTCTAAATGATTAGGAGGAATGTTACCAATGAGCTTAAGATGCCCATTGTAACCTCTAGTTGAGTTGATAGGAAAGTTGAAATGCTATGACTCATGGAATACAACACCAATAAAAGGTTCAAGAGTAATAATCTTGAAGACACCATGATCTTGGAGTTGCTCAAAATTTTAAGGTTTAGTGTCTCCTTGAATCTTATAAATGGCTCCATTATGAGGAAATTTAATGCACTGACAAGCAAAAGATGTGATAACTCACATACAATGAGTCTATGGCCTACCAAGAAAGATGTTATATGAAAGGGGGAAGTTTAATATCATCACCTTCACATGAGTGCTAATAATTGGGATGGTAATGGGAAGCCACACACACCCCAAGTGAGTCATTTTCCTTCTATCGTATCCTTCACATGTGTTGAGTGTAGACTTCAGACTACATTAAGAATACCCAAGAGTCTTAATGAAATAAAAGGAAGAGACATAGGTTCTAGAATGCTGATCAATCAAGGCTCACTTTACATGGATATCACCTATTTGGATACTATTAAATAATGGAGGATCATATGCATGAAGTATAATTTCATCCATAATCATGGATGCGATAGAAAATTTTAAATAAATAGAAGTATCTATAGTTTCTTCAATGTTAATGGACATATTTTCACATTATTATAAAATACTATCCTTAGATCTAGATAACTTAACTTCCCATCCTGATAAAGGAGGGCAAGGGATATTCATCTCAAGTAAGAGTTGCATGAGGTAGTTTATATGACATGGAGATGTCCTCATGAGTTCAAGAAAAGGGATTTGGGATGGAAGATTAGTAATTTTCACAATGGGATCCCACTCATTATAACCCATAATGATATTATTAGATATAAATGTGTAATGATTAATAAGGTCTTTGAAATGTGTATCTAAATAACATTTAAACTTATGTTGATAAGAATGAGAAGGTTGAGAATAAGGTTGTAAATTGTTTGGTGAGGAAGAAGTAGTTGGTTTATATTGATCATGAAGTTTAGAAGAAGTGTTAATAGAAATTAGATTATCATTAGTATTAGAAGATGATGGGAGAGAAGTATAAATAGTATGAGATGTGTCATCAAATGGGGAATCATAAATTGGAATGCCAAAATAAATAAGATCTTCTTGCCCCAGCTCATTTAAAGTTAGAGAAAAATCTTGGATAACACGATATGTCTTATGGGAAAGATGAGTGTAGATAGATTATGTATCAATTAAATCCACCACTCTCCACATATTGGTCATGCTAACCACATTCTCTTTAGAATTTGGCTTAACAATAATTTATTTGTTATTGGTGAAAGAAGTGGGCTTATCTTGACTTTCTTAGATTGGTTGATGATTAAGTAAATGGTATTTATAGATAGGTAAATGAGTGTTCTCTTGATTTAAGGCTTGTGTTTTATCATGTGATTTATAGTCTTTAAAATAAATCTCAAAGGCTTGTTGATGCTTATAGATAATAGAATCATGATCAAAATTTAGGCCAAGAAGAAAGTCCATGGCTAAATTATGAAGATATTTACAAGTCTCATGAGAGTGACCCCAGCTAGCATGAAACCAACAAAATTTATTAAGATCATATCATGATTTCATAGGTTGAGTAGGGTCAAGCTCTCAAGGGACATGCCCAGGTATATGTTGAAGTAATTAGGCTAATCATAAAGGATTATGTAAAATATTGTTGTTTGTTAAAAAATGAGGATTAGTGAATTGTTGAGAAGGAAGTAATTTTGAATAAAGGGTAGGAATGACAACTTGAATGTTGTGAATGGTATCATATGAACTAGTAACACCATCATTGGTACTATTATAGTTTTTATTCTTTACTAATAGGTGAAGGCCTATAGAAGTTTGGGATGGATTGAATTGATGCATGAGGAAATCTTGTCTTTTGTCTTGGTTGATGACTTCTTCCAAGGTATGTAGAGAAAGGGTATAGACTCGATATTATAATTTAGGAAATAAAGCATTTGTAAATAGATGAAAGATATTGTCATCAACCATGTTATTCTCAAATTTATTTGACAAAGTGTACCATTATTTAATAAAGTCTTGGGTAGTTTCATTTTCATTTTGTTTACAATTGATGAAATGGGCCAAGTGTTCTCAAGAAGATCACTATTTTGAAATTCTTGAACTAAAGCATTTATTAAGTTCTCCAAACTAGTGATAGAGTGTGTTCTAACTTTATTATACAAATCCAAGGCATCACATGTGAGAATTTTGGATAAGAGTTTGGTAGTAACAAAGGTATTTAAATTTATTCAATCCTTGTAAAGATTTCCATATATCTTGAGGTGAAGGGTAGGAACGGTCGATTCATTGTAATAATTTGTAGGTGTTATACCTCCAATATCAATATTAGCAATATGAGTGGTAAGAGGTTCTTTTTTTAAATGCTTGATGACTTTGTTGACTAATTGAGGTTGAGGAATGTGACTACCTTGAGAATATCAAAGAGGAGGCAGAGGAACACTTTTGTTATGTGTGCCCCAAGTCATTGGTTGAGGATTGGATTGAAGATTAAGAAGGTAGTTTTTCATTATCATAATTTTATTTAAATAATGAGCTTGGAAAGAGTTGATTTGATTCAGAGTTTGAAAAAATAGATTATGAGTTTGATTATCATTATTAAAATAATTAGTATTAGTGTTTGTGTTGGTATTAGTGGATTGGGTACCACTATTAGCATTAATCTGAGCTTGAGAAGAGCTATGAAAATTTGAGGTACTAGTGGAAAAATTTACTTGTAAAGTAAAAGATGGACTAGTAAATGGTTGAGAAAATGAAGCAACAGAATCATGAGTGCCTTGGCTAGCAAACAATGAATTAGTGGAAGGATTAAGGATAGTGGATATTATGAGAGGCCCACTATATGTATAACCTACCATGTTAGTTGAGATACTAGGCATAAAGGTAGAAGAAGAAGTTAAAGAATAAGATCTCATAGCATAAGAAGGAGTCAAAATTAAAGGAAGAGGTTGAGAATCAAATAAATTGGTACCCCTAAATATAGTTGAGAAAGTGGGAGTAGGAGAATTAGGTTCTTCAACTTGATGGCTAATCATGAGGTTATATATGGTTAAAGGATCCTTCCCTCTATGTTGAGGGAATATCATGATAAATAAAATAATTTCAAGAGTATACTCTAAATAAAGATGATTCTCTAAGAGAAGAGGAGGGTTTTTATATAAAGGGGTATGAGGAAGGGTGTCATAGTCCATCATGTGGGTTGTAATGAACATTACTAGCATTTACGAAAGGATCCCTACTTTCTCTACAAGAGACCCTATTAGGATTGGTTAATTATATCATGTCTATTGATTTAAATTTAGTGTTTTCACCAAATAAAAATTCCATAATGAAAGGAAAAGAGGAAATATGAGAAATCAAAGAATTAAAAAGTGATTAACAATAGTACTAGGTCAAACTGGTCAACCTAGTATAAAATAGGGCTATAAAACTATACTAGGTCCACAAGATCAACCCAGTTTAGTGAACAGTGACATGAAGAAAGAGGTAAAGGTTTTTCAAATAGTAGTAGGTTGACCTAACATAGTGTAAAAGGGATAGAGAAGACACTAGGTTGATAGGGTCGACCTAGCACAATATATAGGGAAGAAAAGAAAGTTGATAACAAGATATAAATTGAAGAAAGATAATTCCAAGTAATTTAAAAAAGTAGTAAGTAATGAAAGGGAAATAAATAGTCCATTGAATGGATGTTGGCTAATCCAATTGATGTACACAAAGTAAAATATTTCACTAACATTTACTAATGAAAGATTTTGAACACACAATTAATCAAAGAGCAAGCAAATAAATTAAAAGTAAAGATTAGCTACTTGGTTAACTTAGAATGTTGATTATATTATTAATAATGATTTTAAGTGTAAAGGGAGATTGGCTATAATAAAAGTAATCAATAACAATCTATGGATAGTTTTTGGTAAGTTTAAGATGAAAGGGACTATAGTGGTAATGTTACAAGCTTGGTATTGGGGCCTACCCCCTCACTTCACACAACACAATGATAAGGGTTTTGGGTGCTTAGCAAAAATATACCATTAACCATGCTTTATACTTTAATAGAGCATCAAGTTAGCTTCTCACTTGGTGATGAAATCCAAGTAGGTTGGCTTGGATAGTCAAATGTTTAAATTATTGTTTGATGTTTATGTGGTTTGGCCATGTGTGTAAAAGATTAAAAATATTTCAACTAAGTGATTAATTGAAAATAACCTAATTAGACTATGTTAACTATTTTAAGCATGCAAGCAACTTAAAAGAAAGATGTGATTAATAATTTATGGTTCATTCCAAATTTGAAACCAAGTATAGTTGAGATACTATATGGACAATCATATATAATAGGGTTGATAGTGTTGAACATGTACTATATAAGTAAATTCTAAAAACAAAATAGGTTAGTTATGTCAACCTAGTTAATTTAGAACACACATAACACAAAACTAAGTCAATAGGGTTGACCTAGTTGAATATGGAAAGGAAGTTTTGAAGAATACAAAATATGAAATGAAAGTATAGAAAAGGAAAGATACAGAGAAATAGAAACTAACCTGAATGTTTTAGAGATGAAAAAAAGAAGATTTCTTATCAAAAACTTTGGATAAAACTATCAAAAACTTGATAACTAGGTCAAGCTGGTCATCTAAACAATACAAAAACCTACTGGAAAGATGAAAATGTACCAAGTCAACCTAGTCAACCTATTTGACTGAATAAGACATTTAAAAACTAACAAAAACAAAATTAGGTCAGCTAGTTGATCCAATTATATAAATAGAATTCTATAATTTCTAAAACTTGTACTAGGACTAGCTAGTTGAACAAATTACCTATTCCTACAAACTTGTGCACAGTGATAAATAAACTAGGTTGAGAGGGTTGATCTAACATAGTAAAGATATGATAAAAATAATGATGAATAGAAATTAAATAAGTGAAATAAATCCTATAAGGGTTTGATTCATGTTAGGTTCACCAGAATGTATGTAATAGAAAATGTATCATATGCATAAATCAATCTTAGAACAGATGTGATAGAGCATGCCTACACTTCTGATTAGGGGTATACAATTGTTAAGAAAGAGCATGACCAATGTGAGGATCCACTAAACCCAATTAGGGGATCACTTATCACAACACAACATGTGAAAGAGGCTTCTAAAGCATATTGTCTAACATAATCACATAACAACCCTTAAAAAGTCCTATGATTGAATTTTTCACTAATCTAATAACAAGAAAAGAAAATCTAATCTAGTGCATACAAAAGATTGTGGTACAAAGTGGGGGCTATAAAAAATAATAAAAAACTAAACTATAAATGCATAGGAGACACATACTTACATCCATGTATACATAATCCTAATACATGAAAGAGAAGAATACACATTCTCTATCTATCTACTCTTACAAAGGAGGAATAAAGTTAGGAATACTCACCTTTGAAGATGAACCTGTCGAGCCTCAATCTCCCCCTTGGATAATGTGTTTTGTAATATATTGTCATGGTATGTAATGATAACTACGATAAATTAGCTCTAGGATACACAACCTACCCAAGCATCCAAAATAATTATCCACAAGATGAGATCAAATCTCTAAACAAATTATTGGACCCTGAATCTTTAATCCCAAAGTATAATGGTCAATAAGAAGATGTTAATTCACACTTCTCTTAATTATGAACTCTTCTTGAAATGGTAAGGAATGACCTTATATGTATAGTATTATTTTACCCTAAAAATTTTCAATAATGTTGGTTGTGCTAGGTCGATCCCATCAACCTAACACATTTTCAAGGCTTACTCTCTAGGTCTATGCTAAGTTGACCAAGAGGCCACCAAACCAAAAGAGAGAAAAGTCCTTAAACAATAATAGGTTGACCTGGTTAACCTAACACAACTGACAGGTCAAAAGGGTGATAAGTTATGAAATGAAGGATAAAACATAGAAAATGATTGGAATAGGTAGAACTATGAGAATAATCTTGGGTTCAATGGATTCAAGAGGCTAGAGTATGATTATCAAGTGAAAAAAGGAACAACAATCTTATGAAGCATCGATGGTTTTCACACCCCTTTCCTAGTGTACCCTTTAAGCCATGCACTTAAAGAGATTGAGAATTTATATTTTCCTACAAGATACAAATTGTCATTAATCAATAAAAGTTAAAATAATTACGTGTATACAAACTACTTTGAAATTTTCCATCACTTTGGTATACTTAGTAGTGGATATGCAATTAGCCTCTCTAGTACTAGGTTTATAGCTTCTCATATTGCCTTTGATGATTTGCTATCTTAATTAGTTGTGTTGTCACTTAATCTATGACATATGATCTTTGAATGAAGTAGATCCTTTCTTACTAAGTTGGTATTGATTTTGTTAATGTGATATTTGATTGTGGAGGTAGTTGATGATTTGTGACCTATCAATTTAACTTGATTTTAGTTGTATGTTACTTGTTCTATTTTTGACATAGACCAATCACTTCTTGAAGATATTTTTCAAACTCCCACCCCCCATACCTAATAATTAATTTTAATAAATTAACCATTAAACTCTATTATCTACTCAATATTTGGATGCACATGTCTTTATAAGACATAATTGATGTCCAAATGTTGTATTGATTTAGACACCTTATTCAATGTATCCAAAATAATGGAATATTTGACTTATTCATGTGTCCATCTTACCCCTTATATATATAAACACACTTATATGAACCCACAAATTCTAAAATAAACACACAAAACCCCATCTATATTAAAATCAATTCTTGCAAACATGACTATTATCTTCTTGGTGTGATATAACACCTTTATTACATGTTTTTCTAAATTAATGGTAGTAATAATTCAATAAAAAACCATTTACCCTCCAAGTAAAAAATTTACTTGAAATTATCATATGACCATTATTCTAGGCTATCAAAGTTCATGGATGATGTATGGGACCTTCCCTCTCATGTTAATATTTCGAGGGAAATATCTAAACCTGCTATCATACAAAAAAATAAATCTATTTACTTAGAATTATTTTGTTCATAGATTTTTATTAGGCCACAATTTATTACTACTTGTTGATATCCTATGCCCATAATAATCTACATATCACTTCATCCATTTGATTTAATTTGAATAATATATTATTCATTTATTCTTGATCACCCATTTGCATCACATTAGTGACTCATAGATTAGGAAACACATATTTCATAGGAATCATAGCTTCCAACCCATATACCTATTAGAATGGTTTAAAACCCATTACATGTTTATAATGTGTGAAATAAACCCACAAGGCTATTGAGATCCTACCCTCACACTCATCTCCCTTAATATCACATATTTTAGTGAGCATCTTATCGATTACCTTGTTCACATATTTGACTTGCTCATTCACTTGTGGATGATAAGCATTGATTTTATGATGTGATATCATGAAATCATCTATGATATTTTTAATGGACTTATTCATAAAATTATTATCTCTAATATTTACCAATTTAAGAAGGTAGCCAAACCTAATTATGATGTTATCATACAAGAACATGGTTCTGTCCTTTGCATTAATACATAGAGTCAAATTAGCTTCTACCCATTTGGTAAATTAGTCTATCACAATGATTATGTACCTTACCTTACTAAATTTATATGGGATTGATTGGACCTACAAATTTATTGCCCCAATATTCAAATGTTTTCTATGCTAACATGGGCTATAAATGCATCTCATCCTACTAGTTTGCCTTCCTTATCCTTCGACATACATTGTGTTGTTCTATGACTCTCTACATATCTTGAAATATATAGGGACACCAAATTCCACTTTTCAAAATTTTACTTATAGTTTCATCTGTTATGAAGTGACGTCCTATGACTCCTTGATGTTCTTCATCCATGATATATGCTAGTGCCACTATGTGTATCACCTCATTTTTACCTATGTAACAAGAAAATCCTTTAACAAGACCATACATAAGATCCATGGTGATGAATTATTTCTTTTTTATTTCTATATATTGTTATGGTAATGTCCCATATTTAATAAATTATGTGATCTCTAATAGTTTCTCTAAAATCATAGTCACCCTCAATAGGTGTGCATCCACTAAATCCTCTTGGAGTTCCTCAAGTTCTTCACCATTAGTTAGTTGGTTAACATGGTCTAGATCAATAGTCTCCTAACCTAGTTTGGCATTAATCCAAAATTGAAATTACTAGAAAATTATCAAATTTCATGATATTCATTCTCCCAAGAGTGGATTATTCATGCGGTATCATAGGTGGTGTGGTTAGCAAGTAATGCCTAAATTTTTGTAGTGAGAACACTATCACCAAGTCTTCCTACTTAGTTGTCAAATAATTATTCTCTATGGTAAACAACTTTATTCTTGTAAAGTGGATTGGATGATCTAATACTCCTTATCCTATTTGTACGAGTACCAATCCAACTACAATCCCTAAAGCATTGACATGCACATGAAAAGGTTTACTTTAATTTAGCAAAACCAGGATCAGAGTAGTCATTAGTCTTTGCTTAAAATCCACAAATGTGGCCTGACAATCCTCTATCTAGATAAAATGGAATCCTTTTCATAGCAACTTATCCAAAGGGATGATATAGTAACATACCCCTTGATGATTTTTTTATAGTAACCGGTGTGTCCCAATAAATATCTCACTTCTATTGAATTCTTGGGTGGTGACATACTTGTAAAGACTATGATCTTAGCCTAGTCTACCATAATTTCTTTACTACACACTACATTACCTAATAAAACACCAAAAAGTGTGAAAAATAGACATTTATTCAAATTTAGCACTATGTGAAATGCTCCACTTCTATCTAACATTAATCTAAGTTACGATAAATGTTCCTTGAATAAAGAGAACATTACTCAATCATCCAAGTACACTTTTAGGAAGTCATGGATGAAATCCTTGAACATAATGAACACAACTATAGAGAAAATTTCATGTGAATTTTTAAGTCCAAGGCATATGACCTTGTAATAAAATGAACCCCATTCTATTGTGAATGTGGTTTTGGTCTTCTCTTATTTTGGGATGGGCATCTGATGGTAACTATTGAATCCATCTCTGAATGAAAACACTTCATGCCTTATGATAGCCTATAAACTTCAACCATGAATGGAATTTGAAATGGGTCATTAACAAAAGAATAATTAAGGATGTGTTAGTCTCCATAGATACATATATCCCTAATCTTCTTTGTTTGTATGATCATGGGGCTAACCTAGTAAAATGTTTTAACTAGGAAGATAATGTTAACTTCCAACATGCAATCGATTTCATCTTTCATTTTCATCTTCATATTTGGGTTTAACCTATATGGTATCTTCTTTATTATCCATGGGAACTCATTTTTATCTATGTACATCTCCCCTAAAGAAGGATAAACACCTTTGGCTTTTATGAAATTTGTAGGAAATACATCTTAATAATCTCAAAGTAACAATAAAACCTCTGAGATATCTTCCTATATGTAATAGTATTTAACATGTGCCATTTTCTTTCCATATTTTATTCCAATATTATCTATGTTCCTTTAATGGATACCGATACATCATGTGTTATTTTTCAGTAATGAAGTCATAGAGTATACATTCTCCTTCATGTTCTAGGAATTAGATATGTCATAGTTTTTCCTCCTTTATTTCCTCTATGATTGGTTCTTACAAAGGTTCCAACACCCTTGGAGGATCAAAGAGATACCATATATCAATGTATTCCTTACTATATTTTCTAGAGGACTTCTCATTCTCCTCTTATATCTTATGGTAGGTATGAATCCATGGCTGGGCCTCACCTTGGCCAATTTGTTGTATTTGTAGGATGTGTGTTACTTTTTCTCTATGACTTCATGTGAACATAGTTCCCATGGCTTTGGTAAGTCTTAAACTATTCCATGGCATAGAAAGGTTTTCATATTTTTTAAATCCACTTTTACTTGAGGGTTATCACTCTCAAATATGAACATTTGGATGAAATTGGCTTAGATCTATACCCAATTCTTTGTTTCTCTTCTTCCCTCTTGATGGATGTACCATGTTGTAGGGAAAAAACCTATTATATATATGAAAATATGTGTCCATAATTTAGTATTTATACCCTCTAACAACCATACCTCAATAAACATGTATACATGTAATTTTGGGCATTATCCCTCCTGATAGATATATAAATCTCTTTGAATAATCTCTAGTATCTAAAATTGAGCTATTAACAACCTACATGCTTCTTACCACATTAATTATCCATAAAAGTGGATAGCCCACCAATTCATATAAATTCCTTTTATTTAATAGTTGAGAGTGATAAACCTTTGGTTTTGATTTGGTACATGCTCTTAAAATAATTTGATGAACTTACCAACATCCTCCATAGAAAAATATTGTGGTATTTGGTGCTCAGTCACAAAGACCATTCATAAAGGTAATTTCTCATGATATCATTTTTATTTATTTATTACATGGGTGTTTGAATCTCCACTAATTGAAGAAGCTCTATCCCATGGGAGAACACCCCCTCTATTTGGTTTTATGTAGTCCTTCTAAGTATAACCCATTTGATATATAAAATCTATTTAATATTGTGTTGGATATCTTACCATCATTTATCTCACATCCTCCTCAACCTTTTAATGGATCTATAGTGTATTCATCCCCATTTGGCCTAAGAGTTATTTTGTGTTAAGAATTTGAGTATATAGAATATTGGTTTTATAGACTAAACTATACTCTATTACTTATAAAGCCTTTTACTTATTTTCAATTGTGACCTTCATCCAACTATAATTTACACCAACATAAAGTGATTCTAGCTATTTTATAATGATGTAAGGCCCAAACATAGTCTTGTTCAAAGGAATGACAATGAACTTGTCATCTTGATGAGATTCCATCTACTTCATGGCTATGTTAATAGTGATACACCTATCATATTCCCATTTATTCCCTATTAACATAGGGTAATGAGTCTCATATATATTCATTTAAATCAATTATAAATCACCTCATAGGCTAAGTTCTATGAATTTGATTTTTACATCCTCCAAGTGACTAATAGTTTTGACCCTTCCATATTCCACAATGATTAGTGTCATAAGACTATATCTAAACATAGGTATTCACAAGGATTCCTAATGGATTCAAGGATCATATTTATCATGATTAAAATTTTTTATACAACATTGGGTATTTCATACCGAACTAACTCTATGCCCATCATCCCATCAATGTCCCAATGTTTCTTAGTATTTACAGTCCAAACTAGCTTATCTATTCACTATTAGACTTTTTGTACACATTCTTATATATTATGGATCAAGTTCATGATGTTATCGGATATGTATTCATTACACAATATCTTAAAGAGTTTCATAAAATCTATCATCACATTGATTATTTTATCCTATCTTAGTATATTCACTATCTACCCATCCATTTATGTGTCAAAAGTTGCATCATCCTCTTCAATGATCCCTTACTATTAGATTATATTTAAAATGTGTGTTTCTTCCTACATTAGGAATTTTTTAGTATTAATTTTAGGATATTAGTCTAGGCATACCTCATTAATACCTAAGTCTTTAGGAATTTCCAATGGAGGTAACACCTATTTTGTATTTTATTGTCTAGTTATTGCCTTTAGTGTGGCATCCTCCCTTAACTATGCATGGATCATGTTAGAATTTCTAATAGGTCTCTCCTTTCATTATATTTCTAATACTAGATAGTCTTTGATGTTGTCTTTCTCTATCACACTATAGTATGCGTAGTAAGGTTGCATCTAGGGATGTTTAGGATAATTTATCTACACACGGTACAATTTTCCACAAAGATAATGATGAATTGGTGGCTTAGGCCCATTTTTGGATTATACTTCTTATGCACCACCTTAATATTCTCTTTTTTATCCTTCTCTATTCCTCTAAAATTCTAATTTACCTTCATGTTTTTTTCCTAATATTTCCACTATTCTATGAGACATTCCATCATTGTTGTTGTGGATATTCATTAAATTTGGTCACTTGAATTTATTGTGGTTTTAGGGCCCATCCTAACTATTATGCTTGAGGAATTTTAGGATTCCATATAGCTTGATATGGGTAGGTTTTAGTCAATTATATAAAGTTTTATGAGGTGATATTCTACTTCTATGGAAAAGGTAGGGTACCTACCAGTGTTTATGGTTGTTTATATACTTCAATGACCCAAGGCATCATTGAGGTTTTATGACCTAATATGATGCTTGATAGGTTAGCGGTAACATATGGTACAATTTTAGATTTCTAAATAATAATCATGAACATGTTCTTAGTAATATCTTACTTTAAATCTTGGGGCACCCAATAATCCTTGTCATCATGTGTAGGTGACTTAACAAATTTATAGTACATGTTCTATGGTGTTTTAATATACTAATGTAAAATTTGAAACTATGAGGTTTCATTCCCTACCACTCTACATATCTCATATAATTCCATTATAACCCTAGGGTGTTCATTTCTATGATGTCTTTGTCCACACTCTATACACCATATATCTAACTTGGGTCTCTCAACCCTTCCTTGAAACTCATCCAATCAACTAAAAATAGTTTGTAAGGTACTTTATACCTTGGATGATGGCATAAACACACCCCCATATTATTCAATCTAATACACCTAAATCATAGTGATTCTGGCATCTACTTTATCTATGAACTAAATTTGGGACATGACAAATCTGATCCTTGGTCATAAACCTTATAAAAAATAAGTAGCTTTATCTTTGTCCTCTAAACCAAATTCTAATTTGTTCATGATGTAATAGAATTTACAATCATAGTCACTAATGATCTCCTAGGGTCCTTGTTAGATCTCCTTCAAATCCTAGATTATTTGGCATGAACTCATATTAACCTTAAAATATGTGATGAGCTAGTTTTTAACATCATCTAGGGATGATATGGATATATTTTTTAAATATGATCTCTAGTGGACATCTACCCAAAGCAATGATCAATTCAAACTTATTTATATTATCATTAATGATTGATTTTTCCTTCCATTTCATGTCACAGGTAAGTAAGTATTTTATATGTTCTACAAACCCATCATAAGGAGCCAAGTGTATAAAATCACCCAATTGAGCTTCCATAATAGTTTTTTTGTAGATGTCATAGTTTATTATGTTGTGATCAATGTCAGAGATGGTTTAAGTTTTAGAGACTTTTGCACATTTTGAGATGATTCTTGATCTGGTGGAGGTTGTGATCTCTCTTATAGTTTTATGGATGTGGCAATTATAGATATATCTCCATTATTTATTTTTCATTATTATAATATTTAAAGTTATGTAATTAAATCCTTAGCCTATGTAAGGATTAGAGGATCTATCACTATATAAAGTAATGTTGTTATGTTCTTATTTTATGGCCTAAGAAACTTTGTGAAAATTCATGATATGTAGCCTTTTATACTTCTAGGGTTTAAATATTAACTTATTTTGGAATTGGTCCTTGCCAAGTGTCATCATCTAAATTTTTAGGGTAATTAATGTCATTTTGAAAAAAAATGGACTCAAGGGATGTGTGTTTCCTTGGGAGATTATCCTTACCTCAAAAGATGTATCTCTTAAAACTTAAACCTATACTATGTTTGTGATTATAAGGTAATCCTTTATTTTATTTTTAGGATATATTTTTGATAGTTTATGAAATTTTACTCATCTATCCTACATCTATACTACTACCTTCTTTTTTCATCCATGCTAAATCTTCATCACTTTGTCATACTCTATCTCTACTTGGCCTACGATCCTCTATTTATCTTTACTATACCCTTATCCTTGTCACATCCATTCATCCAAATCCTAAATGATACTACTACTCTTCTTTCTATATAGAGTTTCCTAAAATTCACTCTATTTATTTCATTTCCTTTGTTATCACAACTCTCTTTCTAACTCTAGAGTCTTTTTCCAATCCTTTGCCTCTAGATTTTCCATGTTGGACTCAAGTTTAAGTTCTATATTTTCATCTTTGATTCATTCTCCCCTATCTCACACACACTGTTATATAGCCAAAGTGACTAATCCATATTAGTAGGAGTGGGAACCATGGTCTTTTATATATCCAATTTTTGATTAATGTGAGTGTCACTAAAATAACTCCTATAATTCCTCCTAAAAATAGGTCCTTTACTACATCAAAGGATAAGTATCCTTTCACTGATAACTTAATGATATATCCATAAATAGTGATAGCTATCTAATGATCGATGGCATGAGTCCAATTTATCTATAGATTCTAAAACTATTATATCTTCCCCTTCATCCACATAATGGTGTCACTTGCTCATGGTCAGAAATAGTGATATTTAGTTTGAACCAACCTATTAGCTAGTAGTCTTAGTAATTCACACTAGAAAATCTCATAAACTTCATCATAGAGGTGTTCTTATATAATCTCCCTTGGATTACACCCAATTCATTAACCTTATTTTCATATGAATTCAATAATTTTTTGGTCAAACCAATTTCCACCTTTCTTTGGGTTAGTAACCATCACAACATATACACGCTCATCATTCCATTATTATAATAGGTTCTTTGGTTTCACTAGAACATGATAATTATAAGGATAGAGTGTGTGAACATACATAAAAATCTTAAAGGATGGTTAAATCAAGACTTTACATACATAAGCAAGGTTTATTGTAGAGAATGAAACTTCTTTAATGGCTCAACTTACTATGTAATCTACTTACATATATATTAAATTATGCATCAGAGTATTATAATGAAAAAAATAATCATAATAATATAGATATCTCTATGATTATACCATAAAAGAGTATAAATACTTAGAATTCAGAATAGAGAATCTTATACTAGGATTATAACAAGGAAACCTTAATAGCTCTAGGTCCAATTCTATCAATACTCTATTCAAAAGCTTTATGAGAATAATAGTCATTATTCTATTACTCATATACCCATAAACATAAATGTTAACCCCTCTGTTTCATTCTTTATAAATATGTATAAGCATTAATTCTTATGGTTGTAACTTCTGGATTTATTGCTCTGAGAATATGTTTCCATATCACATTTGTTGGAGTCGTGACCAATATAGAGATTATCATAACAAATCCTAACAACCCACAAATATAATATAGTTTTAGTTACCACAGGATGTTATCATACATATAAATAAATTTATATTTACCTTTTACCATTAACAACCTCCAATAAATCCAAGTAATTGGGATAGAGGACATCAAATATAGTTTCATCAAAAGTCATATCTAATTATTTAGTAGTGTCATTGATGGAAAAACTGGAGGGTGTTGAGGGTCCCTTGTATGACCTAGATGACTATTCCATATATATTTGATGGATGTTGATATAATTCAATATTTAAAAAATGGTAGGAACTAAACTAAATAATGTGAGTTAAAAGTTATTCTAGTCATAGATAGGGATTTTTAGGCTATATAAGGTTAAGTTTGGTTGAGCTCTTAAAAATTGAACAAGATGAACTCAGTTTTGGGATTGATGTTATATATTTATGAATTTATTCTAGTTCATTTATCATTAATCATCAATGTCTATACGCTTGTCACATTCATTTAATTTGAACTTGACCACACAGTCCTAGTGTACATGCTATGTTGAATTCTTGATCATTCAAGGTGCTATGATGTTGCCTTTTCCTTCTGACATTTGTTATTATATGGTTTAGTTAAGGGAGTCATAATTTTCCTTTAGGCCTAATAGATCCCAAAAATAAAAATTATCTTCATATAAACTCATTCTTTATGTTTCCAACTACCATTCATAGCAATTCTTCCCAAAATTTTCATTAATATATTAGTTTGAACATGTCTTTTTGAATGTAAAATATGTACCAAAACACTGAGCTTCTAGATAATAAAAACCAAAAAAAAACACATACATACCCAAATAAAATAAGTTATTTAAAACAAAAAATGGGGTGCCCACTTTTCAAAGAAAAAATACAAGGTGGGGTGTTTTGAATATAGAAAATTGTCACTCATAGGGGTAAATACTCTTGCATTTCCAAAAACCCAAAATCCATGGTTTTACAATACTAATATCAACCAAAAACCTTACTAAAATAAACAATTAAATTAGAAATGAAAATAAACTCATAATAATTACATGTAACATACTAACTTCACTTATACCTTGGACCTATGTGTGGGAAAGTGATGTTATTTATCTCTTGTCTAAGGGATTTAGGTAAAGACATGGGGTGAGCTATAGGTTTTATTTTGATTTATAATTTGGAACATAGGAATTTGGGAGTTTAGGCATTACTTTATTTCCAACCAGGCATCTATATCCCTGACAGAGATACCTTCGGTAATATCTTCTCTCTTTCTTCATATTTTCCATGATGCATGATACATTGACCTTATTTCATCATGTGGGATTTTGATTTAACAATTTTTGGAATATTGGTGTATTATTCCTAATTTAGTTAAAGGGCCTAAGTAGTAAAATTAGTAAAACAAATATGTAATAATTAAGCTACTAATTTGTGTAAATTATATTGTAATTTTAACCTTTCTTAAAATAGTAATAAGAGGGATAAAATAAAACTTAGCAAAAAACTAATTGATATGATTGAGATAGGGTCTGAGATTCACTTTTCAAGACTAGGACACTATCACAAATTGAGATCTGACCTTCATTTTATGATTGGACAAGAAATCTAAAAGTTGACTGGAGTGGTATTGGCACTATAGTCTACCTCTACCACTATTGGCCTAAAGATATGAGATTTCTAGGTTTTGTTTGCCAGGTCTATAGAGCTCCTTGTAGAAAATATTTTATCTTCAAACCCTATAGTCCATTATGTTTTGACTAGTTTTGAGAAATAAGGGGGTTAATGTGTGTAAGATTTACTAAATGTGTATCCATAGCCCTTTTTATGGGCATGCTTCCTACATAACAATAATTCGAAGAAGAATCAATCCATATGTATTTCTCCCACTTAATGTGGTTTCCCAAATAGTGTGTATGAAGATGCAAAATGTTAAACTAGATGTGTTTGAGGTGGCTAGGGACTGGTGTAAGTATTTGGATAAGATTGTAAGTGTATTGGTTAGTTGCATGTAGAGAACACAAAATATTTCTTAAGTAGCCTTGCTTATATTCTTGTTTACTTCATGATATTTTCCAACCATTTCCAAATTATGTTTGAATGGGATTTTATAGGGATCTATTGTTCATGGATTAAATGTGCTCATATTAAGCTAATAAGGAAAAATATGGGGAACTAAAAGAAACTAACCATTGGGGACAAAAATACACTTAGATAAGAGTGATAAAAGTGGATAGGAGTGGCACTAGTGCTATATTCTAATTGTGGTGCTATTATACTAAGATGATGTGACTTGGGGTGAAGGATAAGTCATGGAAAAAGGGGTTTGGCTCAAATAAGATCAAGTCTAGAAGGCTACAGATGACTAAGAATTAGTGAAAATATGCCTATGAGGGTTATGAGAGAAAGAAAGAGGGACCTAAATGTTGGTAATTATTATCTATGCTCAAGTTACCAATTTTTTACAATTTATATGACTACATTCCCCCCCCTCCCACTTTATTCTATTGATGCAATAAAATCAAATACTAAGATAAAGGAAAAATATAAAGTATACCTAAACATATCTTTAAGGTTGAAACTCATGAAACTATGTGATGATATGTGTGTATAGAGAGAGAATTCTCTGAAGTGTGAATTTGCAAAAGGAAAAAAAGAATAGATCAGTCCTTAGTAGATACACTATATCTAAAATAATAATGTACAAAGTTGGGTAAGAGAGAGAGGAAAAGAAAGGAATGAATACACCTCATTAGGTACATACACTAATACAAAACCTATTATGATGCTAAGTGATACTAGATGATGCTAGATATGTTGGGTATGTTGTACCAAGAGTGATTTCATGAATGGAGCTGAGTGCTCAATTCCCTAAGACTGGCTCAAGAATGTAAAGAATAGCCCTTTGGCTCCATCATCACCAACTAAATGAAGCTATGTGATCCTACATGTGATAATAAATGTTTAGACTATTTTTCCAATCCCTTTGATTAGGTGGCTCAAGAATATAAAGGCTAGATAGTCCTTTGGCTCCATCATTGCCATGTGAAGTGAAGACATGAACTGATACTAGATGAAATGTGTGTTGAGTGAGATGGATCTTGACATCCATGAATGATCTATAATCTGAAAATGTTGGTATGTATAATTTAATATATGTTATTAAGTAGGCCACTCTTGGTCACTCTAAAAGATGGAGATTAGGCTTGTACGAAAGACAGTCTAAAACTGGTGCACTAGGCTTATATGAAAGCCACTCTAAAATGTGGAAGTTAAGCTTGTATGAAATCCACTCCAAAAATATGCCAACCACCTATAGATGGAATAAGGCATGTAACTACTAATAATGCATGGGTAGTGTTAGACTTGATAATAAAATAAAATAAAATAAATGTGTCATGCACATTTCCCCCAATCACTTGTGTCTAGAACATGGATTCTGATCTATAGGTTATACCAACTATCATATCTAAAAAGGGAAGTGAGAGTCATCATGTTGTGTATAATTTCCCCTATATCTAGATTCTTTGAGAAAAAGTGTACTAAAAATAACTAATTTTTAAATATTCTAACTATGCAAAACTATAGCTAAACCTACTTCTTTGCCTACTTCTATAAAGTCTAATTATTTTGTTTTTTGGATAAGAGCACAAAAAATAGATAGTAGTGGCATATGCACTGTATTCAAATTTTGACATTATTACCTTGGGCTAAATCTAATGATTGTTATGACATTTTCATAATCATCTTGGTCTTTTCTGACTAATTTGATGTCTAATTACTATTTTTGGTGTTTTGAATTCTATATTGTTTTATTATTAGGAGCTCTAATCTCTATGACAAAACCCCTATTTATTTACCCATCTTTTGAGGGTAGGAATGAAGACCCTACAATGACTTCCCTCCAAATAAAGATCACTAAAAATGTGTTATGTTTTAAATTTACATGATATAGAAATGATATTCAACAAGATATCTCTAGATATAGCAATGATTGAAATGGAGATTATTAGATCAATAGGGGTATGCCTAGGTAGATATCACAATGTAATAACAAGTGTAATGTAATGAAATAAAACTAAAATTTTGGTTATTTATTAGTTTATATGGATGGATATATAATTATGTCCATCATGACATCCAATAAATCAAGATAATGCATGATGTGAATCATGACATTGCAAATAATGAGACGCAAATAAGCAATAATCACACAAGGTAAGAAGTAAGAAGCATACAAGGGTGGCGAAGGGGCCAAGAAAAAAAGCATACAAGGAATGTTCCAATGACACATACACATACACTTGAAACAAGAACGTTTATCATAAAATCCATAATCACATAGAAGAGTATAGGAAAAAGACATTGGCAAATGTATTAAGGCACACACATGAATAGAAGAAAAAGACATTGGCAAATGTCCTAAAGCACACACAAGAGATAATCAAGAACTAAGAAATGTAATAAATCTAACTATGTAAATAAATAAAGGAAACCATGTGAATTATGAAAAAAAAAAATCATCTAACTAATAAAATCAAGAGTGTGAAAGTATGTAATACATGTTAGTAAAAAAATAGGTATATTCTAGGAAATACAGAAGTGTTATATAATAGTGAGTGTTGATAGAGTAATATGTGTAAGCTAGTAAATAATTTACATCAACATGATAATTATAGTGTGTGGTGTAGGAATGACATAACCTAGATGGTGTATTCATATAGAAGATGCCCTCAATGGGTATGAATATTAATGTATCAAATGTAGAAGTAGGATGCCCCCTTAATGTGTAGAATGAGGTAATCAAAGAACTCAATGTCACTACACACACTCAAAGGAGATCAATTGAAGCATGGTAATGTAGATAAATCAACAAATAATATCATATAATAGCAAATGTAAGTCTATCATGATATTATAAATGTAGATAATGGATGATGCATACAATCAAAATATTTTTGGTGTTTTGACATATTTGAATATTTTTGTATTTTGAAATGTTATATTTTTTTTAGATTTTTAATATTTTAAGATATGTAAAATAAATAATAAGGAGACTATGTACAATAAATAATTGGAAGCTATGTACAATAATAAAAAAACTTTGAATGATAAATTGAAAAGAAGTTATGTAAAAGTAATACGGAGAAGAAATGATACTAACCGATGAGTCTCATGTGAGACTCCCTATCAAGGTTTCCTATATCAAATAAAGGAATAATGTGTGATTGTGAATCATGAAGGAATGGATTCAAATATGACTCTAAATATTTTATTTCATTATTATTATCTTTGAAATCATAATAACTTTTATTGTTCCATTCATCGTTATCATCTTGATTTTGAACCAATGGAATGTTAGTGTTAACTTTTATTGTATCTAAATCTTTTCCTTTGATAAATTGTGTCTATGAATGATTTGACTTAGGATGTTAAATAAATCCCAAACCTTAGTGACAAACATAATCAATTGATAAAATAAGAGTAGTGATGCCTTGAGCTTCCTTGCCCAACCCTTGACCTTGATAATAAAATCATTGTAAATTTTTTGACCAAACCCATACTAATTTAAATGTTAAGCCTCATATTAAAGAGGTATATTTACATATTTTTCATGTTTTATGTGTGCCTATGGTACTATTCCTTGCTTTTATTTCACTTTTTGATCCTTTTATTGGTTTGAGTTATGCTTTGGTAACCACTTTTGTATTATTTCTGGATTTGACCCTTTGTGAATGTGTTCCTATCTCACTATGGATTACTTGAATAATTTACCTTGTATAAGTTCCTCATGAGCAATTACCTATTGTATATGTTGTTTCAATGCCAAACAAGAATCTATGTGATGTCCATGCATTCTATGATATGCACAATAATATCTAATTTTTTTCACTAGATGTAGAGGAGGTAGTTTGATGAACTTAGATTTAATCATTTCCATTAGTACCTCAATTGAAATCTTATTTTATCTTTGAATTATTTTTGAATCAATACTTGGAGAGTTACTTTTTTGTTATTTCTTGTTTTGATATGTAACATTATTTGTAACCAATTGAATAGATGAAGGTGCATATACATGATTGACACTAGGGTGCCTTTGAGGTTTTTTTATTATGATCTTATTTTCCAATGTTGTGATCTTTTCATGTAATCGCTGATTTTTCATCTATAAATCTGAAAATATCTTACTTATACTAGTGAATTGATCCCTTAGAGTCTCATAAGTGCAAACCCTAGTTGCTTCTAATTGAACATTTATGCACATATGTTGAAGAAGTTTTGAAGAAGCTATACAAAGAATGTATGCATTAGGAAAAATGGTATGGAATGACTCACCTTTTTTAGGGGTGATAACATGGGCCTTGTTAGAGGGAAATTAGATATCACCCTTTTGAGGGAAAAGAGGAGAAGGAAATTGTTTCATGTGCATAAAATATGACATTAAAACTTGGCAGGTGGTTGTTAGATTATGTAATGAATCCTATAGGTATAAACAATGTATGTGAGATAAAATGCATGTAATTGGAGTTATAATTTTTATAAAAATATGTCTATAAAGAGAATTACACATGAAAGATAACAAGCAAGGGAGAAAGAGCATGTATTTATTCATTAATACATAAATAACTTTGATGTTTGCTATGACATTTCTATTGTGTTTAGCATGTTAAACTTGAAAAAAATTCCATATGAGAGATATAAATCAAGGGATAAAAATAATGAATTTTGCATGAATGCATAATAAAAATTGGCATTCACTATGACATTTCTAATTTGTTTAGCATGATAAGCTTGAAATTTTTTCCATATGAGAGATAGAAAGAAAGAGATGAAACCTTGTATTAAAGACAAGTAAAGTTTACTTTAAGGGAGAGGTATCTTACTATTTTTAATAATGAATTTCTTAATATCATCCCATATTATGAAAATTAGGCATGAAAAGAAAAGAATGAAGTTTTGTATTAGCATATGGTAAACTTCATCATTAATGTACATGATAGGACCAAGTATGGTTTTCTTATTATTATTCTAGTTTCATCATTCATATACATAATTTTTAAATTTAAATCTAATTTATGATTTTATTATGCAGGTAAAAAATTAGAAAAAATAGGAAAAATCACTAAGAAATTTACCCTAAGGTTTCTAGGGGTTTTAATGTGCAAATCAAGTAAGTTAGGTTCACCAAATGATTTAACAATTTTTGTAATATTGGTTTATTATTCCTAATTTAGTTAAGAGGTTTGAGTAGTAAAATAAATAAAATAAATATGCAATAATTAAGCTACTAATTTGTGTAAATTAGATTGCAATTTTGACCTTTTTGGAAATAGTAATAAGGAGAAAATAAGACTTAGCTGAAAATAAACTGATATAGTTTACACAGGGTTTGAGATTCACTGTGAAAGACTAGGACACTATCACAAACTTAGATCTAACCTTCATTTTATTATTGGATAAAACATCCAAACTAGATAGGAGTGGCACCAACACTATAGTCCATCTCTATCACTATTATCCTAAGGATCTGACATTTTTGGGTTTCGTTTGCTAGGTATGTGTGATCCTATCCATGAATTTTTTGTAGTTAAAAGTCTTTAAATATCCATATAGAGAATTTTTATCTTCAAACCCTATAGTCCATTACGCTTTGACTAGTTTTTAAAAAGAGGCGGGGGGAGGGGGGTTAGTGTGTGTAAGATTCACAAAAAATGTATCCACACCACTTTGTGTAGGAATGCTACCTACATACCAATACTTCAAAGAGGGATCAAGACATTTGTAGTTCTCCCACTTGATGTGATTTTTGAAAAAGTGTGTATGTAGATGTAAAATGTTAAACTTGTTGTGTTTGAGGTGGCTAGGGACTTGTGTAATTATTTAGATAATCTTGTAAGTGTATTGGTTGGCTATATGCAGAGAATAGGGAATATTTCTTTAGTAGTATTTCTTGTATTCTTGCTTGCTTGGTGATATTTTACAACCCTTTCCAAATGATCCTTGAATGGAATTTTATAGGGATATATTAGTCATAGATTGAATGTACTCACATTAGGCCAACAAGGATAAGGATGGGTATCTATAAGAAATTAACAATTGGGGCCAAAAATGAACTTGGAAAGGAGTGTTGAAAGTGGATAGAAGTGGCACAGATGCTATATTCCTCAAGTGGTGTTATTTTCCTAAGATGATAGGACCTAAGAGGATGTATTATTCATGAAAAAATGGGTCTAGCTTAGTTAGGATTAATTATGGAAGGATATAGATGATTGGAAATTAGTGAAAAGATGCCTATCAGGGTCATGAGATCAAGAAAGAGGGAATTAAGGGTTAGATGTCATTATCCATTCTCAAGTTACTAATTTTTTGCATTTTATATGACTATAGATTTTAATCCTCATTGATTTTATTTTGGAGATTTTTAATTATGATATATATATATATATATATATATATATATGTATATATATGTGTATATATATATATATATTTATATATATGTATATATGTATATATATATATATGTATATATATATATGTATATATATATATATGTGTGTGTGTGTATACATACTTTTTGAATGAAAGTTGGAAGAAATATGACCACCGTGATATGGTCTTGGTAAAGTTTTGGTTACTCAAAATGTCTCTATCAACTTTTACCCATGTCAATAGTTATTACCTTAAACAAGAATTAGCATTTTAAGTGTATTTAACCCAAGGGGATAAGGAGAGATTTCTAAAATTGTAGAGAACTATGGGAGAAACTTTCACATACTTGATGGAATTATTTTCTTTGGGATATAGTCATGTCTAACTCTCTCATTAATTACCTAGGTTATGAATTTTGAACTATAGTATGCAACACCCATTGATTCAAGTTGGATTCAAAAGACGCTAAACTATCATTTGATTATACTAATATTGATCAATTTAGACTATCATGAGATCAAAATAAAATTACCTTAGAAATTAGGAAAACTACCTCATGCAAACAAACCCAAAGAAACAAATCTAACTACTAAAAGAAAAATGGATAATCTAGAAAACATAAATTAATATAAAAAAATAAAATGACTAAAATCATGAATCTAACTAATAAAAAAATCTAACCTACTCCTACCTATACTATAACATATATCATTAATCGAATACCTCTCTAAATGGGGCATCCATGAAGTAATGATTCAAAAACTATCCATTAATTGTATATGTCAAATTATTACCTTGAAGATCTTTCAAATAGAATGAATTATTACCCAAGATCTTAGAAATATGATACAATCATATCCAAAACAAGTTAAGCTTGTCAATCAATCATTTTTTATCATGGGATTTGTCCCATAGCATCATCAATTTAAATATCCTGAATGCTTTGAATTTTGCTCTCTTATCGAACCATGTCTTGACCACATCCTAATGTTTGACAATTTTTTGCAATAATTCCTTCCTAGATTCTTACATTTTGATGATATTCAATAATGTGGACTCTATGTTTTCATTGGGTTCTATGTATTCTTACATAAATATATATGTTGGTATATTTATCATGATTGGGAAAACTAACTATTTTTCATAAACCAATAGATATGGAAAGGCTTTAAGGGCCTATTTATAAATAGGTCGATCTACCTAAAGTGCATATTCTAGTAAGAGATGAGATTCCCTAATATTTTCTAAGGCTAACTTCTTGATAACATATATGAGGTTATTTTTGGTTGACTTAGCCAATCCATTCTATTGTAGGTAGTGATTGGAGGATGATTTGATTGTAATATGATTATCATGGGCCCATTCAGTGAACTAACTAATTGAAATGATGGCCCATTATCACAAACCAAGGAGATAGGCATGCCAAACCTAGTTGTGATATTCTCTTTAGTAAAATTGACCACATATTAGGATCTTGAGTAACATTTAATATACTCTTCTTTGGGTTTATTGATACACCAAAATTCTTACAACTTTCAAAAATAGACAGAAAGTGATCGATAAGATCAGCTCTTTTTTTTAAAATAGTAAGATTATCCATGTATATGATTATGCACTTTTCTATTAGTCCTTAGAATTTATGATCCATTAGTATTTAAAAATTATATTCAACATTGATCAACCTAAATTGCATTCTCGTATATGCATATGTTTCCCATATGTTTCTCATTTTGTAGTAAATGTCATTTTCATCTTATCCTCCACATTAAAAAGTTCTTGATTATATCCTAAAAATGCATCTAATAAAGACATCATTTTAAACCCACTCACATTTTTTATTACCTCATATAAGGAGGGAAAAGTATAATTGTCCTTCTCAAAATCTTTATTTAGATTCATGAAGTTGACACATAGTCTGATTTCACTGCTCTTTTTCCTAACTAGAACTAGATTGGACACCTAGATTGAATGCCTAATTGGAAAAAATATCCTAACACTTATAAACTTCTCTACTTCCTTCAAGATGAATGATTCCAAGATATGATTAATCAACATTTGCCTTTACCTAAATGATGTATGATCAGGCTTGAGTCAAATCATATGGGTGATGATTTTAGGATTAAATATCCTTAAATCATCATAGGTATATGTAATCACATCTTTATACCTAATAATTAGCTCCTTAACATTTTGCCTTTCATTTGGTCTATAGCTTAAGACAATATTGATGAATTTTAGATCCCTCTCATCACATACATTTTTTGAGTTAAATTCAAATTCATTAACCTTGAGCTACCTTTATAATTATGCCTAAGGATCCATATAAAAGTTACTTTCCAAAGAGACCATCCCCAATGGGAGATGATTCTCATTTATTTGGATAACACCTTCTCAGACCATTTCTTCCTAGTACCTATTGATTCTTTTCTAATCATCAATTATTTGAGATTCAAACTGTCCTAAGTTTATTAAAAAAAGAACAATCTACTTGTCATCATCAAACACTTAAAAAATTTCAACATTGTCTAGTATTGACAAATAGGGTACCAATTCAATGAATAATATTTTCACTCTTAACTCCTGTAAGGGTGCCTAACTTTTTGTTAAAGTGTCTAGTAAATCAATATCTTAGTTTTATTCTCTGGGAATAGCTACTATATTGAAAGATTCAAATGATTCAATCATATCCTAAACCCTATTCTTGTATTTATTTAAATATTACAATTTTCATTGATATTTATTTCTAACCTATTTAATCACAAATTTAGAGTCTCCATATACTAGTAGTTATTTGACATTTTTCTTGAGGTAAAACTATAGTCCTAGAATCAGGGCCTCATACTCTGTTCTATTGTTGGAGCATGGGAATTAGAACCTATATGATTTTAAATATTTATTGACTTATAGATCAACTAGTTTGATTCCAATACTTAATATTTGCTTATACCTCATTCTATCTAAATGAAGGGTCCATAATTGGGAAATGCCCCAAATTTATTTGGGCACTTCATGTCTCATAGTAAATGTATAAATTCCAAGACTAGGAGACTTATAAATTAGTCCTCCATTGGTGGTGTTGTACTTTTAAATATCATGCTTCATTATTGGATCTCAATTTATCTTAACCTAATTATCAATTCCTCTCCATGATAGCTAAATATGTAAAAAGTCGATGGAAAGATATCCATTTAACATTTTTGCCAATCTCTACTCAACAATAATCCATATACTTCAAGATTATCCACTACCATAATGTTGATAGTCACTTGTACTCTAGGTTCTAAGGTAACTTGAATTATTACATCATTAATTTCTCCCAAAACTAGCACTTATTTTTTATCCAATTGTGACACAATCCTCTTGGATGGATTTGGTGTCAAACAAAGCTTCTGATAAATGGAATTTGAAATTACTTTCATTGAAGCTCTACTAGAAAATTATGTATATTCTTACCAAATTCTTGAATATATAGAAACAAAGGGGGAACCTAAGGCTTTTTTTGTATATAAAATATGTGTTGACTATCTTAGACTTTTATATGATAGACCTACCTCTAATGGACTTCCATAAGAACTCCTTTTGCTTTGTGATTTATGTTAGTTCATGAAGAGTGATATTGGCCTTATTTTTCTTCATATCCTTAAAAATAGTGTATCCTCCTTTATTTTTTTCCTCGCTATTCTAAGGCTAATAATTTCCTTTTTGGGGAGGATCATTATTATAAGATTTGGGATTTAGAGGAACAACTATATTATTTGGAGGAATAGAAGTAATGAGAGGATTCTTGTTCCTTAGGTTATAATTATTCCTATTAAACTACTAGAATGCTTTTAATTCATTAATATTCCTCCAAAATACTATCATCTTCAATTGGGAAGGAAGAATTATGTGTTTCAAAGACCATGGCTAGACTTGAAGTGCTAAACTCATGAGTGAGATCTAGAGGATTCATTATTTGATCTTGTATAATTATTTCTCTCTAGGAGATTTCAAACGCTGCATATAACTCTATATAGTCCAATTTTCCATTCTATGATGTGTTATTAACCTTACACCAATTAGGAAAATTTGTGTCCATGATATTGATTTATGGCAGCTTATTAGACTATTATTTTTATACATTATTAAAATGCATGTTGTATCTTGGAAACCTATAACTTTGGTTGTAATTATGATTAGAGGCATTACCCATCATTTTTTACATATTCAAGAAATAATTGCTCATATTATGGACCAATATTTGTGTAAAATACATTTTATCTTTGTTTAAGTTATAGCCTTAAGTGATTGTTGTGTTGTTGTGAGTTGAATGCTGATTTTTCTATTGCACATTCCTTTGTATATGACATAATAAGAAATCATAATTCTGACTTGTTTGTTGTGTCATAAGAGGCAAAGTGTATAGTTAAATTTGGTTTAATGTAAGGGAATTATGATTAGCATGTGGAATTATTTTCAATTATGGGATTATATGATTGAATATTTGGCCATCTTAATTATGAGGGATAAGATATGGATTGAGCTACTTATTGATATTAGTAGCTTCCTAGAATAATATGGTTAATATTTATGATTGAACTACAACTAAAGTATTGGTAATGGTAGCTCTTTGTAAGAACACTACAATAATGGGATATAGGGTTTTATTTTATATATAAAGCATCAAATTTAAGATACGCTTATACATAGTATTCAATCTAGTGTACATATTATATCATCTTGCATTGAAGGCCTATATTAACTCACTAGATTCCTTTTTCATGTTGGTGATGAGTTGATGTACTATTCTTGGATTAGTCATTTTTAAAAATTATGAAAGGAATGTATTTTGACACTCATTCCATGAGGTGATATAATTTTAATATAAATTGAGATACCAATCATGAGAATAATCTTGCATAGTAGAATGAAAAATCCTGCATGCAACATCAACATGGATGGCATTCATTAACATCATAGAAACCTAAATTATTTTGATATGTTCTTCTATAATAATCCCATTTTAGGGGGAGAAGGTAGGTAAAAACTTTTCCTAATTATTTGGTAGATCATGTTGGTACCCATAGATGGTAATAGCAAATATGAGTAACCAAAGTTGAGCCATAAGAATATTTGTAAGTGGGATGTTTCTTATCGGGGAACATGTCTCAGCTCCATGTATCTCAAGGATGATAGGTATACGTATAGGCATCTTATGATTTGATAATGGTTAAACCAAAAGGTTAGCTTGGGATATATACCTTGTTAATATCCTAGGTGTCTCTTGTGAAACTCTATATAGTGATTAGCCTCTATTAAATTTTATTTTTAGTGATGTGGGTTTTATGCACACCTAATTTTTTAAAAATGAGATAGACTCTAATGTTTTGGTATATTTATGGAATAGGGTTCCACTCTAGGGAAATAGTTACATGTATGATATTATATAGACAAGTGATGGGATAGCAGAATGGGTGGTATGGTTTATTTAACCATGTTTTGTGGTTGGATGCATGGAATATAATAGAAAGTAATTACTACGCAACTTGGATCGGTGGAACATTATTATAAGGTGGGTAAATCTCAAATAATATCAAAATAGGAAAGAAGGGTAAGGAAAAAAAGGGTATGTGTTCCTAAAAGGTAGCATCTATAATTGTTTCTTTGGTGGACAAGTATCTCCAAGACTAGTGTTTATCATTTTTAGTTATTTCAAATTCACAAACAACCATAGTTAGTAATATAGGATAATAAATATATGATTCTCAATTATCTTTAATAAAGGATGATATTTAAGGGATATTATTTCACACCTTCTCTAAAATATTATTGTTTATACTATAAAGTTATCTAGGTTATTTATGACTCATGCAAAGAAGACTATATCAAAATAGAGACCTATACACACCTTGTAATGATAATTAAACCTTCAATAACTTAAACTAATGAAAAATATCAATACTTAATTTATATTACAAATCTAAGATTAATATTTATTAATTAAAACAATCATATTTATCCATAGCATTAGCACACTTCAAAATGACTGAATTCATATAGACAAAGAAACATCAATTCCATTAACACAGAGAAGGAAGAAAAAAGAATAAACATAATTGCATGATAATCAATCTCTTGATTTTGCTTGTATATTAATCTAAAACATTGACCCTTTGAAAATAGGGTTTTACATGTATATAAAGAACTTGGGGAAGGGGTAACCTCATTTTTGAAGTATAGAAAACTTTGATCACATCCTAAATGACTGGATCGTAAGTCTCATTTGCATGTCATAACTTACCGATACTTCAGACATGTAACATGTGCATGATGGAAAAAATTATTTATTTAATTACAACATAAACATAAATAAAAATTAACTATTTATTTATATTAATTACGTGCAAAATTATACAAAAATAGAATTTAACTTTAGGCTAAATAGGCTCATAATTAGCATTTATCAAAACTATTATTGGAACTATCATTGTGCTTATTGTAAACATGGTGAGTGGAGCTATAATTGGTGATCCACTCATTGATTAGACTATAGTTATAGTTAGAGCTGAATTGTGTGGTGGCATTGATTTATTTGTTGAACTATAAGGGGTTGAAGTTGATGGTAGTGTTGTTATTGGAACTATAGTTAGGGTATGAGGAGCATAACTTGTAGGTGGCACTAACACTGATTTCTTCTTTACATCTAACTCTTGGTAATACTTGTATGCCTTAGCATGTTGAACATGAATTAAGTTCATGTCAATAAGATGAGGTATACTTATCATGATTGTTTATTTTCTTAGCCTTGTATGATATATCTTGGTGGCCCAAAATCCAACCTAGAAGACCTCTAGCTCTATTTTCTTCCTCCTTGTTGTGCTCAATTTTGCTTCAATGTCCTCCAAGATCAGTCCTCGTAAAATCTATTTAAAACCATCTAAAACTTGTTCCCAAATTTGAGCATAGGGTTCAAAAAATAGACTATTTACATTTTTTAGGCCCTCATATTTGTTACTACTATTTTGGTTTTTAATGGAAGTGAATAAGGTAATTGTGAACCCAATTGGGTAAAGGAGGGAACCATTTGCATGATGGGTTGGTTGATAGCTATGGTAGCAAAAGTGAAGATTTCAAGAGTGGAAGCATATCTAGTTGGGATGGAAACAATTATGTTTAAATGGATGGAGACTAAAGAAAAGGAAACTATAGTAATGAAGACTATAGGGTCAATGGTGGAAGGAACATAAGTGGTAATTGGAAAAGTAGAGGTTGAGTGCATGAAAAGAAGAGCTATAAAAAGTGATGTATGAGAATGAAAGTGGAAACAACTAGAACATATATGGTAAAATTAGTAGGTATTGACATTAGAGGAAAAATATCTAAGAGGTAAGTGAAAGTATCACCCTTACCAAATGACTCACCATTGAGGGGTGACTTTTCTTTTAGCGCTTGAAATCTCAAGACCTTAGCTTGTTATATCTCTTCCTCATCCACCTCTTGACTTGGCTTTCCTTACACTAAAGTTTATGCCTATCCAAGTAATTTCTTGGATGGGGATTGATTTATCTTTCCCCTTGGTTTCCTTTGATAACACTATGTCATTCTCCTAGATTTTGGAATAATCACCAATTGGGAAAGAGAAGGGGTAGTCATTTTGGATGTTAGGGATGTTGAAGCTACCATAATTGGTGTCATTTATTCTTCATAAAAATAATCCAATAAAATGATCCCCATCTCTTCCCTACTTGTGTTTTCCTTTTCTTGTGTCAACTCCTCTATTAATTCTTACTTAACTCTCCTTAGTTCAATAGTTGAAGCTTGAACTAGAGTAGTCTATTATTTTTCTTCCTATGTAAGAGTGGATATTTATTCTATATCTTGATGTTGATCATGTTTTTGACCCACTTATTCTTTCTTTTCTAGATTATTTTTCTCTTATTAATAGTCATGAGCCACAAATGGATGTTGGGGATCTTATCCCTAGTCTATTGGTTGTTGCTATAGACTACCACTCCATAAGTTAGAGGATATCCATCCTTCTATCTTTGGCATTGTCAATTTATATTGGCTAAGTGTAAGGGAGGGTTCATCTTGTATCACCCTTAAGAAATCTTCACTCAATCCTTTTGTAACTTATCTTTATTTTACTTCATCAACATCCTCGGTGTTAAGAAATAGGAAGTCATGGTCAAATGGCTCATGTCTATATTAGATTCTTAGGCTATGGATCTTATTCTAGACTCTCCCATGGGGGTCCAAATATCTATGGGGAAGAGTGTTTAATGCATGTGATTTCATCACATTCCCATCTTCCTTGAAGAACCTCTTCAAAGTATACTATATCATCCTAATAGTGATATAAGAGTCATGGAGGTTACCTTTCTTATTATCTTTTGAATCCTCATCTATTTCATTCCATATTTGGCAGTTAATTTCTTGATCATTCACCTTGTTAGGAAGAAACATGGGGAGTCAAAGAGGGTCCACCTTATGACTAGAAACCATGATGATGGTGTAATCAAGGTATAACAAGGTGTCTCCCACATTGGTGAGTGTTTTGGCAATGCTAGGTGAAATCCTAGCCAAAACATGGATATGAATGGGCATCAAAACATGAGGGTAAATATCCTCTACAATTTTGGTGATATTTATAACATATTCCTAAATGTGAATGAAATAATAAAAATCACATATTTTGTTCTAGATAACATCAGTGTTGGGATGCCATAGAACCCCATTATACTTATAAACTATTCCCATGACAACATCTAGTAGGTATGACATCATATAAAAATTTCCACCTTGGGGCCTCTTGTATTTATGTATAATTTTTTCTTGTATATGGATACTAATGTCTTCTTATAATGTGTAAGTGTGTTTTGAAGTAATGATAATGTCTAGAAGGAGTTCCCATTCTAGATGTAGGAAGTGGATGCTCAATTAGCCAAAGAATTGATCCATCAATTATATTCCTATACAAATCCCCATATTGAATTATGTTATAGGGATGATAATAATATTATTCTCTTTAATAATTAACATATTGATTAAGAGAAGCCACATTTTTATTACTTGCTCCACAATATTTCTTTTCTTCTAAGTGAATACAATATGTAAGTTAAATGTAACATTTATAATAAGGAGATTTAACTACCTCATGAATGCTTCTCCATAGATGTACATAACAACTATGTTATTATTTAAATAGTGTAGATAATTCTATTTGCAATTATACCTTTAAATAGCATGCCTTGCATCAAGTCTATACATGCCATGACCTCTGCCTTGGTAGCTATGTAGTGAAGGGCCTGTCTCTTAAATGGGAGCAAGTCCATTATAAGTTATTTCTCCTTAGTTAAGATGTATTCTTCCAATGTAAATGAATTAATGTTATCTATGACATCCCATGAAGTTTAGTAATTTGAATAGAGTATATTCAACATAGCTCCATTAAAATTTGTTTTTAAGTATTTAGTAGAGTCTTTGATGGAAAACATAGAGGGTGATGAGGGTACCTTGTATGACCTAGATGAAGACACCATAACTATTTGATGGATGCTTGTATGATTCAAGATTTAAAACATGGTGGGCACTAAACCAAGATACATGAGTTTCAAGGTTTCATAAATATAAATTTAATTGATACCTTAAAAATTGAATGAGATGAAGTTGGGGACTCTTTGTTATAGATTTAAAAATTTATTAATGATCTTGTAACATTATTCTACAATGTTTATGAGCTTGTCACATTCATAAGTTTTAATTTGACCACCTAATCCAATTGTATATGCCACATAGGATGCTTTCTCATTTGAGGTGACATGGTGTTGCCTTTTATTTATGATATTTGTCATTATATGGTTTATTCAGGGGAGTCAAACTTTTCATTTAGGACTAAGAGACCCATCATAAAATTTTGCTTAAATAAATTTGTTCCAAGATCCAACGAAGGAATAGTTCCCAAAGACTAAGTACTCTTTTGAAAGATTGTCATTTGGGAGTAGGTTGTCCCATATAAAGTTATTGAAGATAAAATTTCTAAATGAAAGCTACCGAAGAGAAAATTTTCAAATTAAAGATTTTGAATACTAGAGTTCATAATATATTTCCAAAAAATAAAGTTTTTGAAGACCAAAATTTTCTAAGACCATATCTGAATAACCCAAAACCTTCATAAGACCAAATTTTCTAAAGGAAAGTTATTGCTAAAAAAATGACCCAAAGAAAAGTCTTCAAAATAAAGTTCCTATACAAATAGTTTTTGAAGACCAACAGTAATTGAATAAAAGTCTTTCAAAATAAAATAATATTAATAAACCAATTTGAATACCTACCATTCATAGTGATTCTTCCTAAATTTCCATTAATATATTAGTTTAAACAAGTCCTATAAAATGAAAAAATACATACTAAAATAGTGAGATTCTAGATAATAAAAACTAGAAAAAACACATACATACCCAAATAAAATAAGTCCACTAAAACAAAAAATTGGGGGTCCTAAATTTTCAAATTAAAATTATAAGATGGGATGTGTTGAATACAATAGGAAGCACCTAAAACTTTATGTGACTCTAGTTCACCTTAGTATTTTTTTTGTTTTATCCGTTTTGTTTTTCTAATTTGTTGTAGCTGGTATTTTTGTTTTTGGCCACTAGCATTTTCTCAGTGGGGGCCTACAAACTACCATGTATTATAGTTAATATTTTATCTTTGTATTTTATTATCATATTTTTATAATATTTATAAGGGTTTGGGATATTTCAACAAATCAATTTTACATTGTATTTTGAACATTTTTCATTGATATTCCTCCACTATAAAATACTACATAACTTAAGTCATGTAATCTATGTATTTTTATGAGATATGGGTAAAAGAGGGTTTTACAAGGATCCCCTAACCAGTTTTAAAATACAAGAACAAATAGATAATAAAATATGATCAATACAATTGGTACGACCATTACAAGAAAGGATGAGTAAAAACTAGAAGTTCAACCAAACATTAACAAAAGACACTAAAAAGAACAACAATAGAGATAATAGGAAGCTAAAGTTCAGACATGCCTCTAAGACATACATGTTGATGCTAAAAATTATCACACAAATAAATCACTCATTTTTCCTATCGTAAAGGTTAAGTTATAATCATACCATTTTAATCATGGGAGTCTTATGACTGAAAAATTAGAGCAAGGTGCATAGTGGGTTTTAATAGTCAAGTTGCATTGAGTTACACACTTGATTGAGTTCTGCGAAAATAATATCTTTATTAAAAGGGATTGTTTCAGTTAATATGAGTGATAGATGGATGAAATATTTTCAAAAGGAAGGTGGTATCAGATAATGGTTTCATAAATATACTTATATTTGAATATCTTTGAATCATAATTCATAAAGATTAGAGATACATTTGAGTTTGATGATACTTTATAAAAGATAAACTTAATGTTGTTAATAAGTCATCCAATGTAAAATATTTAATTATAAAAATCATAAATACATTTTACTAAATTATGAATCCGTTTAGATAAGAAACTATAATCTATTTTATTTGATAGGGAAAATCTATTAATTAGATAGTCTTTTGAAGAATAGAAACCCGATTCAATAAATATATATTTCAAGTAATGTATTGTATTATTTTAACAATATAACCCAAGTAAGTTCAAATATAAAGAAAAAATTTTAAGATAAGTGACAGGTAGTAAAATATGAATCAAAATAGGCCTCTATTTAGAATCATATGCATAGTTTAAATATGAAAATAAAGTTTTAGTTTTAAATGTCATAAATGTATACACATAATATTTTCACACTTTTATCAATTAATGACATTTTAAATATTATAATAAGCCATTAATACTCAATATATTTGAGTGCATGACCTAAGGGGTGCACCAAGAAAGGGATGGGCAGACCTTTTATGCTTCACAAGATTATTTTACCTCTTTGCCACATTATTACTAATCCAACTAGTTCCTAAAATCTTTCCCTAAGCTATTTCTCCACACTTGCATAGTATTCTAGTCTTCTTCCTCTTTCTATCCTTCATTTCCTTTCTTCAACACCATTTTGAACTATTCAACATATTAGGTTGACTTGGTTGAGCTATTTTAGTTTATAGACCGTTTATCTCTTTTGGTTTATTAGCCTCCTAATTGACCTAGCAAAGACCTAGTGAGTTAGCCTTAAAACATGATAGGTGGACTAGGCTGACCTAGCACAACTGATGTTCCTAAATAATTTTAGGGTAAGATACTCCTAGAAATACAAGGTCATTTCAGTCATTATTAAGATATGTAATCAAGAGTTATTATTCATTCGTGTTTCTTTACAATATAATCTTCTACCATTCTACTTGAGGAGACTTAGCTTAGGTTTCTTATTTTATAGAATATAGTCTTATGGATAGGTATTGGATGCTTTAGCCTAACAAAGTGATCATTAAAAACCACAAAAACCTCTTGCAAAGTCCCATTGGACAAGGGAGATATTGAGTCTTAATGGGTTCACATTCAGGTAAGTATACTATAACTTTATTCTCCTCTCTTTTAGTAGATATGAATATAATAAGTGTTGGAACAAATAATATTACTCTTCATATTATATGTATTATGGTGTTACTCATACTTATTTTATTTGAATCTCCATATAATTATTTTGATTTCTTTGCTTTACTAACTCCCCACTTTGTGCCACAAGCTTTGGTGTGCACTAGATTAGATTTAATTTTCTTGTCATTAGATTAGTGAAATATCAAATCATAGGACTCTTTTAGGGTTGTTATGTGATTGTGTTAAACTATAGTGTTTCAAACCCTATCTCACATAGTGTGTTGTGAAAAATGATATCCTAATTAGTTCTAGTAGATCATCACATTAGTCATACTCCCACTTAAAAATTATATGCCCCCAATCGAAAGTGTAGGTGTGCTCTATCCCATATGATCTAGGAATGATTTATGGACATGATACAATTTTGATTGCATACATTTTCATGAACCCAATGTGAATCAAACCTTTGTAGGATTTATTTCACTTATTTCATTTCTATTCATTAGTATTTTTATCATATGTTTATTATGTTGGATCAAAGCTATCAACCTAGTTTATTTATCTCTATGAATAGGCTTACAAGAACATGTAATTGGCTTGACTAGCTTGACCTAGTAGAGGTTTCAAAACATGAAAATTTTTGCTCAAATAAATGGATCAACTAGCTTGACCCAATGCAATTTTCTCCAATTTTTAGACTTCTTATTCAATCAAATAGGTATACCACGTTGACCTAGTGCATTCATAACACTTTATCATTATGTTTTTATATTGCTTGGTCGACCAACTTGACCTAGTTTGCATGTTTTTGGTAGTTTTATCTAATGTTTTTGATCAGTAATTTTCTCTATTTTTCATCTCTAAATCACTCAAGTCAATTTTTATTTCTTTTTATCTTTTTTTTTCTATACTTTCATTTAATAGTTTTTAGTCTTTAAAAAATACACCTACATAGTCAACTAAGTTTACCCTATGGACCTAGTTCTCTATTTTGTGTGTCCTAAAATAATTAGGTTGACCTGACTAACGTAGTTCATTTTCAGACTTTTCCTCAATATTATATGCTCAACCTTATCAACCCTATTATATATGATTAGCTATATATTTTATAAACTATACCTTATTTTAAAGTTGGAATTAAACTAATATGTTAATCACATCTTTCATTTTAATTGTTTATATGATTAGAATAGATCACTAGTCTAATTAATTTGTTTTCAATTAATAATTTAGTTGTAGTACTTATATTTTTTTCACACATGCCAAAACCACATAAACATCAAAAAAAATTTAAACATTTGAATACCCAGACCAATCTACTTGGATTTCATCACCAAGGGGGAAGCTGACTTGATGCTCTAGTCAAGTATAAATCATGATTAATAACATATTTTGGCTAAGAACCCAACACCCTTATTACTAAAGTGTGTGAAGTGAGGGGTTAGGCCCCAATACCAAGCCTGCACCATTGCCACTATATTCCCTTTCATCCTAAACTTACCTAAAGCTATCCTTAGATTGATATCTAGTACCTTACTTATAGTCAATCTCCATTTACACTTAAAATAGTTTTTAATAATCTAATCAGACATTCTAGTTTGTCAAAGTAGCTAGCTTTAATTTCAATTTATTTTCTTGCTCTTTAATCAATTATGTGTGTGAAATCTTGTATTCACCATTGTTAGTGAAATATTTTACTTTATGTGCATCAATTGAATCAACCAATGTCAATTTAGTTGACTGTGTGTTTCCTTTTTACACTTACTTTCTTAGATTAGCTAAAAATTATCTTGTTTCATTTATAAAATTGTTATTAATATTTTCCTCTTCATTGTTCACTATACTAGGTTGACCTAGTTGACCCTACACTTTTCTTGGTTCTTATGCACTACACTAGATCAAATTAGTCGACCTATTATAATCTATAAGCCCTATTTCCTACACTAAGTCTATCTAGTTGAACTAGTTTCATTTCTTATTTTTTTCCAATTTTTCAATCTAATTTCCTATTTTTCTAGTTTTGTATCTTATTCATCTATGTTTATTCAGAATGAGGTCTCCTATTATAATATTTATAGATAACCTAAATATAT
The DNA here is from genome assembly GCA_037957365.1 of Torreya grandis. NCBI lineage: Eukaryota > Viridiplantae > Streptophyta > Pinopsida > Cupressales > Taxaceae > Torreya > Torreya grandis. The sequence continues at coordinate 463,735 of JARHVA010006606.1, forward strand.
TTAGATACTATATGGGATGTTTATTCTTTCCTCTCTTTTCCTCCCAAGAGAACCATCACTCTTGGGACATCTCTTCTCCTTCTTCATCTATGAACTATAACATGGTGCAAATAACACCTCAAGATGAAGTTGATGGATCTAATCCTTTCTATACTTATTAAGACACTTCTAAATCTCTCTAAGCTAAGGTGGGAATAATTGATAGAAATGTCTTTAATAATCCTTTGAATAATCCTCCCCCTCACACTAATTTGCTGAGTACTCCAACTAACACTGACTCACCTCTCGATACAACCCAACTCTTAACTCACGTCAGTCAATAAATGAACATCATGCAAAACTCTAATACCAACCAAATGATGCAACTTCAACAACACCTTGTCAATATGGCTAATCAACCTCTAACTTTTAATCCTCAAGTTAATCCTAATTATATTCCTCCACCTTTTAGAGATGCCTTAGGTAATGCATTTCCTCAACCCATAATGAATAATAAGATGCTCAAATGATGCAACTTCAGCAACACTTGATCAATGTGAATAATCAACCTCTAACTATTCATCCTCAAGTTAATCCTAATTATATTTCCACCTCTTAGGGATGCCTTAGGTAATTTATTCCTCAACCCATAATGAATAATAAAATGCTTCAAACCATTTAAAATCAGCCTTTATCTCCTTTCATTGTATCCATTGATATTGGTAACATAACTCCAACTATCAAATATGATGGAGCTAAAGACCTTGATTCATTCCTCAAATCCTTTGGTGGCCTTTACAAAGAATGGATCCAAACTAATAAATTTTCCACAACTAAGGTATTAGTCAAAACTTTCACTACTGATGTATTATAATGGTAGAATCAACTTATGCAACATTTTATTTGACAACTTGAAGATTTGGTTAATTTTTTGGTTAAAGAGTTTCAACATAATGATCTTCCTAAAATATTTATTAGTCAGTTCATAAATTACAAACAATCTCCTAATGAATTGGCTCATGAATTTATTAAAATATGGAAATCTTTAGCTCATAAAGCTTATCATAATATGACTGATGATAATTTATTCAAACTCTTTATAACTATTCTTACTCCCACTCTTCAATATAAGGTTTGAAACTTTTATACTCAAAATCTTAATGAAGATATTAACCATGCTAAACATCAAGACTTGCTTATGAAGCAATTCAAACCCAATCATAAACTTCTTAAAGTATATTTTCAAACATCTAATGTTATCACTAGTAATACTTCCCAAACCAAACCTAGAGTTGCCAAATATGATGTTCCTTTACCATATCATACACCTCTTTCAATTTAACAAATGTAGTGATTTTCACTACCCTCAAAGCCTTTCATTAATCCTAAGGTTCCTCCTAAGTGGTATGATCCCAATCTATTATGTTGTTTCCATGGTATTATTGGGCATTCTCATGAATCTTGTAGAGGGATCAATAAGTGTGTCATTTATTATATGCTTGGTGCCTCATTAAACCATGAATCTATTAACAAAATTCATCATAAAGAGTATGCTACCACATCTCAGAAATGACAAAAAATAAAACTTCTACTTTTAATAATCCAAAGTATTCTTCAAACAATAATCAATCAAATGTCAAGGATGTTTGTGCCATTGATGTTGATTATGACCTATACTATAACAAATCTAAATATGTCAACACCACTAAGGTTAATTATTGTCTTAAACCAACCCACAAATATCCTATTACCAAGCCTAAAAAACATCTTTAGAAGAATAATTATTTAAAGATACCACTACCACTCAGGATGAATTAGAAGCACCTAAGGAACAAATTCTTCCTTTTGATCCTCCCACCACATATATAGCTCCTAAATACAAGTTTCTTTATAAACCTCATGCTGGTTCTTCTAAATCACATTGGAATTTTCTCAAAAAACTCAACTCTATGCCTTGTAATATTCCTCTTATGGAGTTGGTTTACACTTCACCTTATCATAATAAATTTCTTATGCAACAAATTCAAGAAATTAAAGATACATCTTCCATAGATGAATAACAACCTTTTATTTCCAAGCCTTCCAATGAATTTCTTGAAGAGGACATGATCAATGATGAAATTATTTTTCATGTCAATGACCTGCCTCTCTTTATCAAAGTAGTCATTAATACCACCCTCATCTAAAAATTTCTAGTTAACAAAGGTTATGTTACTAATGACACATCCTTATGGCTCATTCAATAACCTAGTTATAATATAAATCATCTTAAACAAACCCATCTTACTTGTCTTGGCTTTGACAAGACTAGTCAAAACACACTTGGATGCATTTGGATTCCCTTTACCATTGGACCAAAGACATTCACAACCAAGCTTATGGTCCTTGATCTTCCTTTATCATATAACATTCTTCTTGGTCATCTATGGACTCATTGGATGAAGGCCATCACCTCTTATAGTAGTCATTGTATTAAATTCTTACATAATTAAAAATTTTACAAACATGAAGTTGATCCCAACCCATGGAACATACAACTTCCCATTCCTAAGCATCAATATTGAATTCCTACAATTTCTAAAATCAATAGTTCTCCTTCACCTGAGTTCATCAACATGAATCTTGATATTCAAGTTAATCTTGAAGAAACCAATGATGATGATCACAATGAGTTGTATCACACTTGTAATACTAAGAAGCTACCCTCATATATTGTGAATTAGCTTCTTCATTTTCTCTTAACCCAAGATCATATTATTACTATCATGGATGAGATTACTAACTTTCCCCCTCCATGCGATGATTAAGATCCATATTTACCTTAATATGCTTTCAATTGCAATGATTTTAGAGTGGCTAAATTACTCCAAGATCATCTCACCATGTCCCTTCATACATTTAGCAACATTGGGATTTCACCTTATCAAACTCCACCTAATTTCCAAACATGTATGATTTCTCCAACATATGATGACAACTATATCATGGCCAAATCTCACTCTAGAGACTTGGATTTCTAATACTATCAAAATATTTTAGCCCAAATTCATGTCTTAAATCAAGATATACATAACATATCTACACATCATGACTTAAATATCAAGGGTCATGTACCTCCTACCAATCCTCCACTTATCAATACTTCTTATGTGGTAGAACAAATTTAAACCTATAGATGCTCCTAGATATTCTTTACCTCTTATGGATCCTATCATTTCTTAAGATTTTTATCCCATAATTAAACCTATCAACACTCCCACATTTATAAATCAATCTTCTTCATCCACTTATAAAATTACACTAGATTCCAAGGCAACTAATGTCCACCAAATTCATCTTGAATATGATCACCATGGTAATAAAATTCTAGACCTTAAAATAGATGTTGAATAGTATGGTCCTCTTCCTACATTGCCTAGTGATGAATCTATTTTTGAGTTACTTCATGCTTAAGAACCTCAAATTCTTTGGTAGCATCATAAACTTAGAAATTTAAATAATAAAACTCCTTACTTCAATAACTTTGTCACTAGGATTGGTCTTACAACAAATCCAATTTCTACATTACCTAATGTACCTTACCACTTTCAAGATGCAATGCCATGCTTATCAAAGAAACAACTTGTATCTACTAGGGTAACCCATCTTTTCCTAAACCAATCATGGTTTATCAAGAAATATGACCAATTTAATATGATAATTTTAGCTTATTCTTTGATAAATATCAAAATGCATTAGCTTGATCCTACCAAGACATGCCTCGTATTGACCCTAGTATTATTTTTCATAACATCATCACTTATCTTGATGTTAAGCTAGTGCATCAAAATAAATGAAAATTCCCACCTAAATTTACTAATATATGTCATATGGAGATAATTAAATTAATAGATGTTAAATTCATTAAACCAATGGATTATTCTAAATGGGTTTCTAACATTGTTCCTATTTAGAAGAAGGTCATTATGGTTATTCACATTTGTATTTATTTTTATAACCTTAATATTTCTTGTATTAATGACAACTTCCGCTTACCTTAAATATATGTCATCATTGATTCCATGATTGGTTATGAAATGTTATCTCTTATGGATGGACTCTCAGGATACAATCAGATTCATATCACTCCCAAGGACTAGCATAAGACTACTTCCACCATGGAATGGGGCACCTATTGTTATGTCAAAAATCCCTTTGGAATTTAAAATGTTGGAGCTACCTACTAATGTGCTATGACTTACATTTTTCATGATCTCATCCATAAAAATGTTGAAACTTATGAGGATAATCTTATTGATAAATATAAACATTGTAAGAACCATATTTTTGATCTTGCTATCATCTTTAACCATCTCATTGAATACAATGTTAGACTTAATCCTTTAAAATTTGTTTTTAGAGTCACATCTATAAAATTGTTAAGATTATTTATCTCTCTCTATGGTATCAATGTTGACCCAACCAAAATTAGTTTTATCATCAACATGCCCATTCCTTAATGTATTCCTGATAGTTGAACTTATTTAGGATAACTTGGGTCAATTAGATGATTTGTCCCCAAAATGTCTTATCACATTCACTCTATCAATTACCTTCTCAAGAAAGGTACAAATTTAGAACGGATGGATTCATGTAAAAAATCCTTAGATAATATGAAAGAGTCATTACTTCATCCATTTGCATTTCATCCACCTTATAATGATAAACCTTTAATTCTCTATACTTATTCCACACCTATTTTAGTTGGGGTGATTCTTTCCCAACAAGATGATATAAGAAGAGAGTATGTTATTTACTAAATTAGCCAAGGCGTCATTGATTATGGAACATGTTATACCAAAGTTGAGCATGATTGCCTTGCTATCTATTTTACGATTGAAAATATTCATCATTATATATTATACCAAACTACTTATGTCATCATTCATTTTGACCCTCTTTGTTATTTCTTCTCCAAATCTTTTCATCCTAGAGATGGAATTGGCAAATAGATGTTCTTACTTATGGAATTTGATTTTTGTATCATCAGTCAAAAAGCTATTAAAGGACTATTCATAGCTAACCAACTTGGCATAACTCCCATTCTAACCACTTCTCTACTTCAATATGACCTCCTTGATGACAATATCTTTTCATTTAAGATCTTAATCAAGCTATAACCCTTAAAGACTATTTTTTTATAGATTTACTATTGATCTTGAAGCCAATCAACTTGAAAAATATTCCCCTCCCTCTAGTTCTACTAAACCAAAGGTAGTTATCAAGGATGTTCCTAAAATTAATGTTGAATTACATGAGGATACTTGGACCCTACACTTTGATGGTGCTAAATTCCTTTAAGGGGTTGGGGTAGGTTATATTTTCACTAGTTATCTCGATAAGATTATTCTTTTAGTTTTTTGTTTTACTTTCTATGTCACCAATAACATGACCAAGTAATAATCTCTTATCCTAAGAATGAGAGTTTTTATTGATCTTCACATCGAATATCTTCATGTTTTAGGATATTTTTATCTCATTTGTCATCAAGTTAATGGTGATTATCAATATAAAAGTTAGAACCTCATTACTTTTCATCAAATTATAACCACTCTTACTAAGGACTTTCTCTTTCACTATCAAACCTATTAATCGATACCAAAATTCCTTTACTAATTCTCTTGCCTCTTCAACTTCTCTCTTTCATCCTCATCAAGTTATTTTTTATCCTTCCTTACTTATACAAATCATAAAATCTCCATCATCTATCCAACCACCTAATTCACTTATCTATCACATCAAGGTTGTGACTATTAGATAAATCCCTTGTTATCAAAATATCATTCAATACATAGAACATCAAACCTATCCTCCTAATATAGATTTTCATGAAAAGACACACATTCATAAATAATCTTTCATGTATGTATTTTGACATAACATCCTTTATTATCATAATGCCTAAGGTACCTAATCTATTGTGTTATTCAATATGATGTTCCTCCTATTATTGAGAAATCACATGGGGTCATTAATGGTGGTCACTAAAGTTAACATGATATAACATGCAAATTCCTACATATGGGTTACTTTTGGCCTACTCTCAAAAAGATGTAATTCAATTTGCTAAGAAGTGCAATCTTTATCAGCTTCATAATGATCTTATATATTCACCTCCTATCGAGCTTAAAATTTTTGAATCTCATTAGCCATTTTTCACATGGGGATTCAATCTCACTGGAAAACTTCCTCATAATCAAGATGGGCACATATTTATCATCACCACTACTAAGTATTTTACCAAGTGGGTAGAATCCATGCCCCTTATTAATGTTACCAGTCCTACAATTTGTAAGATCATTCTAGCTAAATAATTTGGTGCTTTGGCATTCCCCATACCATCATTTTAGATAATGGTGGTAATTTCAATAATAAATATGTTAAACAAATTTGTACCAAATTTAAGATCAATCATAATTTTTACATGCCCTATAATCCATAATGTAATGGTCAAGCTAAGGGTGCCAATAAAATTCTCAACAAATTTCTCCAAAATAAAATTGATGAAACCCACATGGATTAACACATTCATATTTACCCTACAATTTGGGCCTATCAGACAAGAATTCATACTACAACTAGGGCAACTTCATTTTTGTTGGTCTATGGTTCTAAGTCATTCCTTTCATTAGAAGTTGATCTTCCATCTTTACGTATATCTCTTCACGACACTATTCTTGATGAATAATTATGTGAAGCTTTCCTTCATGCCCTTGATCTTCTTGCTAAACATCATATTTTTGAAAAACATAACTACCAATACAAGGCTCACACACTTGACAACATAAAATTTGTGTTAAAATCCACACTTTTAATGTTGGTGATCTTGTGCTTAAACTAGATTACACCCATAATAAAAAAGGCAAATATGCCCAAAACTTATAGAGTCCATGTTTATTTAATGACATTCTTGGTCTAATCACTTATCATCTTCAAACTAATGAAGGACACATTGCCTACCAATGCTTAATTTCATAAAAAATACTTTGCCTAACCATTTCCTTCTTCTCATGTTTTCTATCTATACATTTCTAAACAAATTTTGTAGGTTACTTAAGCATTGGTTTCTCTCCCTCTATAGTAGTTTCCTTCCTTTCACAAACCTTTATTCCTCCTCTTTGGTCTTTTAGTTTCTTGATGTACCATATTATTCTTTATCTTCTTGCATGTTCTCTTGATTTTTTCACCCCTTGGGTTTTTATTTTGTGAGTTGCTTTGTAAGACAGTGGATAAGACCTAGCATCCCTCTCAAAACCACAATATTTTAATCATTTCCTTCTCTTTTTACTACTTTCCAATGTCATTTTGGCATCCTTTGGGTTTCTATTTTGTGATTTTCTTTGTAATACCATGGATAAGACCTGACATGCCTCACAAAAACACCATCTTTTAATCATTTCCTTCTCTTTTCACTACTTGGCAATGTTGTTTTTGCATCCTTTGGGTTTTTATTTTGTGAGGTTATTTGTACAAAGGCTCCCTCTTCTTTTGATTTTTTATTGATTATTATCTCCCTCATGGGTCTTTCTTTTATCAGTTGCTTTGTAATACTGTGGATAGGACTTGAATCTCCTCATAAAATTACATTATTTTTCATGTTCTTTATGATCTTTATTATTAGACTTTAGTTTTTTCTTATTTTATCATATGGAATTTTCAAAATAATATATTTTAGCATGTTTTCTTCCATTTCCCTCTTTCATATGATAAGGAATCACTCTTTTCTGTCAATGAATCCCTTTTTGCCCTTTATCACATTTTTTGCAATTTAAATCAATTCAAATTATTCCATGTGTCATTCCTCTGGATTTTCCTTTGTTTTCATCTTCACATTGGATAAAAAAGGTCAAAGTAAAGATAACACTTTTATTTCACCTAGATTTATGAGACTCTTAGACCCCATGCTCTTTGAAATTTCTATCTGTTAACATCCTTGTCCCATGCTTTCAAATGAAAGTCATCTTTAGCCTCCATGTTTAGTTTTAAAAATCCATATGGAGGAGACATATATAAAATTACATCAAATAAAATTAAAATCTAAATCATTTGAAACAAAAGGAAATGATATATAAAAGGAAACATACAAATATTAAAAGTCAAATTCACACCAAAAGATGTGATTACAAGCACATATCCTATCTCCAATCGAAGCTCAAACTCCACAGTCAACTTCACATAAATATAAAGACCTTTGGGGTCTGATAGGATAGTAGATTTGAATAGGAGATTTTAAAAAACTCTATGGTGCTACCTACTTTCTCATCCAAGTACCCAATCTTCATAATAAACTAATGGTTCTATAAGGGGTTTCTAAGAGTGGGGAACACATGATGGGAATGTAGGTCCATTTTAATTTTCATGCATATATACTTAATGGGATGATCTATATACTCCATTTTTACCCAAGACTTGTGTCACTAAGAGAAGTTCTTCATAGTTCTTAAGGTAAAAATTCCTCTTGTTTTGACAAACCTAATTTGAGTGTTTTGACTTTGATAAAGAGTTATATATACCTTGATTTTTCCTTCATTCTCCACTTTACCCATTTCATTTCCCCTCCTTGACGTGAAAATTTTTATTCCAAATCTATTTTCCCTTCTTCTCTAATTCCTTCTTCATCTCTTAAAAACATGATAGCACTACTTTGTTTCAGTTTTATATATCCTTAGAGTGAAACAACATGTTTGAATAACTATGGATAATTTTATTTACCTCATTTTACATTTACTAAACTTACTTTAATTTTAATTTTCCATTTATCATGATTTTGTTATCTTGTTTTTATAGATACCTGTGTGTATACCTTCTTTCCATTATGGAGTGAGATGTGGTTTGTTACTTCTCACTCAACAATTTAGTTTTCCTTTTTATGCATCCTTTTTCAATTGATTATTGAGATGTGTATTGTTGTTTCTCACTCATCAATGTTTTTTTACCATTTTTTCTTTGTAGTTAGTATTTTTACCATTTTTCTTTTACCATCCTATTTGACATATTTCTTGGGTTTGATTTGGTGAGTTTGTCTTTCTTACTCTAGGATAGCTTGTCTAAGTTTTTCAGTCTTTAATAGCCTTGTATTTTTGATTACTTGATTTAATATTGTTATTTGACTTGGTCATTTGGTCTAAAATAACCCTTGTCACCCCATCTTGCCAAATTTCCCAAGTACATCCCATCTTCATACCACCAGCTATCTTGGATTTTCTTGCATTTGTTTATTCTTGATCTTTAGTTTTATATTCTTGGGTTTATTGAAAGTAGTCTCTATACCCTACATAATCAAAACTAAAAACACAAAAAATAACCATCCCATGATAAAAGGTAATTTAAGGTACACATTGTATTTACTTTTTATTTATTTAATTTTTATATTAGTTTCGCTTTTAGTCATTTGCTTTTAGTTATTTTATGATTCTAAAATATTGTAACTTTTTTTAGCATCAAAATTATGTGTGTCCTTATGTTCTTTCTTGAAGTACCATCCCTTATTATGCCTTAGTGCCACGTGATGAGCTTTAAGTGGGTCATATGTATACACATAATATTTTCACACTTATATCAATTACTGATGTTTTATATCTTGCAAGAACTTGTCAAGACTCAATCTCTTTAAGTGCACACCCTAAGGGGTGCATTTGGAAATGTTTGGGTATACCTTTGGTGCTTCACAATATTTTTGTCCTTCTTTTCCACATTATTACTAATCCAACTATTTCCTAAAACCTTTCCCTAAGCTATTTTTCCTCCCTTGAATAGTTTTCTATTCTTATCTCTTTTTCTATACTTAATTTCCTTATTTGTTACCCTTTTGACCTTTTCATCATACTAGGTCAACTTGGTTGACATATTATAGTTTACGGACCCTTTCTCTCTTTTGGTTTGTTAGCCTCTTAGTTGACCTAACATAGACCTAGTGAGTTAGCTTGAAAACATGTTAGGTCAGCTGGGTCAACCTAGCACAACTAATGTTCCTAAACAATTTTAGGGTAAGATACTCCTATAAATAAAAATTCATTCTAGTAATTATTAAGATATGAAATAAATATTTATTATTCACTCACACTTCTTCACTATCTACTCTTCCACCATTCTACTTGAGGAGACTTAGCATAGGTTTATTATTTTGGATAATCTAGTCTTATGGATATGTCTTGGATGCTTTGTACTAATAAAGTGATCCTTATGAACCATAACAACCTCTAGCAAAGCCCCATTGGCTAAGGAAGATATTGAGTCTTGATGGGTTCACATTCAAGTAAGTATATCCTATCTTTGTTCTCCTCTCTTTTGGTAGATAGAAGTAATAGAAGTGTTGACTCGAATATTATTACTCTTCATATTCTATGTATTAGGATGTTACTCATACATACTTTATTTTAATTTCCCTATACATGTTTTGATTACTTTTCTTTACTAACCCCCCACTTTGTGCCACAAGATTTGGTGTGCACTAAATTAGATTTACATTTCTTGTTATTAGATTAGTGAAACATTAAATCAAATGACTCTTTTAGGGTTGTAATGTGATTGTGTTAGACTATAGGATTTGGAACCCTATCTCACATGGTGTGTTATGACAAGTGATCCCCTAATCAGTTCTAGTAGATCCTCACATTGGTCATGCTCCCACTTAACAATTGTATGCCCCCAATCAGAATTATAGGTGTCTTCTATCTTATCTAATGTAGGATTGATTTATGGACATGATGAATTTTTTATTACATACAATAAACAATTATCCAAATTAAAAGTAGGTTGTTGTCAAAAAAATAAGTAGAACAAGGTAGTGAGGAGAGAGAAAAGAGAACAAACAAAGAATGACTAACTAAAGAAAAAGAATTAACTAAATATCAAGAAAAAAAGAAACATTACACTAAAAGATATAATACATAGAGGAGGCACCAAGCAAAATCAAATAATAAGAGATCATTGAGAAACCCAAAACAAGAAATGATTTTATTAATAAAATAAATCACATAGATTATAAGTTTTGAAAGGAGACATTACAGCATGTGTAAACATCAAACTTCTATCATGTAAAGCGTGATGTGTTCATTAGTATTTAGGTGATAGATATATTCTAGAATATATGAATAAAAATATGTATTCATCAAAGCATTAAATTTACCAAATATTAACTAAATAATCAAAAAATAATTGAATATAAACTTGGATATACCTAGAATAGATGATATAGGGTTATGCCATCAAATTGAGTGAGCATTGATGTTCTTAAAAAAAATGATCATTTCAAAGACTTAATCTCAGAAAAGAAGCACGAATGAAAGAAAGAGTTCTCACATTTACCTATAAGAGTTCCTCCTTCTTGACAATGAAGTTACTTTTCCTGTATAACCTTTTCCATGTATAGGAAATTTATAATTTAAAGTTAAGTCAACTCTATAAAATAAAGTTATAATTATTAGGAAAATTTTTAAGTTCATAATGAAATTTAATAATAACCTCTTAAATATTTTATTTTTTTAAAAGAATAAACAAACATTTGGGTGGGGGGGCACATTGAAATGACTCTAGAAAATTAGTCTTCAAATATCAATCCATAATGACATGATTAAAATAAATACAACTAGACCATATATGATTTCATTACTTAATCAAATACTAAAACTATCCAAATAGAATCAAACCATATATTAGGTTGTATATTATGCCAAATATCATCAAAACTAAGAATATCTAAGGATAATTTCTTTTATATGCTTAAATAACAAGGTACTATTAAATAAATAATTTAAAATTGATCAAAACATGAAACTTCAAAAATTTATGTGTCCTCCATGTATGCCCAAATCCACTATCATTTATTTGATCTGAAATCTAACAATCTATATCAAATAACTAGATACATCAAATGGGGTCTCATAAAAAAAATTCAAAATGCAATTCAGAAAATAAAACATTATTCTCTAGTTTTTACATAATCAACTTGACTAATCATGTTGAATATTGATCACAAATTATGAAGTCAAAACTATGGTAAATGCTTTTATAATCTCGCATAAATTGAAACAAACTAATATCACTTCTTGACGGCAAACAAATCTACTCTATCAACACTAGAATTCTTTTAACATGTATGAAATTTACTATTGGGTGAGAATAATCCATCATAATCATGTCACCAGATTTATCAATTTTGATTATAAAACTTGAATGAAAATTTGTTTAAGAAAATAAATTATTAAGTTTTATGATCAAAACCACTAGGTTTTGAAACTAAAACTTCATTCAAGATTTACTCACTAGAAAATATTTATTTAAACTAAAACTTAATTCAAGATTAAATCACTAGAAAATATTTTTTTATCTTAGATAACCAAGAATTCTACCATAAAGTCTCTATGAAAACCTAAAGTTTATAAATACAAAAATATTTTTTGCAAAATATAAACATTGAGTTGAAACCAATAGGTATGAAATTTGTTTTAGAATGAAAATTTTAATGTGTTTAGGGCACATTAATCCATGGCATAATGAAATAATTCTCATAAAATGATATCTCAAATACACAAATTAGAATTAGCAAGCCTCAACAAAATTCACAATCACAGTTTGAATATTAAGCATTATCACCATATGTCACAAATGGACTCAAATAATGACAAACAAATATGTGAAGCTGAACCCAAAAAAACCCTAACTTTATCTCATCCATTTTGCATGAATAAACTAGTAATAATGTGGAGAAACAAAGGATTTTATGAAATCCCAATCTATATCTTTATTGCATGATGCAATTCTAAAAACAAGTAAAAAAATTAACCATTTGAGTGAGTTTATACTAAGAAAACTCCCCTATCAGTACAATAATATACTCCAGTAGACCCAAGAAAACCCAAAATAGGTAATTTTTCTTGTATGCTATGCTGAAAGTGTGTCCCAAACAAATCCACTGAAATTTAAAAAGAAAGTGTGTTTCTAAGCTTCATTATTATCTGCATTTCAAAGACTAAAAACCCTAAAGGAGTTTTTTTCTCTTCTTTTACTTCTGAATAAGAGAGTACCAAAATTAAAATGAGTTTTATAAGCATTAAAGATAAATTTACTCATACATGTCACCCAAAAAGCTTGCCCAAACTTGGTAGACTTCCAGATTTAACCAAGATGTAATCCATAATCTTGTCTAATTTTTTAATGAACTAAATGTCTCAAATAAGAGAATAACTATGAAATATCTAAATTTCAAATTCACATTAAATACTATTAAATACTATTGTCCTCTATTGAAATTTGAATACCTTTCTTTATGCCATTTCTTTGGCATAAATGTCTAGATGTCCTTTGGTTGAGTTATCAAATGGAGAGGGTATGCTTTTATGCCATGATATTATTCTTGCCTACACTTCAAATACACATCCCTTTGGAATGGGTTGATACTATGATATTACAATTGATATTTTTATTCTTTGAATAAAAAACTCATTAATCAAACCATACCATCTATTTAGAATATCATTTCAGAACTTGTATCATGAAATTAGAAATTGCATGCTTTGATACTTTGCATTATTTTGTTGAAGTATCTTTTTAAGACCTTAGTTAATTATTTTATGAAAAACCAAAATTGAATCCATATATTATATTAAATGAATTTTTTATAATCCTAATTTGACTTGTTATTCAATATGCCAAATAGAAAAAACTATGACAATGGTCCTATTGTTGATGTGAAAAACAAGAATCGCTTGAGAAGACTAATGCAGATCAAAAAGTACTAAAAATGGTAAACACTTCAATATCCATATTTAATCTAATCACAAAATATGAAAATGGTATAATAAAACCATAATATTTTGATTCGTTATCCCCTGTCAGGTATTTTAGCAAGATGACATATTTTTTGACATTCAAAAAAGATTAAAATAGGGTGTGAAAATTTTAGTTAAAAATACATTGACTTCCCTATATTCTTAGAACTCGTAGAAAATGATGTCAAGGATGGTATATTATTTTTTATAAAGGGTGTACTCTTTTTTTTCTACTTACCTCAAGCTCTTTTACATGGTCCATCAGTAGTTTCCTCCACTACTCATTTATCTAAGAGTTATTTCTTTATTTTTTTTACCTTTTCCCTCAACCACCTTGTTGGTTATAAACCCCTCAACCAATTTAAGTTTCACATTATTATTCATTTACTTAATTTACACCATATTCATATACACAACTTATTGAAATTAGAGAAGTGATTGGTTATTTTTGTGAATGGCTTTATTAAAATCCTTATCTAGGCATTTATTTCTAAGTTGAGTATAAAAATGGATTTCATGTATTTCATAAATTAATTCACCAAATTAATAATAAGCTTAATCTACGTGAAGAGAGAATTTTAATGATTTTAAGCCTTTTCAATAAGGTCATAAATCACAAACTTCTTATTTTCAACTAGTTTGATAGGATTAATTTTGAGTTTCCATGCAAGAACTTGAGGTACTACTAGTTATTGAGGTAAGCATACCCTCATTTCTAAAAAATAGGGAACCTTGTGCATATTTTTAACCTTAACACTAAAATCTTGCTATTTTTCACTTTATCAGAATTTGAAGATCATCCCTTGTGCATATTTTTAACCTTAACACTAAAATCTTGCTATTTTTCACTTTATTAGAATTTGAAGATCATCCATGCTTGATGAAATTGGCCCATTTGTTTATGGTTTTTATTTAACCTTGCCTAATGTTGCTAATAGTTGACCCCCATGTCTTAATTTATAGGTTTCATGGAACTCTTATCAGTCGATCATATTGGGATGTTCATGATCTTATCCTCATTTAGGATTTTACTTGCCATTGGTCTATAAGATCTCATACTTGTATTCATATTTTGAAACCCTCCTTTAGAAAACCCTAGCTTGGACCCTTGGCTTGAATTCAAATTTGGTAGGAGAAAATTTGGCGAGAATATTCTAATTTTTTTTTATTTAGACTTAAGACTAATTTTATGCTATGTCTTGTTCATGTTTCTTTAGCATGAATAAACCTTAGCCTAAAATCATGTTTAGTCCCTTTACTTTTCTCCCTTTTTATTTTAATTTCAACAAAGGTCTAATGTTCATGTTTATAGGGTCCTTTATTTTCCTAACTTGGCCCCATCATGTCATGTGGTCCTCTTTGTTACATACTTAGTATAAAGTCTTAGTCCCAAGACCTTGTTTGTGTTTATTAACATGAACAAGACCTTAGTCTTAAAACTTTAACCTAATTTTTTATGTGTACCCAAACCCTAACTTAATCATCTTACCTCCTTATAGGATCAATGTCTCTCACTTCATTATGAAAGATGATCAGATCGAGTGAAGGAAATCTAATGGATCCAAAGCCTTTAATCTATTAGACCAATCTTATGTGATCCCCTAGATATTAATCAACTATTTGTTCTTAAGAGAAACTAAATATCTAATGGTGAATGATCATCATTAAGGTTAAATGGCCTCATTTTTTATCAAACATAGACTTAGCCTAAGTTTTACCATAAGGACTCATTGTATTTATTAATATAATAAAACCTTAAGATAAAACTTATGCTACAACTTTAATATTAAAAAAGAAACAATCATGTACAATTATATATGATCATGATCAATGGCCCAAGACTACTCACACAAACCAATTTGATGGAGAGTATGTATAATTTAAATGTTATATGCCTAAAAAACCCCATGAGGATGATAAATATTACTATTTCAGGAACCTATATCTTAATCAATGCTTTATAGACCCTTTATAAGGTTAAGAGGATTCAAAATCTCAAGATTCCTATGAACTCATCACATGGCACTCGCGCATTTTAGTTTAGTGTTAAAAGGGCCCCCGTGTATTAATACTTAGACTTAACCTAAGTTTTTATCCTAAGGTTTATTGTATTTTATTAATACACTAAAACCTAAGGATAAAACCTTAGGTTATGATCATAGTATTCAAAGGGACACATTTTATTATTACTTTTAGACTTAGGCCTTTAACTTAGTCTAAATTTTATCTACATTGATCTATGAGATAACTTGATCTTCTTCATGATTACAGGGACTAATGGTATGCATGTGATCAGATCTTAATTAATGGATTTCATTTGGTCAATATCAAATGATTAAATGAAGCATGTTAAATCCATAATGTATGGACCTATGAACTTCATGAACTTAAATTTGACATTCTCATGAACATTGTTTGATGTCTACAAGGCCATCATTAATATCTATGAGGTCATCAAATTTAATCTCATCAATTATTTTTATTAGACATAAGGATATGATTTAAAATGTTGCTAAACTGTTATTACTTGCATTGAAATTAAATGGGATCCCCCCTTTTGAGAAATAAAAACTTAAGGTATTTTAAAGTTAATGATAAAATTATCTTGTGGTCTAATATATTCAACAATAAACTTAATCTAAGTCTTTATCTTAAGGTTACAATGGTATTTATTAACACAATAAACCTTAGGCTAAAGACTTGTATTATTTTTTAATTCAATAAGAAGTCCATATGCCTTAAAACTTAGCTTAAAGTTTTATCATGTTTATCAACATGATAAAACCTCAGGTTAAATATTTATACTGAGATCACTTATTATTTGGGTTCCATTCATATGTGCTTTAAAACTTAGCTTAAAATATTTTAGCATAATGTTTTTGATATGTTTATTAACATGAAATAAACTTTGACCTAAATTATTTATCCTAAGTCCCTTCTTATATCTCATTTATAATAAAATTGTATTCACTTTGAAGGATCAATGGCATATGCTTCATCACAAAGATTAATTAGACATAGTGAAAAGATAATATGAATCTAAATCCTTTGATCCATTAGGCTAATGGTATGCATCTTCTTGGATAATAATTGGTTATATGTGCTTTATCATAGAGGATGATCAAATGGAGTGAAATCATCAAAGAATATTTAATGATACCCCAAATTCCCATAGGATTGGCACATGGTGAGCATGCATTCATTGACAAAATGTAAATCCCAAGAGGCCTATAAAGGTACCAAGTGGCACAATCATAGAGCATGATATAAAAGTAACCAATCATGTATAATACCCAAGATCATAGTCAATAGTTTACATTGATCCATGAGCAAAGATCTGATAGAATGAAGTAGAAGAAGGATTTAAAAGACAACTAGTTCTTTTAAAGCATTTGTGAAAAATTCCATGAAACTTTGCTTAAGAAATGCCGCATATGCACTATGAAAGAACAAAGTAATAAAATTGAGATTTTGTGAGCATGAAAAGGAAAAAGTATAAAGGTAGGGGTCTAAATCAAAGTTGATGCATGAATTACCCTATGTCTAAGGAACCATCACCATTGAAGCTACAAACTAACCCTAACCTCAGTAGAAATCCCTAATTTAAACTAAAATTAGTCACAGTCAGTCTAGAAAGATTTCAATTGTTATCTACACAAGAGAAAACTAATCTAGAGGCTACATGAGGACCATTAGTGAGTAATTTATAAGCGTCACAGTCATGACATGTTGGAGGTAGCAATAGAGGGATGGTAAAAAAATTTATTTAGCTTTAGAAAATGAGGGAATAATCTTAAAGGATACCAACTTTGATGTTACATCATTAAACATAGGGAATATAAAATAGTCTATGATTTTTTGGACTATTGAGTAAATGTAAGATATTACAAGGGAGGAGAATATGAATGCTATAATCCTCCAGAGATACAATGACCTAGTCTCCATCTAGTTGACCAATCACCACTATACTACTATAAAACTTTAGGTTTTATACTGCATCAATGTTATTTCCCCCATTTTTATTGATTGTAAAATTAAGAAACATTAATTAGTTCATGATTTTTTATTTAGAAAAGTAGAATATATTTCCCCTCTTGAATTTGAAAGTTACTAAAATCTAGGAAAGCCCCAAGTAGACTTGCCTAAAATTAGAGCATGGACTAGTAAGAATGACTTGAACACTATCCTTGCCCCATGGTTACTTACTAGAACCCATGTAATCCAAGACCCTAATAGGAAGATCCCAATTTCCTAATTTAGGGAAGAGATAAAATTAATCATGAGCTTGATAAATATTTTATCTAGAGTCCATTCCACCACACATGCTAAAAATATTTAATTGCCTTATGTATACTTCATGGTAGAGAAGGGGCTCACACCCCCAATTGGTGAGATGATTAATATTTGTTGAAATAATAATTCATAACCATTAAGAAGAAAACTAAAAACCATGTTTTCATGATGTCTTATCTCCTAGATGTCATCATGGCCACCACCCATATCCCTAACATTAATAATTAGTAACATGATAGGAGACACACTATTTCCCCTCATTATTCCAAGTTACACATATTCAAGTATAGACACAACATAAAATTCATTTGTGATTATGTATATCCAGCTTTGGTATAAGATATTATATGGATCCCCATGGGAAAGTTGAACACTCTAATAAAAAAGTATGTAGAGGTAATTGGGGACATTTGGTTGTATCTAGATTGAATAGTGATAAGAATATAAGGGACCCTAGTTCAACCCCTCAAACTACTAGTCTATGTGCCAACCAAATTAGTAGAATAAGAAACTACATAACATATTTTCAATAGTATAGATGGCATGTACAATTAGAAGATGAAATTAATCCTTCGCCTCTTCCCTTTGACCATTAGTATAACTATGTTAAAAAATTGAGAGCATGTGAATGTCATCTCCAATCATAGAGACTCCTTCAACTTATAATTGTATGAACTAGGGTAATGAGACCCTCATAATAGCTTCACTGAACATTTTAAGACAAAAACCATGACTTACCCCTATTATCACAGGATTGGTGTTTATGACATGATGTACATCGTGGCCACCAATTTCACAAAGGTGTTGGCTAGGTTAAATAAAAATAACACTAGGATTAAGGCTAGGTTGGCTAGGGATGAGAAGCTTCCTAGTGATATTTGGTAGATGTGACCCCTACAATACCACTTATTTATTGGGAACTCTTTTATGACCCCTCTAGAGAAACCAATATAAAAACCTTAAGCAATAATGTCATAAGGACCTACAAAAGATAAATTTGAAGAGATACCTAGGGAGGGACCATCATCCTTAGCTCATCTTGATAGACCAGAGTCCTTAATAGAGTATATTGAAATGATTTCACTAGGTCTTGATGAGATAGTGGAAGATGCACTTAAGGTACTTGATTAATTGTATAGATTAGATGAATAAGAACACATTAAATAAATTCAAACCCAAGATGAGGAAGTAGGATAATAAAAATGAAAGGAAATTACAATAGACCTATTTCTAGATCTACCCCTCAAAAATAAGGTTGAGTTGGCATTAGTCCTAGTTATAA
Source organism: Torreya grandis (assembly GCA_037957365.1). NCBI lineage: Eukaryota > Viridiplantae > Streptophyta > Pinopsida > Cupressales > Taxaceae > Torreya > Torreya grandis. The sequence continues at coordinate 483,097 of JARHVA010006606.1, forward strand.
AGAAAAATACACTATTAACATGCACTCATATTTGAGTGAGATTATCCTATTCAATGATAATAATCCCATCCATGGGCCAATCATCCCTAAATGGTTCATTTATGGGAAGATAGAAAATATTCCAACATTGTAGCATTCATGGGCCATGACCTAGATAGTTAACATCATTATCCATGATGAGGTCAAGCCATGGATAGTGGCTTTAATGAAGGAAGAAAAGGAAATATGATGACCACCACATCAAGTCCAAGTATCATTCAGATAGACACCCTTATATCCTTAGCTACTACACAAGTGGAGGTCTTAGAACCTCCAAAGATCAGAGTCAATAGTAAGTGTGTAGTTCAGTCCAAGATAGTAGGACTAGAGAGGGTTAAAACCAAGAATACCATGGTTGGGAGTGAGGAATTCACTTCTAAAAGAGTTGAACCTTTTGTGGGCTTAGCTCTAGTACGAGCTTAACGACTTGATGAGCACCTAATTTGTGAAGAAGACATATTTGGACTAGTTGATGACCACTCAACCCAATTAAAATTAGGCATCAAAGGCTTATATAAAAAAATAAAAAACTTATTTAAGTGAAAGGAGAATCTTGAGACACGTGCTATCTTATCAATTTTAGAAGAGATGATAAATATGTTTGAAGAATCATTATATGACATGTTTAAATCCTTGAAAGAAATTAAGACAAGGTAGAGTCCTTTATCTCACCAAGATGAAGTAACCAAGGGTTTATTAGCCCAATGGTAAAGTTTAAGAGACAAAATGAAAGGGTTAATCAACATACTGGTTGAGGACCAGATCCTTAGGTTTAGGAAAATTATCCTTGCCCATCTAAATTCAATTATGGGAATAATTGTTGATAAAATATAGGGTCTAAGTGCATGGTTAAAATACATAGAGAGGTTATTAAGGGATGATTAAGATTTGATAAGAAAGATTGAACAACTTTTAGGCACCATGATTACAAATCCTACCACACTTAGCTCCCTACGCATCATTAGAGATGATGAATATAAGCATAAGGTCAACTTAGGTAAGCAAGAGGTCAAGAATAAGAGTTAAGGCCAATCAAGGAATGACAATGGTAGATTCATGGGCATGATTGTAATTGCAAAGGAGAAAATTATTGAGGTGAGGAGTATTAAAGAAGTAATGTCTAGGAATGATAGAGATTTTTATGACTTGGTAGACTAGGAGGATGAGTACCTCTTATATATAGTTGTCAAATTAAATATAGTTGATGAGAAACATCAAAAAGCCATGAGGATTCTTTAGGAATAATAAAGATAATCTTCACCATAGGGACCACCCAGCTAGCTAAAAATATTCCACTTTATAAGAAACTTTTTAATATTTAAAAGTACAATATTATTTTTGTAAAGGCATGTGAATGTTTTCTAGCACATTTTCCCATAGGTTAGGGAATGTATTCTATAACTTTGTAAAAAAGACAACTATCCTTATCTATTATACATTTCTAATCTCATGACTAACTAGTGTACTGCCTTAGTCCTATATAAAAGGTAGTATAACCATTTTGTAAAGAGACAGATTTTTTAGAGAAAAACTATTTTGTATACTCAGAGCACTTAATACAAGCAATAAATACTGAGAAGTTTGTCCAAATTTTTTTGTGTCAATTTTTATATGGTTTCTCTCTCATGCAGATATTTAGATGTTTAAATTTGAATGGTTTTCATTGATTCTTGATATGCATATGCAAATATAGAGCTATTAACTTGTGCTTATGCTAGGTTAATTGAAATATCTTATGATCATTTCATTTATCTTGCTTCCCTTATAGATTTGTTGATGAAATTTGCTTGTGGAGAAAATCTTTAAGTTGAATCTAGTTTATTATTTTCATTGCTCCATCCTTTCCTTAAATAATTGCCTAATACATGGTAAGATCTATGCTATAGCTATTTCTGATCATGTATTGGTTTGAATGTATGTCTTCATGAAATCTAAACTTTTTCATAATAGTTAGACTAAAAATTAGAACATCTTCTTTCTACGCTACCCTTCCTTTTTCTTATTTTTGACCATATCACTCTAGTTTAAGCTTCACTATAAATATACATTTAGGTTCAGTTTTAGTTTATAACTTAATCAAAAATTCATTAATAATAGCTTAGATCTCTTATATTTCACTAAGTTTGGCAATGGTGACTCCCAACCACTAATCAATATAAATATTGTGGAATAACTTATTGGTCTACTATTATTTCACCATAGGTAACTAGATTACCATAAATTGATACTCATGCTTTAAAATTCCCTAAATTCTAAAATGAGAAGTGTTCTTTAGACATTAAGATCACCTATAGTACATATAGAAGCATCAATAGGCAAGGCTCTATTGGTGCTAGAAGGAGGGCCTCTATGTGAATTTATAGGACCTTTACCAACTTTGGTGTGTTTTGATCAAAGATTGGTTTTATCTATACACATTTTGCATAGTTATTTGCTCAAAAGTGTAAATATCACTAGTCTTTGTGATTTTTGACCCATTTTTGTGCTTGATTTAGACAACAATCAAGAGTTTTTAAGGATATATGTTTAATTTTGGTAAAGATAACATGAAATCTAAAGATCCAAAGTGTTTGAGGCTAGAATAGCTTGGTTTGATCAAAGATTGATAGATATTTTATGGATCTAACTTTAATTTAGTTTAGAACTATAAAGGATGATCATAGTTATGTAATTAGATACACATTTGAGCTAAAGGTTGACATATTTTATTGTTGTTTGCATAAATATTTTCAAAACTTGATTAATGTGAATGTCTAATCCATGTTCCTCATATAGGTTAATTTGACACATCATATTTTAAGTAGGATCCTATGTCTCCAAGCTGGAATTACCAATAATCTATAGAAGACCACATTTAGAAATAAGAAAACCCCTCCTTAAACTAGATGCCCACATGAAAGTTAGGTGAGACAAAAGTAGATGTAGGTGTTTGAAGTCTTTACTAACTTCACCACTCCAAGGTACTCTTGCATTGAAAATTTATCAAGGTACGGATTAGTTAAGAAGCTTTCCTATTAACATTCAAGGTATGGTTCATGACCTTCCTTACAATCCAAAAAAGTATTTACCAACTTTTAGTCCTAATGGTATTATAAGAATAGAAGAACATGTTAAATCCTTCAAAGTTGCATTAATATTACTAAATGTCAGTCATGAAGATGTAGCATATAGGTCATTTCCTTTCACATTTAAGGATGTTACATATTAATGGTTCTTAAACCTGCTTAACAATTGCATTACCACTTAGGATGAGTTTTAAAAAAAAATTCATTGACCAGTTTGGAAAAATCATCAGCCCTTATATCTCATACCTACCATTTACCACCCTCAAAAGGGATACTAATGAACCTATACAAGATTTTAATGATAGGTTCTAGAAGATATACAATAGGACCATTAACCTTTATAAACCTAATTAGGCATTAAACTTGGAAATATACAAAGATGCTCTTGAACCCATGACTTGAATATTCATAAAGAAAGATATAGGTCCTATGAACACACTATCTTTAGCCTATGCTAAGTTTTTTATCATTAATGACCAGATGTAACCTTAGGGTTAGATGTCCTACTACATTCCTAGTGTCAATCCATATTTTCATACCTTGAATGTCTTTCCTAATAATAACTAGAATGTGCTTGCTCTTAATCAGCTCCTAAATCTAAACCAATTACCTCTAAGACATGCTACTTCTAACCATAATTTGGGGTTCTTGAATCACCTTGTTAGCAATTTATTTAATGGAAATTATAAAAGGGACTTGGTACCAACCATTTTTACCAATAATAATCAACTTCATAATTTAAAAGTCCCCAAAAATGAGAATGAGTCCATTCTAAAAATGGTCCAAAAATTGAGCACTGACTTCCTTCAGGTGAAAAACAAGTTCATAATATTGATAAAATTTTAGTACACACTTCTCTTCCCAAAGATTCAATAGGCCCAATAACAAATTTAATAATGATACTTTCCACAACAATAGTAATGGTGAACCATCTTATAAAAAGAAGACTATGGATATTAATCCTATTGATATTACTTTACCTAATTATTGTAGAGTCCATTGTACTAATAAGGATGGTGAAATTGATTGCGTTGAATTATTTAAATCTTTTGAAACATTTCAAGAAGAGTTGGAAACTTTTGAGGTAGTACCTAAAAAGAAAATGGTGTAGGTAATTCAGGATCTAAGGTTACTGACCAGACCTTCATGGTGGAAACCTTTGATTTCCCCTTCTAATAAGACAATGAAATTGATGACGTTTCTGAAGAAGTTCATGCCTTCTAGTAGTTCCTAAAGAAGACATATCCTATAATAAATAGAGAACATAGGTATCCTTTGACTACTTATACTCCTCTAAACAACTTTGGTACTCATTTGGATACCACTTCAAATAATAATCTAGAGCCTTTAGATAGATGTAATTCTAAGCCTAGCATTAATACTTCCAATTCATCCAATAGGACTAGTTATAATATTATAGAGGAAATGAAGAAAATTTAAGATAATATTAATTTTCATGAACTAACAAAAATAAGTAAGCAAATAAATACATTTCTAGAATCCTTATCTAATAAAATTAAGAAGATGTTCAAGATTGATAATACAAATATAAACATGTAAAAATCTAAAATAGAGACCCCACCCTTCTTGCTCTTAGTTAGAATGTTTAGTAAGAACTTGCATAACTATTTGTTGGATTTTGGTGCCTCTACAAATATCATTCCTATAGGTGTTTGTAAATAGCTTGGTTTAGCTCTCATTAAGTTTGATATGGTTATCACCCAATTAGATAAGTCCAAAGTCAATGTGGTCTAGGAATTTTTAAATGTTCACATGCAACTAGCTTCTAAGCTAAGAATCCAACAATTTATAGATATCCAATTGCTAGATATCCTTGATGCATATGGATTAATTTTATGCAAAGAATGGACAAAAGATTTAAATGGATATATGTCCATAGATTGTTCACACTTATGGATACCTTTGAAAGGATGTCCTAATAAAATTAGAGTTGAAAGGGAGCCAAGAATGAAACACATGATTACTAAATATAATATTGTCAATGAAAGGGTCAACATAATTGATTCTGATTTAGGAATTTTCATCTTATAAAATACCAAAGTATGTGATCCTAAAGCTTATAATGGTATTATTGGGTTATATAAGATGAATTTTAATGGAGCTAGGTGTAAATGTAGATCTAGGGTAGGCATTTTTCTAATTTACCCCGGTGGTAAGAAGTACCATGCCTTTCATAGACTCCAATTTCCATACACCAATAACCTTGCAGAAGATGAGGCTCTCATCTTAGTTTGGCAATTTGCCATAAAAAAAAAGTTAAAGAATTATTAGTTTATGGTGATTCTAAATTGGTAGATAATCAAGTAAGAAGCAAGTATCAGTGCAAAATATCATACCTTAAGAGGTAAAAATTTAGAGTCTAGGATTTAGTGGAATCTTTTGATGCCTTCAATATTATTTTTGTCCCTAGGGAAGAAAATAAGGTTGCTAATGAGCTTACCTCTACTACAACTAATCTCATTCCTAATCAAGATTAACCAAACTTTATCATTGAGCTAATACCTTTCCCTTCTATCCTAGATAATGTAAACCATTTATAGGTCTTTAGTGATGACCAATAGATCCTAAACTTCATGATTAGTTTAGGAGAATTTTAAGCTCAAATCATTGATGAGGATGATGAAAATACATTTAGAGAAGACAAATTTTATGGAAAATTCATTCATCTAAATGAAAATATAATCCCCAAAGGGATGATTGCCTTGGAAAGGTTGTTTGATCAAGATAACCTATTTAAAGCTTCTAATATTCCCAAAGTAAGTAGAATATATTACAATGCAATTGATCTTGGACCTCAAGATCAAACTCAGTTGGTTAACATTGGAAAAACTTGTATAAGTGCTGAAAATAGGAAAGCTAAAGAGCTATTGAAAAAATACAAATATGTGATAGCTTGGTCATATGATGACTTTAAGATTTTTGATCCAAGGATCATCACTAATAATATACCTCTCAAAGATAATTACAAACCCTTTAAGAAAAAAACAAAATCCTATGAATCTTATCTTAGAACCCATGATTTTCCAATAAGTGAAGAGGTTTTTAGATTCTATGATTGTGTTTTAGATTTGGCACTCTACCTAGGTTGCTAATTTGGTGCCAATTAGAAAAAATAATGGTAAAATTATACTATATATTGACTTCAAAAATCTGAATAGAGCACCTAAAAAAGATAATTAGCCTCTTCCCTCTCTTGACCAAGTAATACATATTGTTTCTAGATCAGCCATGATTTCTTTTATTGATGAATTTTTAGGGTATAATAAGGTGTTGGTAGACAAAGAAGATAAAATGAAGACAACATTCACAACCAAGTGGGGCACCTTTTCCTATAAGAGGATGCCTTCTGGATTGATAAATTTGGGAGCCATTTTTCAAAGGGCCATGGACCATGCATTCCAAGGCTTAATTTTTTACTGTATCATAATTTACATGGATGATATAACTATTTTTTCTAAGAATAGGGAGGACCATTTCATGCATCGACAGTAGGTATTGGAAAGATGTAGATGGTATGGAATTTTCCTCAACCCTCAAAAAAACATTTTCTATATCACTGAGGGTAAACTGTTAGGCCACATTATCATTAAAGATGGAATTTCCATTGATATTGAAAGAGTGGAAGCTATATCTAAGATAGAGTCTCCCAATAGTGGAAAATAATTGAAATCATTTTTTGGTAAAACAAACTTTGTGAGAAAATTCATTTTTGGCTTTGTATAAATTGTCAAGCTATTAAATGACATGCTCAATAAGGATGATAAAGTCTCATGGGATGAGGAGTCAAAGAAAGCCTTTGGAGATATAAAAATAGCAATTAGTCAAGATCTAGTCCTAAGAAGTCAAAAAATTTCTAATGATTTTTATCTCTACTCTTTCTCCTTTGAGCACACTATTGTTGCTATTTTAACTAAGAAAATAGAAGGATGTGACCATCCAATTGATTTCATGAGTACTAATTTGAATTATCATTTGATTTATAAACAAACCTTTGTACTGGTTAAATCAGTCAATAAATTTGAATACTTGAGTCTAGGTTGGCTAGGGATGAGAATCTTCCTAGTGAGATTTGGTAGATGGGACCCCTACAGTACTACTTATTTTTTAGACCCTCTTCTAGATCCCCTAAATAACAACCACTAAAAAAACATCAAAAAAATGGCACAAAGAACTAAGAAAGAGAAATTGGAAGATATACCTTGGGAGGGACCATCATCCTTAGCTCAACCTAATAGACTAGAGTCCCTAATATAGTATATTGACATGATTGCATTAGCTCCTAATGAGACAATCAAAGATGCACTTAAGGTGATTGCAGAGGCATATGGATCAAATGAAGAGGAATAAGATAAGGAACTTTAGGTTGAAGCTAAGGATGTAGGACAATAAAAGGGGAAGGAAATTGTAATGGACTTGATTCTAGTTGTATCCCTTAAAAAAAGGTTAAGTTGACAATAATCCTACTTTTTAATAAGTAGCCAAGGTTAGCCTTTACTTATTTGTTGAGTGATATTAACCTATTTAATGATGATAAATCCATACATAGGCTATTCATCATTGAATTTTTCACTTATGGGAAGATACACAAGATTCCAACATTATAACATTCATGGGCCATGACTTAGACAGTTAACATAACTGTCTATGATGAGGTTAAACCATGGATAGTGGATTTAATGAAGAAGAGGAAAGGAGGATGACCACCATAGTAGGTTCAAGAGACATTTATATAGGCACCTCTAGATCCTTAAAAACATGAAAATGGAAGTCCTAGAACCTCAAAAGATCATAGAGTCAATAGGAAGTGTGTAATTCAATCTAGAGATAGTAGGCATGGAGAGGGTTACAACCAAGAAGACTATCATTGGGAGTGTTGAATTCACCTTTGAAAGAGTTGAAACTTTTTTAGGATTAACTCTAGTAGGATGTCAGGGACTCAATGAGCACCGAATTCATGAAGAAGATAGTTCAACTAGTTGATGCCCACTTAGCCCAACTAAAATCAAGCATCAAAGGATTACTAAAAAAATATAAAATTTATATAAGCAAAAGTAGAATTTTAAGACAAGATATTTTATCCATTCCAAAAGAGATGATGAAAATGTTTGAAGTATATTTATATGGCATGTTTAAATACTTGAAAGAAATGAAGATAAAGTAGAGTCTTTTAGATCACTAGGATGAAGTATCTAAGGGTTTATTATCCCTATGGAAAAGTCCAAGAGATAAAATGAAATATTTAATTAACATACTGGTTGAGGGTCAAATTCTTGGGTTCAGGACCATTACTTTATCCCATCTGAATTCTATTATTGGAATAATTGTGGACAAAATCCAAGGTTTAAGTGCATGGTTAAAATACTTGGAGAGGATCCTAAGGGATGATGAAGAGTTAATAGGTAGGATTAAACAAATTATAGGCACCATGATTAGTAATCCTACCACACTTAGCTCTGTTAGTTATGTAATAGGTTAGGATCAAGAGTCAGGGCTAATATGGGAATGACAATCGTAGGGTCATGGGCATGATCCTAATTTCAAAGGAGAAAGTTACTAGGTCAAAGAGCATGAAATAATCAATGGCAAGGAATAATTGATATTTTGATGACTTGGTAGACCAAGAGGATGAGTACCTCTTAGAGCCAAATTTCAACTTAAATTTGGTTGATGAGCAATATCAAAAATCCATGAAGATTCTTTAAGAACAATAGGGTAGTTCTTCACCATGGGGCCCACCCAGCTAGCTAACAATATTCTACTTTGTAATATTTAAAAGTAGAATATTCTTTTTTTAATGCATGTGCAAGTTTGTTATAAATTTTTTCCCATAGGTTATTCCACTTTGGAAAAGGGAATGTAATCTAAAAATATGTAAAAAGGACAACTATCCTTATCACTTGTACATTTCTAATCTTATGACTAACCGGTGTACTACCTTAGTCTTCTATAAAAGGTTGTAATACAATTTTTTAAAGACATCTATTTTTTAGAGAAAAATTAGTGAATACTCAAATAAATTAATACAAGTAAGGAATACTGAGAATTTTGTCCAAATTTGTTTGTGTCAATTTTATATGGCTTCTCTCTCACTCATATATTTATATGTCTAAATTTGAATGGTTTTCATTGATTCTTGATATGTATATATGAATTTAGAGCTATTAACTTATCATTACACTAGGATAATTGAAATATCTTATGCTAATTTAATTTCTCTTGCTTCCCTTGTAGATGTGTTGATGCAATTTTCTTGTGGAGTAAATCTTTAAATTGAATCTAGTTTTATATTTGCATTGTTCCATCCTTAGACAATTGTCTGGTACATGGTAACATATGTGATAAATATATTTCATGGAATGTATTGGTTTTAATTTATGTATTAATGAAATATAAACTTTTACATAATAGTTGGACTAAAAATTAGAACATCATCTTTCTTCCCTACTCTTCCTTTTACTTCTTTTTGACCAAGTCACTCTAGTTTAAGATTCACTATAAATATATAAACTAATAATATATTAGATATATTATATTTCACTAAGTTAATCCATGGTGGTTCCCAACCACCAATCAATATAAATATTATGGAACAACTTATTACTCTACCACTATTTCACCATATGTAACTAGATTACCATAACTTGATACTCATGCTTTTAATTCCCTAAATTATAAAATGAGAAGTGTTATTTAGACACTAAGAGAACCTATGGTACATCTATAATCATCGACACTATTAAGATACCTCAACCTAACCTTCCTAAAGCTGGTAAGTGGAAGGATAGAGATGATGTGAAGGATAAAGGTAATCTCTCCCCTAATAAGCAATAAAATGATTTAAATGATAATTTTAATTCTCTTATTAGATATTTGAAAGGAAAGGAAAATGTTGATAAAATTATTGAAGATTTGGATCATTAAAAATCCATCATACAATGGTTTATTAGAGAGTTAACTGACTTGAAAGGGAAGTTTAAGGTCATATAACAAGAAAATAATAAGTTGTATCAATATAAGGTGGACAAGGAGGAAAATAAATAGTTTTAAAGTCTTAAATTTAGGGTTAAAAAGATTGATAAATAGAAGTAGAAGCTCAAAAACAACCTTATTTTCTTGATAAATTACAAGACTACAATAAATTAGGGGATTCATAATGTAGGAAATCTTAGGGCTCACCTAGGTGAGTTATTTAACACAAAATCCATTGATAAATGAAAATGCAAACAAATCTAGTGTATCGACTATAAAAAGGATCTAGAGAAGGACAATTTTTTTTAGAAATTTTATTCAAACCTTAAAAGGATGAATTTTTTTTGGCAGGACATCTCAAGAAATCTTGACATGCAATAGTTTGATTAGTTGTTCTTTTATTATTTCGTAGTTGTATTTAGGATGCCTTCTAGTTGTATTCAGCCCTATTTTGTATATGATTATCTCTTGGGTCTTTGGTAGACCATTGATCTTTTTTATTTTATAATTATGTTAGGGTTTGGAGACCTAGTTCAAAAATAACCCCTTAACCTCAATAAAAAAAATTGGAGTTTCCATGATCTTTAGATTTATCCCCTAAATTAGATTTAATTTTCTCATTAATTTTTTGTTTAACCTTAAAATGATCTCTAGGTTTTGAATATATAGATAATTAAATGGGTATATATAAATGATAATACACAAGGGTGATAATAATATCTACATTAGTAGAATTAGATGTTAAAATTAGATATAACATATCCTAAATTTTTTAAGCTAAGTTAGGCTAAATATAGAAACTAAAACTATGTTAAATATGGATATAATAAATAATCAATGTACTTATTTGGTCATGATGCTACCATTGTTTTGGATCTAGAATAGGTAGGAGTGGACTAGAAGATAATTCTGGAATAGTTGTGAAATTATGGATTAAGTGCCTCTATATCCATAGACACTTGTGTTAACTTGGGATAGTTACATCGATGATATTGTCTAAACTTGATTCATGTGTCCTATATGTAATACATGTTGGAAAAGGATGTGACTAGCTAGATGATTTTTGGTTTTTATTCAAATTTTTTGTGGTGCATTTAGATATGGGTTATGTATTGTAGTTCCTCATGAAATTAAAAAACCCTAGATCTTCAACTTCATAGTGACTTTAGGGAAAAATGGCTTAGTGGGCACACAATGTCAAGATGACTCAAAATACCCTCTATAAATTATCATTTCCTACATAGATAATACTCTAAGGAGGGCCTTAGACTAATGTATTTCTCCCTTAATTGTTAGATTATGTGTGAATCATGTAATATGTATAAAGCAAGTATAGTAATGACTTATCTTGTAACTTAGAAAATCAAGATTTTTGGCTAGTCCTCTAGTAGTTTATACTTGTAGATATGCAATCCATATGACTAATATGGAAAAATAAATAAATAAAGAAGCTTTTACCCAATTGAATTCTCCTTACATTTTCTTTGGTAGTGTATGGTTTTTCTTAGGTATTTTATAGGTGAGGAATGAATGAAGGACGATCTTGTATTTATATCAACCCCTTTGAATAAATAAATCAAATTAAAACACTTAGGTTGACCGTTATATGTTTCATTTTCAAATGAGATGTCTCTATTGAATTATACACTTGCATTACAATCGGTGTAATCACCTAAAAGTGGTGTTTGAGTGATAAGAGTGACATTTGAGACAACCTATTCCTAGATTATCCCTAGACGTATCATAAAACATTTTATCACACTTTCTTAGAATTTGTGTGGAACACATGCATCCCTAGTCAACTAAAACATAGTCTTAGACCTTCATTCCTAGATATTGTCACTTCATACCAAGGAACCTACGAGTTGGACATTAGTGCCACATTAAGGATATTAGATGTAAATAGAACTAGTTTCTCTTGACTTAGCTCTCCTAAATGGATATATTTTTAAAATTTAAACCCTCATAAGGTTTACTTAAGTATATTTTATTATCTACATTAGCTAAAAAACACATTAAGTACATGCCTCTTAAACCTATATCCACTAGATGGAAAACATATGAAAAATGTCTATTCAAACACAAAACAATTTGAGTAAAATCAATCATATTAATCCCTATTCTACCTTAATTATTCTTATTACCATCTATAGTTACCCTAAGCCCAAATTTTATAGATTTCCAATTTCAAGCACACTCAGGGTATTCAATACCACTATCATTATATAATCACTTACACTTGCACTAGAACTTGTGTGGGTAGAAATACATCAGGATTGATCCCTCTTTAGACTATTGGTATGTAGGAAACCCTATTCATAATGGGGTGTTTAGGATGTCTAACCTATATTTCTAAAAAATAAACATTTTTAGTTGATGATTTATTAATAAAAAGGATTAGGGATTCCATCATAAATAATCTATTACAGGAATAATATAGAGTCTAAAACTTTTTTATCATAAGAACAAAACCCATAAACATAAGTGCATGTGTACCTAGAATATAGGATCAATACTACATAATGGACACTATCACCATTTTTAGGACACTAAAGCCATATGGTGCCATTGTCCAAGTGTGGTGTTACTTTCTAGGAGATATCTGAAAATAAGGATCTTGTTGATGACATTCAGACCTATTCATATCCCATTTTTAAACACTCACATCTTTCATGTCATAAGTTTTCTAGATAAGTCTTTATTTACACATATTTATTACTATTTTTATAAACTCAAAGAATGTCAAAATCTATAACACATTAGTGGTTATTTATTGCATATTATTTCACAAATTTAAAGTACTCAATCATTAAATTAAACATAGTATTTACATTATCTATTCCTTAAAAGGTTAAAACATTTAGTGAACCTGACTTACTTAGATTATTTATTAAAACCCTAGTTTGCCTTCTCCAAATTTTTGTGCACTAAATTAGGGTTACATACTTCCATTTTTATGATTTTTTGGCATAACCTAGATCATTAAATCAATCTCACATTAGGGTTTAATTTATTTTAATATAGTTTAAATTTTTATAAAATAACCCTAATTCAAAAAAATCCTTATTTTCAATTTTCTTGTATATATATATGTGTATATATACATATATATACATATATACATATATACATATATATACATATATATATATATACATATATATATACATATATATATATACATATATATATGTATATGTATATATATATGTATATATATATATATATATATATATATATATTCCATTAATAAGAAGTGTTATATTAGGTGTTAATCCTATAGAGCATATTCATATTTTTTATATCTAAGACAATAACATGGATAAATGATATATTATAACTCTAGCTATGCATCCTTCATACCCTAATTATGTGGTTTTCAATGATAATGCATCTAAAGATGAACAATATAATCAAGAGTAAGATGACATATACATTGAAAATTAGGACACTCGCCCTCTACTTAGCAATCATGACATGATTATCAAGAAAGATGAGATATTATATGGGTTCAATGATATAATTTGGGAGCAACTCATTGATCATGCACAAATCTTACAAGCCATATTGGAAGTCAAGAACAAAACAAACAATGGTCAATCTTCAACTCCCCTAGTTAATAATGTTGTTACACCTATAGTGGGGAAAAATTAGCTAGCACAACCTAAAATTGTAATTCAATAAACTTGAATGAAAAATACACCTCTTGTGGCTAGTTCCTCCACTATAGATGTACAATCCATTATGCATGAGATTCATACTCTACAAGCTAAGGTGTTACATATTGAGATGGGAGACACTAGGCCATCATATTCCTTGGATTATAATACTCTCTTACATACACCTTTGGAACATCACATAGTGGAAACTACCTTTTCATCTAGTTTTGTGGAACCTAGGCTTACATTACATGATTGCAACGGTGACCCAAATCATCATCTCAGGTCTTTTCATGTAACATAGTTTGATTATATGTCCAATAATTAGCTTCTCAAGAATTTATTTTCAAGCATCTTAAATAATTATACCCTACAATAGTTTTATGATTTACCAAATTAATCTATCACTATATTCAATATTTTGGTTGACTTATCTTTAGCACATTTATTCATCAATATTAGTGATAAGATATCATATTCCCAATTGGAATAATTGAAACAAAAGTCAAATGATCCTATTGTATATTATGTATTACAATCCAAGACTATATTAGCCAAATTGACTAGCCCCATGGTGGATGGAGAGCTTCATGACATATTTAAACAAAATATTTTACTAGAATTAGATGAAGATATCATATTCAATAAGTTTCCAACATGATATATTTATGCCACATAATAAAATAAAGAGAGGTCAAGATTATATCAATAGGAAAAATCAAGTATACCAATGGATCATAATCAACAATTAAGATTTTAAATAAACCACTATACAAGGTAAAGACCACTAAAAATAAGAGTGATCAAAACACCATAGTTAATGGAGCTTTTGATTCATCTCCTAGATTCATTTTATCTACTTGTCATCATTGAATATTCACCAAACTTCTAGGGTCACAACATGGGTATATCTCCTAGATTCATTTTAACTAGTCCATAGCTCTTGGAATTAAATTTTGTATATCTTCCTCCCATTAAATATGTTGATACGACATGGTATCTTCCAAATAAATATGATTTTAATGCATTTTATGAGTATCATAGGGAACCAAGACATACAACAAACATATGCATAAGACTAAAACATAAGATAAAATATTTGATTGAGTTTAACATTATTGATGTAAACACACACATAGAGGCCCCAAAATCATAGAAAACAAAATATAAAGAATTAAAAATATTCTTGTATCCATTTATAATGTACACAATGAATGAGGTAGGAAGCACATCAAGTGGTCACTAGATATATTAGGAACATCCACCACCAGTTTCACATCATACTATTATAGATGAGGAAAACCCATTACATAACATGATTAGCATGTACTATACTATAGTTCCACCTAGACCACTCATCACATTCTCAGATCAAGATATTTTTGATGATGATACAAAGTTACATGCACTCTTTATACAAGCATACATAGGTCATCATCTTATCTAGAGTGTTATGGTTGACAGTGTGCCAATCATTATCATGTACATTATGACACTTTTGTACCATTTTGGGTACTCATAGTAGGATATATTCCATATAAACAAAGTCATTATTGGTTTTAGTGGTCATGTTCATAGATCCATTAGGGATATTTTGATTCCATTATAGGTTAGAACAACACATATAGCCACTAAATTCCTATTACTACCTAGTGTATACACATTTGATATGTTATTAGGTAGGCCATGGTTAAAATAGTTATAATCTATCCCATCTATAATAAATATATGCATTAAATACATACATGAAAATTAGGTGGTTTAAATTAAGGGTTTCCCATATGAGTATCCCCTATCTATTGTTAGAGGTACAATCACTATGGGGGTGAATCAGTGAGCCCAAATAATCCAACTTCAATTTCATTCATTTCAAGTTCTTAATAAATTAAAATAATCATTTATGAAACACACACATCATTCATAGCAATGAGTAAGAGATACACTGCAAGATCAATCACATAACACATGACATATGTGAGAAATCCTCTTGGAGGAGAAAACCCACTAGAACCTATAATTAGACTACTATAATATAATAAAAATAACCAATTTAGACCAGATAAAACTAATTAAGGAACTAAAATCCTATATTTAGTGTGACTACAATCCCATAAGGTGATACCACAACTATCTAATTGAGTTACCATAATAACTAGACTTTTAGAAAGTTTCACCTTGTAAGGATGCTACAACCCCTAGATGTTGAGATACCATAAAAAAACTTAAGAACACATTCACCTATGAACTTATGTCTTCAAGACTTGATGATGGACCTCTAACTATCACTCTTCTCCTTTCCTCACACATGATCTATAAGATCACTATTTTTCAAATAGAATTATGACCTATAGGTCATAAAAAGAGTCTTAAATTTGTTTTGATCTTCAACTCATCCACTAGTAACTCTACCTCTCCTTCTCTCCATAATTCACACACATAATCCTCTCTTAAATATCTCACTTGTCTCTAACAAAGTCTAGAAACCAACACATTTAGTTTCACCATTTATAGAGCTATCATGATTATCGACATCTTTGTCAGCCATTACACATACCTTAACACATAAGGTATCTATCATAAAAATACACGTATTTATAAAATATTCATATCTCATCCATATCATCTATGGGTCACCCTTAAGCAGCTACACCTTTCAATTAGGCTATTATACCGCTGATAGGTCTTATGGAGACCTATTTACCCATTTAGCACATTATCAAATGTAAATAATAACACATGACCACTTAAAAATGCATGGAACCATTATATATTATTTATAGGTTCCCATTAATTTCCAAAAACCAACATAGTACTCTTTTACTTAAGAACAATTTTCTCAAACAACATTCTATGCACAAAGTCACCATGAATAAATACATAATTGACATATAAAACTTTGTTTATATTACATATGATTATACAAACCTTAATAATGATAATTAAAATATTATTAGAGTATAAAACACTCCCCAATTGATAATTCATCAATAGATATAAAAAAAAATCAAAACAAGCTTGAACAATCTTCTCTAGTCACTTGCAGGACATAGATAAAAACAAAGTCAACTCTGAACCTTCATAATTATGATTATACACACTTTAAAATATTAAAATATATATTTCCAAATTCATATTAGAGTCATATATCACTTTTATTTTTACACCATGATCAAATTTGTCCTATATCAAAATATATGGCAAAAATATAGAGCACTAGTTTTTCCTTTGTTAAATTCAAATAGTCACAGTTAAACTTCAAAAAATATGATCACATATAATTATCTTGAATATTTATATTTATATCACACCATCATATCATTAAAAATTTAATTCATATTTTACCAATTTTCAAACATTAATATTTAAATATTTGACCTCATCTCATGCAATCTAGCAACTTTTATTCAATGCACACCATCAATCTTCTGTACATAGCTTGATCTTTAACAATGATAAAAAAATGTCACTTTAACCTATTAAATTTAATGTAAACCATTTATCTCAATTAGTATAAAAAATTTCTCACTATTTATCTTTTTAAGAATCTTGATCTTTGTCTTTTCTCAATTTAAACCTCAAACACTTGGCACCATTTCACAATATCTTGACATCTTGGAATAAACTTGCTCCGTCAATCCTTTTGTAAGGATATCGATATTTACCCAGTTTAAGCATAAAACACTTTGAAATATTTGAATTGATTCACATTATATATCTATATATATGAGCTCTAATGCATTGTTATATCTCCAATTTAATCTTTAACATCATGCAAAAATGACTATGGAGACGATTGTTATCTACCTAGAAGGTCAACTTTGCACTTCCATATCATTTTATTTTCCCAAGTGCATGTTCTAAAATTTGGACCATATGATCTAATCACATAATAGAATCTAAAATTTTTAAAATATTATCTTCTAACCCTCACATGTGTGAGATATAATGACAATAAAATGCCTCTTCATATTTATCTATCATAGAGCTAACAATGTCAAGAATTATCTAGAAAGGCTAACTTTGCACATGCATATATTTTGATGCACTTTGGAACATGATCTAAAAATTAAAAAAAAAATTATGAAAAAAAATAAAAACCCCATATTATCAAATTATTCTTAAACATCCACATATGTAAGATATTCCATCACCAAACTACTTACTCAGCTCTTTCTTGCTTGATGTAAATTCGGCTAAATATGTGAAAACATTGTTAAACTACATAGGAGCCCAAATTTTCAATTAAAAACTATTGACATGATTTATTTAATGATCTTAAATTTATCACAAATAAAATTGGGACTCATTTTATTACAACCATATGAACAACTTCCCCTAACTCATCCATACATGGTAATGGTGATGTTAGCAAACTACCTACTTAGATTTTCTGCCACTAGATCCAAATTATCTAGATGAAAAATATGGACTACCATATAAATAAAAATTGTACACAAAAGATATATAATCATCCTTTATAATTTATATGACCCCTTTAACATCATAAAATCACCATACTCATCCCTAAAAATCTCTAACCAAGATAAAACTGAAGATCAACCAATCATACTTTAAATATAGTAAGATAAGCATATTACACACTTTTTCATTATCACTTAGACTATCAAGTAATTTAATCCACTCACTTGTAAAACTCCATGTAATCATTTGAAATTATCCAACAATCACCCCCTTTGTCATTGATGTCAACAACCATCAAATTGTAATATACATCTCACCTTTCTTCTCTCATTTCAAGCACTCTTACAATAGGAACTTTATCCCCATTTGACACAATGAAAAATTGGGAAATATAAATATAAGGACCTAAAAATTCCATCAATAGGATATGACAACTTATAAATATTATATAAACTACCCCTTACCTTGATCTAACCTCTTTTTGCCTTGACAATTTCCTCTTGCTCCATGCCAACACATTCTTCAACCAAACACTATAACCAATGAAGAAATGTCACACAAACCCACTAGAATCTGATCTAAGTCACAAAAATCATATGATATGGACTCCCCCTAATATTTTTTATTAGATGCACCTCCTGAGCATCTTCAAATCTCTGTACACCATGAAGAATCACCACGCATGATTACTCGCTTCTTCTAATTTATGTTAACACAAGGACCACAAAAAAAAATTCATATCACTAAAAAAATAGGACACATTCTCTCATTCAACCTAATAAATCTATTTGAAACAAACATACCTTGCTCTTTTGTAGAAACTAAGAAAAGTCACTCTTCTTCAAACTAGGCTTATCTAGTCTCTTTATAGCCCTACTTGGAACTTACAGAGCCAACAATGTTTATTAGACACACATCAAGATCTAAAACTCCATATATATGGTAATATCATATGCCCCTTTAAGCACACTAATTTTCATTACATGGCTCATCACTTATAACATACTTCCTTTACAAACCTACTAGCAAATTAGGCCTCCATCTTGACATAAACATGAATAAATTGCAATCCAAAAACCTTATGATATTTGTGACACATGATTTGAAAACCAATTTATCCCATTAATCCTATTAATAATTATTTAATCTCAACTCATAAGTCATACCACTTTTCTATCAAATCACAAAACTGTAGAAACTCAAAACTCAAAAGGACAAAAAACCTCCTTCTATGCATCATCCTACTCTAAAACTTCTTGCATGCCTAGATACACCCATCACACACGTATGGACCAATATTTGAGCCTTCATACCTTTAGGAATCTTAAATTACTATAACCCATATTAGGCCTACTTTCCCTTAAGCCAAAAATTGAGAAAACTAAGAGCACTCAAAAATCTTAAATTTTCCTTCAACATACCTTTAGACCCTAAAAACACCTAAAGCACATAAAAAATAAGTACACATACCTTTTTGATTACCAAAATATTCTTGGAATTCCATCAATCTAATTAGGCCACCTAGAAATACCCATTCGAACCTTACACAATAACTCCTATGTAAACCTCTAGAGTAAGCTCATGAACTTGTTACTCCCCCTTAACCAAAGACTTTCTAAGATCAACAAAAGTGTCCATTTAGATTGGAGATATAATCTTGAGCACATAAACTTATTTCTCCATGATAAATATGTCTCCTAATAATCATAGGCAAAGACATCCTACTTTACAATGTCCTAGAACAATGTGAAACTAGGAGTTACACATAAATCCACATATTGTTTCTCATCCTTGGTCACTTGATACATATAGTTATTCTTCTTAGTATTAAGATAAGTAACATTATCAACCACTATAACACTCTCCTTTTATTCTATAATTGGATTAACAATAAATGGAGATAACAAATATTCATGATGTAGCTTTTCATCTGATCAATCCACCTTGTATATTGCTGTGAACATAGGATTGCAATAGGGGGATATTAGTATTGTGTTAGTGAATAAACCATATTAATTCAAAAATCACACTAAACTAACACCCTAGACCTATTTCAAATGGGGAGATTATTTAACAAAACATTAATGGAAAACACAACTAAAATGTAAAAGAAACCTCTTTTACCTTCCTTGGATGCTCTAAAGTGCTTGTTATAGTGGCTTGCTTAGTTTGTGCTCATGAAGTCTATATAAATGGAAACTTGGCTACCTCCATCTCTCTTTTACACCTTGTGTGTATTTGACTTAAATTTTCTTGGCTCAACATTTTGGGATTATAACACTAAGATGCAATGATTTTGAATGAATTTGGTCATTATAAGTTTGGCATAAAAGGGCTTAGAATTGTGGCTTTGAGGATTTCTATATATAAACTTTAGGAATGGTTTGAGGATACACCATGATAATCCATCTCAAAATTGATATGTGTGTCCATATATAAATATAAATATTAAATTCATTCTACAAATATCCCCATTAATAATTGGGATATACGGGTATTGAATAGGAATGAAAGGGTTTTGATGAGGCATGGGAGGCATGAATCATGATGTCTTCCTAAGAAATGAGGTCACCTGATGATGTAGATATTCAATATTCATTTACAAAATGAAATTATTTGACAAGTTCCATGGAATTCTTAATTAGGCTCTAATTTTGTTTGATTAGCTCTTAAGCATGATTAAGCACTTGTGCACAAATTACTCAAATTGATTAAAATGCCTTATTATTGGCCTAAAATTTGACTGGATTGGAATTACGATGTCATGTTAGATACGTTGGATATGTTATCATATTTAGGATGTTTCCAACACAAAATAACAAAGGTACATGTCTCATGCAATAAATTTGGTAGAAAAGAACAATCCAAATCACCCAGGTGCAAAAATGTTATTTTAACTTGAAATAACTTGATTGAAGTTAGTTGGCCCATAAATTGCATTTCCCCATTTAGGGATACCCTAGCCAAAATTGGCACTTGAATATATCAATTTCAATTCTTTTACTTTGTTTTAGTAATTTTAGGCCAAATTGGGCACTTTGGTGTAAATTGGTCAAAAGCTTGGTTAGAGGTTATTAGTGGCCAGATTTAGGTGTCTATAATTTACCCCTATGTTGGAAGGCATTGCAAGATATAAGAATAGTAACGTATTCTCAAAGAATGAAAAGGTCTTGTATGCCTACAACTTTAATGATGATGAACCAATTATATGATGTCCCCTCGAGGTAATGGTTGGCATAAGCAAAGGTTGACAAATGGTCGCTCAAAAAGAAAGAAGTGAAATTATGAGACCAAAAAAAGGAAAAATGATTGGGTGAAAACACAATGAGTTTGAAAAAGTAGTCAAAAGAATTGATAATGTAAGTTGGATGTTATGTAATGGTTTGTCCAAAGGTAGTTATAAGCACTATACCCCAATAGTTGTAATGTGGTATGAAAACACAATGATTTTCCCAAAGGTGGTTATAATCATTGATAAAATAGAGTTGCTCCAGTGAGGATAGATAAACAAGATAACAACATGCCCCTGTTTGGGAAAAAAGAAAGTAAAGATGATGAAAACATAATTATTTTCATAAAGTCAGTTATAATTATTGACAAATGTAGGTGGGATGGTGTACAATGATTTTTCCATAGGTGGATATAATCATTAGACCCTAATTATGGCAAACATTATTGATTTGGTTGATGATGATGGTAACTTAACATAGAGGGTAATGATCAATTGGAACAACCTACTAGCAAGGAGATGCTCATCTAAACTAGAAAATTTTGAAATTCTTTCATGGTTAGTTACTCTATTTTGGATATGATTGTGATTGAAACTAGATGTTGGTGTTGAAGAGATGTCAATGCCACCATTGTTGAATAGAATTTTTGAATCTAAGATTTGTTATAAAATGTGTTGGTAGGCATTATGGTATATCATCATGAGAAATTTTCCAAAATATGCATAAGGGTTTACTCATGTTATCTAATACTCAATATAAAATAATGCACCAATGATAGAAACCATGATGCCAATGTAGACGTATGAATATAGATGGATTCAAGTGTAAGTGTGGGAAAGGAATCACCTAATTAATGCACATAAATTGAATAAAGGCAATAATACTAAAATAAAACAAAGAAGAACACAAACAAAATAATAAAGAAACAAACACATTAAATTGAAGCCATACAAACATTACCCCTAGAAAATATGTGATAAGTTAACAAACTAACAAAATGAGGAAATAAAAGGAAAGGAAGGGGGTGGTCGAGCTATCTCCATATGCACTAGGCAAGTGGACATTGCCCACATAGTTCCATGGATGTAATATCCAACAAAAACTTTAGGCTAAATGTAGTTCTCCCAAAGAATGGGAAGAAAATGATCATATATGAAAACAAATAGAATGAACATGATAGAAGAATAAGAATAGCCTTGCAAAATGGCAAGTGCATGGGATAAATGTCCAAAAAGGATGGGGGAAGCTAAGGAACAAGTGATTTACTTATGACTTTGTAAGGGTTCCCAAAATCCTTAAGGTAAATAAGTGGTCAATGTTTTAGGATTTTTATAATAGGTTTACAAATGTTTTTGGAATTTTTTGAGTATCTCAATTCAATTGAGAATGATGAGACACTGTAATGGTTTAGGCTTGAAAAATGGAAAGAGTGTTACTTAGGTTGATAAAAAAATTGATGATAGAATGTCTTAGGTTGCATGTAAAGTGGTGAGAGAATGGCTTAGGTTGGTTACAAAATGATGAGATCGTGGCTTAGGTTTCTTGTAAAGTGGTGAGATTATGGCTTAGGTTACTCACAAAATGGTTAGAGCATGAATTAGGTTTATTGAAAAATGGTGAGAGTATGGGTAGAAAGGTTGACTAAGCTAACCTCAAAAAATATCAACCACTACCTATATATTCCTAGAGTTGGACCTCAAGTCACTATAGTTCTTCCTTACAGTGGAGGAATCTGACTAGTGTAGCAGTCAATTCAAATAAAATAGGCATAGTTGGTATAAATGCATAATATGGCATATATAATGGATAATTGGTATGGACAAGGCATAATAAAAGTGTGTTTCCCCTAATTTGGCCATAGGTAGTTATAACTAGGATATAATGACATAGATTAATGGTACTAATTTTCCCATAGGTGGTTATAACTAGTAGTAATACTGGTGATAAGAAAGGAACAACAAATGAAGGATACAACTACCAAAACTTCTATCATACTATTACAAAATAGTATCTCTATCTAAACTTCTCAAAGCAACTACAAAAACTAATTAGATTCATTGGTGTTGAAATGGTGCAATGAATGGAAAAACAAAGGTCAAATAGTCTAGGTAGATATGACTCAAAACATGCTTGGTTGATAGAATAGAATGGTAAAATAAATAATTAATAGGCTAAGGGGAGTGATAAGAATGATATTCATATAAAGAATAATAGTGATAAAATGACACAACTAAAATGGTCCTTATAGACAATACACCATGGTGCTCAAGCATGGTACCACATGAGGTGGTAGAATTCATTGGTTTAAAAAGTTCATCTCCATCTGGTGTGGTAATCCTATAGGCTCTTGATCCATAATATATAGTAATGATGAAAGGCACTATATAGTTTGGTTTGAATTTACCCTTATGCTTCTTCTTGGCCATGGTATTCTTTTGGTTTTCTTTAAGTACAAGATCACCAAGTTCAAGTGTTATATACTTGATGTACTGATTATAGTGGCCTTTGAGTCAATTCTAATATGCTTCAAGATTATTGGACATATTTGTACATTTTTCATCAAGTAGGTCTATCTCTTTCAAGCGAGTTACTTGATAGTCATGATCATCTAAGACATGCTTGAAATATATGCATAGTAAAGGTAACTCAACCTCCATAAGACGGATGGATTTAATACAATAAACAAGTGAGTATAGAGTGGTTCATATGGGAGTATGGTGATTGGTACGGTATTATCAAAGGGCATAGAATATTTTAAGGTGCCAATCATGACCAACATCATTGAAAGTCTTTTTGAGAATGTTAATATTTTTTTTTCGATGCCTCGACTTGACCATTACCTTAAGAGTAATATGTCATAGAGAAATGTTGTGTAATTTTTTATTCAACTCATAGGTTGTCAACATCCTTATTCTTGAATTATCTTCCATTATCAAATATAATATTAGAAGGGTTACCATAGTGGAAGATGAGATGGTTGAAGATGAACTTGGAAATGTACTTTCCAATCACATACATGAGGGGTATAGTTTTGACCCACTTAGTGAAATATTCAATGGTAGTAACGATGTGTTTATGGTCATCTGATGATGTAGGATTGATTTTCCCAATGAGGTTGACTCATCATGTAGCAAATGGCCATGGTCTCAACATTGGTTTCAGAGTCTTTGTTGGAGCATGAACCAAATTAGCATGCCATTGACATTTTTCACACTTATTTACATATGCATCTACATTTACATAAATTATGGGATAATAATAACTAGTATACTAGAGATTTTTAATAAGACTACCCCACTAGAGTGGGCACCACATACTCCTTCATGTACTTCCCATAGCACTAGTGTAGATTCTACCAAAGGTAAATAATGAAGCAGAGTTCCATCAAAACTATGGTGGTATAGGGTTGATCTAAGTAGGGTATAATGAGTGGAGTGATGGATAAAGGCTTTGGTTTGCTTGAAAGATAGGTTATGTGGTAGAACTTTATCATGAAGATAGTTATAAAGTCTAGAATACCAAATAAAATTAGGACCAATAATATCATTAATCATGGTAATGATTGAAGGTTCATGAACTAGTATGACCAAATTATTGATGAGAAATTGATACTCTCTAGCTTTATCTATTTGTTGAATCAAAGAGCTGATAGTAGCCATGGCATCTATAGTTCTATTACTAGTCCTTGGTATATACTCAAATTAGATATCTATAATTTTCAATTTTAGAGTGTCAACCATAGATTTTTAAGGAACTAGCTTGTCATCTTTAGTTTGGAAATGGTCTATGACTTGATTTATGATTAAATAAGAATCACCATAAACCTTGAGATGAGATATGTTCCAATATACTACCTATCAAAGTCCTGAAACAAGTGCTTCATACTTAGCCATGTTGTTTGTACAAGGAAAACTGATTCTAAAAGATTTCAAAATTAGATCCCCTTGTGCTGTAATAAATAAGTGGCTTAATTATCCATGTGCAGTAAATGCTCCATCAAAATATAACTTCAAATGCTACTCCTTAATATGTATGTCAATGATGTTCATTATGTTTTTATCTATAAAGTGGAATGTGAGTGGCTCTTTATTTGTAAAGTGAGCTTCAACAAGCTAATATGTAAAGATCTATCCCTTGATTGCCTTCTGATTAACATAATCTATGTCAAACTCAATAAGAACCATGATCAAATTGACCATTATACATTATAAATCTATTTTAGGTATTAGTTACTTGAGTGAATCTACTTTTGAAATTACCATGGTCTTATTGTTCAACATGTAGTGTCATAATTTATAAGCTATGAATATCATGGCTAGATAGGCTTTTTCAATAGGTGTATAGTTGTGTTCATATGTGACCAATGTATGGATTGAGTAGTATACTACATAATATTTTCCATTATAATCATGTTGAGCTATATGTTCCCCTAAGGCACTATCTATAGCTGATAGGTACAAAAAAAATGCTTTTCATGTCATAAGGGGTAATAAAATAGGTGGATTTGATAGGTAATATTTTAGCTTTTAAAAAGTTATTTGGTAGTGATTATCGAAATGAAATGCAACTCCCTTTTTTATAATATGTGTAAATGGATGACACTTGTTTTCTAATTGAGAAATAAAGTGTTGAATTGACTAGATCTTGCCCTGTAAACTATAGAGCTACTTCAAATTAGTTGTTGATGGCATCTTTGTTACAGCTTAGATTTTGGTTGGATCAAATTCAATGCCTCTATAAGACATAATGAAGCCAGGTAATTTTCTTGATGTTACTCCAAATACACATTTATTTGATATAGTCAAACATTTTAGTCTTATAGTATTTCAAATATTTTATATAGCACTATTGTATGGTTGGCCTTAGTTTTTAATTTTCATAGTATGTCATCGACATAGTATTCAACAATATCATGAATCATATTATGGAATATGACAATCATATCTCTTTGATAGGTAGATCTAGAATTTTTAAGACCAAATGATATTACTTGATAATAAAATGTGCCCAATGGAGTGGTGAATGTTGTTTTGTGTTGATGTTCTAGTGTTATTTTGATTTGGTTGTACCCTAAAAATCCATCCATGAGTGAAAGCATCTCATAACCCACTATGGAGTCAATGATCGTGTCAATATTAGGCAATAGAAATTCATACTTAGGGAAATATTTATTTATGTCTCAAAAATTAGTACAGATTATGATTCCTTTAAGCTTTTTGCTAATAGGTACAACATTAAATATCCATTCTAAGTAATCAATAGATCAAATACATACTAATTTTAAGAGTTTTTCCAACTCTTTCTTTAATAATATAGTAGTACGAGGATGTATCTTCCATAACTTTCTCTTAATTAGTCTAGAATTAAGATTTACCATAAGGCGATGTAAAACTGAGGTGCGGTCCAAACCTAGCATGTCAGAATAAGCCCATGTAAAGATATCTACAAATTCTCTCAATAGAGATATAAATATTTCATATTCCTCCTTAGTGAGGGATGTTCCTAATTTTATCCATTTTAGGTCTAATGGAATCCTGATATTTACTTCTATTTTATCTTCAACTAGAAGGGTTGGTCTATGTTTTAGGATAGCAGGTAAAGACTTGAAATGTTGGACTATATGAGGGTCCTTTATTAGGATTGACTCTTCAAATTCTCCTAGGCATGATGAATTTGAGTCCCTTAATGGGATATATAGCCATGTGAAAAAAATAATTAGAAAATCTTAAAGAATTCAATAAAACACTTGTTATTGCTCAAAATTGAACTCAGATCTATAGGCAAGTTCATCATTGGCAGTATCCTGGTCTAAATTTGAAGAAGAATGAACACCCCCATATAACGTTGCCTAAAATAGCTTTTCACCACTAGATTGAGCTTTATCTTTACTTTTTCCCTGGTCAAAAAGTGACTCAAAGAGGTTATCACTTTGGGACATTAAGTTTCTATTTATTTAATTTTGGCTAAGGGTGTTCACCCACTCTCTAAAATAGGCTTTAGGATCTAATGTGATTGAGAATCTTGATTTATGATCTCCCAATAGAATGTTGTCTCTAAGGCCTAGAAAATCATAGAATGATCCATTTTAAAACTCATCAATAGATAAACTAGATTCTTGTTGGTCTCAATCTATCAGTTGGGGATAGTATAATGGTAATGGGATATTATGAGTGATTGGGTTAAGGGTACATATGGCATGAAATTAATACAAGTTAGTTTTGGACAAGCCATAAAAAAGGATATGATCAAACTCTACTTCACTGTCATCATCATCATCATCATCACTAGTTGGTGATGGAGCATGAGTAAGGTATATGGAATCATACCTAGGTAGTTTAAATCTAAGTCCATAGGGTCTTTTGTACTTAGTCATGAAAATTGGCTCAATGGTTCCTTTTTTATTCAGTCCAAGGCCTTTTCCTTCATAATCTTAATGTTCCATGATCCTATTTAGAATAGGATACTTTGCACTCTTATATTATTAAGACAACTTTTCATTGTATAACCATTATTCATCTCTTTTGAGAGGGTCTTGTTCTTGGCTAGATGTTGGTATGAAGGTGACTAGTCTTGAATTTTTTATCTTTTGTTATCAATGTATGTGTGGGGTAACTTTAGGTCTTCCAAAGGTAGTAGGATCCTAAGGAAGATTAGAAATATGAAAGGTATCATGTGTCACAGACTCTCCTAGGCCATTTTTTGAAATGGTGAAATGATTGGAAGCTTCAAGAGGTTACATGTAGGAAAGGGAATCTATGTTGTTAGGATATATGCAATTGTCCTCTAGATAATCATTAATTATGCATTTTCCTTTATCCTACTTAGAAATTGGATTCATATCATATTGGTAATTGTAGCTTTGAACTCAGTCTCAAGATTTTTGCAATATTCATACGAGTGTAAATCTCTTGGAATATTCACTTTCATCCTTGTTTGGGAGAATTTGATACATTGGTGTAGTGTTGATGGGACTACATGAATATCATGTAACCAAGGCCTACCTAGAAGCATATTATTTGACAAATCAATATAAATCACATGGAAAAGTGTATGATGGGTCAAAAGCCCAATGATAAATGGTAAGCTAATAGTGCCTTCTGATTCTCTCTCTTGATTATCATAAGATTTGATAGTTATAATTTATAGTTAGAGATATTCCATTATGTACCTGAGAAGCTTGATGAGATTTAGAAACACTATGTTGAGGCCTAACCTATTATCTATAAGGACACATTTCCCTTTATACAACTTTATATAAGTTTATATGTATAATGGATTATTATTGAGTGGGCTAAGGGAAGACATATTATTTTGGCTGAATGTGACTTGTTGGGTAGGAGATAGGTGTCCAACAAAAGCTTTAAATTTATCAGGGGATATGTCACTAGCAATAATGGATTGGGTTAAGAACTCATTCAAAATTTTCTTGTGGATTGTCAATGTTTGAAATAAATCTAAAATTGAGATCTGGGTTGGTATCTTCTATAATTGTTGCACAATATCAAACTTCTTTTCTTCTGAGGTTGAATGGTTGGTTGGGTAATTGGAAAAGTGGTAGATGGTTATGGGCCTGGGATGGTAATATGTGACCTCCAAGTTATTATTTCATAATCAAGATTGTATATAAGACCATGATTGATAACAAATGATGGTGATGGTGTGGGAATAGATAAGACAAGTCTCTATTGTTGGTGCACTTGCAAGTGGTCATTTGACAAGGTTGAGTTATCGATATAAGGCCTAAAAGTGGGCACCTTGATTTGTTAGTTTGCCTATGTGCAGTCTTAGGTCAAAGAAGGATTATCCATGTAATTTAGCTGAGTGGCATTATTTATCAATGGTCTAGATTGATTAGAACTTAGTTTAGAATTAATGGAGATGGTATTAACACTAACCCCTACAATATGACCTATAACCTTGTTGTAGTCATGTGAAATTACATGGTAGGTTTGTTGGTTATTATCATTTTGACCTTGTTTTTGTCTATTATTGTGACATTATTAGTTTTGATATTAATTATGTTGGTTATATTGGTTTTACTAATTTGGCCTTTTATTTTGTTACTATTGATTATTTTATTGCACCATCCATGGCTTTTATTGTTCTTGTTGCTAGTTATTCTATAGAATAGGGTTTTGATAGATGCAAAGACTCTGATTAGAGGTGGAAGCACCACAATCCAATGTGATCTCCCATTTCTCTAACATATTTTCAATTAAATGCTTGATTTTCATACATCTTTGTAAATTATTCCCATTGACCTAATGATATTCAAAAAATTCATTTTCATGGTACTAATCAAGATAAGGTATGCCTTAAGGATAATGCTTTAGTGAAGGCCAAATAATAAAATCAGTGGTGGCAAGTTTATGAAATATAGAATCAATAAGCTCTCCAAGGTCACTAAAAACATGATTCATAGGCACAATTATCCATAGAAAAGGTTTTTTTAATAACAATGGTTATGGCATTTGTTGTGTGGGTCTCAGATGTTGTGCTTGTGGTATTGGTGGGAGAGATTGTCAGGTAGGAGTAAGTTAAAGAGGTGGTGTAGGTTGAGAAAATGATGTTTGCACCATTTAGACATGATGTGAGTCAATTACTCTATTTCCCACAACATTCCTATTGTAGCTAAATTACTTTAGTTTATCTTGGTTATTGGCCTATGCTAATTGTGATGTTTGTACTTGGATTAGATGATGGTTTTAACTATTTCCCATATTGGTACTTTGATTTTGATTAGTTTAATTAAGCTTGATGACTCCTTTATTAATGAGCACTCACTTGATCAACAAACCTTTGTTAATGATTTATTTAAAGGCATGTACACATTACAGTTCTATATGATAGGCTATCTCACTATGTACATTTATGGTGAATACAACCACTAATTTTTTAGGTGGTAAAATATGAGTGAATCAGCTTACAAGTTCTCTCCATCACTATAGATAGCTTGAAAAACTCTCACCAGATTTTAATTTAGCTTGCATCAAATCAACCAGTGAAATATCATGCTCAAGATTATAGGAAAAGTGTTGCATAAACTTATATGAAAGAGCATCAAAATTAGTTATTGAGTTCTTAGGTAACATCAAGAACCACTCCAAGGGTTGTCTATCTAAGCTCCTTAGAAATAACAATAAAAGGTATATGTCTCTATATGCCACTAGTTCGCATGTGACAAAGAACTTAGCTAAATGGGATTTGGGGTCACCTTTCCCCTTATATTTATAAAAATTTGGTGGCTCATATCCTAGAGGAAATGAAATCTATAAGTACTCCATATTGAAAGGATAGGAACACACATCACCCAACTAAAACTTTTAAACCTATTTCCCTATTTAGATGGTAGTAATTACATCTTTCATTTTTTAAAATTCTTGGGATAGGAAACTAGAAGGAACAATGGTTTGAGGGGGAACATTAGCCTAGGTAGATGGTTGAGTGGTCACAAGTGGATTAATTTTACTAGGGTATGATGGGGGTATTTGGTATACATTGGAATGTTTGGGAAATGAACTAAAAATATGCATACGTGGATTAGGATGTACTTATTGAAACTAAATGTTTAGTTTTGTGATATTCTAGTTTGGGATAGCGATGAAGGTTTGACTGAGAGGATTTTAAGTTTGGGATGGAGGGATATAACCATACTATGCCTATTTTGGTTGAATAGGAATCTATTTCTAACTACTTAAACCATATTTTTGAATGGGAACTTGTGCACCAAGACCCTATCTTTGAACTTGCGGTATGTTTTGCATAATAGATAATTATTTACTATCAGGTATTTGAGAGACATTAGAACCCCCTTGTTTCATGAATCCTAGTTGGGAAGTGGACACATGTATGAGATTTGGTAACTATAATTGACCAACATGAATAAGATGTTGATTAAACATCATTTGGTTTTGAATTAGCATGTTGGTATGCAAAGAAGAAGGTATGTTTTCTACTACCTAATGAGTTGAAACATTAGCTACCCCTTATTGAGGTGAAAATATGCTCTGCATCTACTATGTCAATATATTCATTTCTATCTCTTATTGTGGAATGATACTCATCACCTATTGAGGAAGAATAGGATTTATCACATTTAATTGTTGATGCATGACATTGGTTGATGGTTGATTACATAATCATGTTGGTTGTACACTTGATGAAATAGTTGGCTAAGGTTGGCATGTAGAAGCTCCCATTCCTAAGATTATAGAGCCACTCATGGTATTAACTAAAGGCATATGTTTTTAACTAGTTATTTGTGTATTAGTACCACTTTGATTTAGATTGGATGTTGCTTGTGTATTGTATATTGTGTTTTTCTCATTATTATATGTAGAAGTAGAATACAATTATTTAATAATTGGCATATGAAAATTTTTTCCTACTGAAGTGTTTTTCATGAATGGATTTGAAATCTGATTGTCTTGACTAGTTAACTCTATCAAAATTCCTATTGAAAGAACTAAGCTAATAAGAGGTATACTCACCATGGTACTATAATTAAAATTATGTGCTAGATTTAGGTATATTTGATATGCTACTTGGATTTGGTTAATGTGGTCTTACATGAGGTTCTTTCCTTTGTTAGGTATGTTAAGGTCTTGATAGGTGGTTTAGAATAAAGTCAAAGGATTACTAGAAGAAATCTATTGACTATATAATATGCTATGAGGCCTTCTTACTAGGCTTGGTAAACTTTCATGAGGGAAGTCCACTAGAAAATTATCCCCTACTTCTATGGATCTATCCAAAATCTCATCTTTGTTTTCTAACAAATTATGCTTAAATAAAAATGGATCATACACAGAAGGCATTTTAGTAGTGTATGATTATTGAGGAACTAGTTTGTCAGTTATGGGTATTGTAGCTAGGTATTGTGTAGTTTGGTCTTGGTCCTATTTTGAATATGGTCGAATATTAACCAAATATTTATCTAATAGATCTAGATTTTGTGCCCCTATTTGAGTATTATAAGAAGGATAAGGATCTATCTCATAAGGAATGTTATCTATGTATGGGTATTGTACCATTTCTTCCTATGTGACTACATTACTAATCCATTCATTATACATGAGTTCACTAAAGTTGTAGGAATACATGTTGGGATCCATAGTGAATGTTTTGAGATAGAAAGGGAAGAAAGTTATACAAACTCTAAGAAGATAATGTTTAAAAAGATAATGTTCAAACTTGGTCTAGATTTTGTCAAAAGGATGGAAAGGTTTATTTAATTATTCATGATAAAATAAACTAACATTAAGTATCTAATGTTACACATCTTATAAAAAAATATTAATTAAATGGAACAAAAATCAAAATGCCAAACTCTAAGGTTGAACTATTTCAAATCAGCATAATCTAGGAAATAAATAGTTACTAGGTCTTTTGGCCAAATGTGGCATCATAATTTAGGATCAAAAAAGGAATGAAATATGAATATTGGCCAAATGGTGTCAAAATCTAAACTTTGAATTAGATGAGATTTTAATCTAACAGATTTCAAAAACTTATAACAAAAACTAGGCATTTGACTCTTGGACATGAACTTTATAAAATAGGTATAAGGTATGAAAAAAAATGTAATTTTAGAAATATTTTTTTCTCATAAATAATGGTATAAAACGTGGTTCTTTTTATAACTATGCTAGAAAAATTTGAACAACATATTTATGCTAGACAAGGATTGACAAAGGTATACTCAAACTGGCTTCAAAATTGTCTGCAAACTTGAAATCTATGAGAGAGGGTCTATGAAACAGTTTTTGAAATGTTTTGGGTAGTGTAATAGCACTATAATAATCAAAATACATGATAGAAATGTTTTCTTCAAAAAATATCTAAGGCAAAGATGGTTTCTCACGAATTTGGCATCATAACACTACCTTTCTTAACTCCAATGACATACATACCTTCAGAGTTTTGACAATATCTATAAGGAAAAAAGGTATTAATAAAACAAAATCAAGACAAAATGGGACAAGGAAGGTTTGTTTATAGACTAAAGTGCAAGTATTTTCACAAAATATCTCATGTCTACCAAGTGGTGATAATGATTATGAGTCTTAAATGACCTTCAACCCAAATTGGAAATCGAACATAGGTTCCCTCAAGCTTAGTGCAAATGGAAAACCCACTTAACGCATCAACCCTATGGACTTATGAAGGTGAAATTTTGAATTTAAGTTATAAATGAAGGACTTAAACAATGTTTTTTATAATTTTATACTCAATTTGTCAACATAACTATGCCAAAGTGGATGATATGACTCTAAGTTTTGATGAACTTTGAACAAGGAAAATTTATGATTCATGTGGGAATAAAAATCCCTCTTTGTTCAAAGGAAAATGAGGACTATGTGTTTGGTTTGTATCATTTGTTCACACCAATTTTTTACTCCAAACAAGACTTTAATCGAGGACAAAACTAACTAATTAATCACTCTTAGATCCTAAGCTGACAAGGTTGTGTGGTATTGTTGGAATCTATCAATATAAATCATTTGAGAGGCTTTTAGTGTTAATCCAAAAAAATACACATTATATATTAGGGTTTTTACACCCCCTTCCCTCAAATGGTAGTATTATGACATGGACCTTGAGGTACACATTTCACAAACAACACTTCCATGGTAAGTGGGGATTTGGATAAGATCTATAAGTTTTTGAATGTTTCTAGGGGAATCAATTACACAATGACTTTCACATCATGATGAAAAATAAAAAGAACATAATTGGGTGTTTATAGAACTTATCTTATTTCAAAAAGCTCTTATCCTTTTTTTAACCACTACATTCATCACTTTCTTAGTGTAGTGTGATGTTCAAAGTCTAGATACATCCCATGTGTAACTCCAAAACTAGAAGGTGGTCTAACCACTAAAACCTCTGATCCTAGTGGGATTGGATGAAGTTAGTGCTAAGAGATGAAACCTTGGGTCATAAATTCCCTATAAAACTTATGAGAGGTGATGAATTCCCCCTCACAAGAGAATATATAATGAAATAAAAGACATAATAGAAATACTTTAAGGTTGTTTTCAAGATCACCAAAACTATTTTGAGTTTTTGGGGAGTGCTTTAGATGACATTATTTCTGTCTTGGACTAGGCATATGTGCCAATAAGGATGATGCTTTTTATTCCAAAAGTTCCCTAAAGGGGATGGATGGAAGAGAATACATGAAATGTCCTATTTTACAATCAAATTCTAAGTTTAAATAACTATTGAAGAAAAAATTTGATAAGTGTGTTCTATTTTAATCCCTAAATGAAATATTAGGTGGTGTTCTTTTGACCCCTTGGTCTTAAGTTGTAACTTTGAAAACGTTCACCTAATCATCTATATTTTTCATTTAGCATCAAAACAAGGTTCCTAATCCACTCTAATCCTTCAAAATAGATATAAAAGGCTTGATTTAACAAATTTTAAGGAATAATAGACTTTGAAAAATGAAGTCTCAGGTTTACATAGTGCAATCTTTCTACTCCACAAAGCAATCTCATGAGTTTTAGGGAAATTCCACAAGTTAGTGAGTTATGGTATTGTAAATTAACTACTAAAAATTTTAGTCATAATACCGTGACTCTATTTGGAAATCACACTAGTTGTAGGAAAATCTTATAACTTCTCAAGTTGTGGTATTATGACTTAACTGCTAATAATTAAGTCATGATATTATGACTTTATTTGGTAATCCCACTAGTTGCAGGATAATCTAACAACTTCTTGAGTTATGGTATTGTGACTTAAACACTCATAGTTTTGTCACAATACCATGACTCTATTTGGAAATCCCTTTAGTTTCTAAATAATCTCATGACTGTGTCTAGGCAAACCCACAACTTACAAAAAAACATGTTTTACTTAATTTTTTTCACTTTTTTTAGCCTCCCACTCTAAGATTATGAATAAAAAAGGTTAGTGAGTTCATTGAAAGAGCGTTGTGATCAAATTTATAAGGTTACAAGTACCACTAAGCAAGCCATTTATGAACATAGGATTGTAATAGGGGATCTTAATATCATGTTAGTGAATAAACCAAATTAATTCAAAAAACATATTAAACTAAAACCCTAAGCTTATCTCAAAGGGTGAGATTATTTAATAAAACATGAATGAAAAACATCACTAAAATTGAAAATAAACCTTCTTTTACCTTCCTTAGATGTTCCAAAGTTCTTGTTGTAGTGGCTTGCTTGATTTATGCTCATGAAATCTACATAAATGAAAACTTGGCTGCTACCTCCATCTCTCCTTGGCACCTTGTGTGGATTTTTCTTGTATTTTCTTGGCTCAAAATTTGGGTATTATAACACTAAGATGTAATTATTTTGAATTCATTTGAGCATTATAAGTTTAGCATAAAATAGTTTAGAATTATGGCTTTGAGGCTTACTATTTATAGACTTTTGGAATGGTTTGAGGATCAACCATGACCAT
Source organism: Torreya grandis (assembly GCA_037957365.1). Classification (NCBI taxonomy): domain Eukaryota; kingdom Viridiplantae; phylum Streptophyta; class Pinopsida; order Cupressales; family Taxaceae; genus Torreya; species Torreya grandis. The sequence continues at coordinate 518,944 of JARHVA010006606.1, forward strand.
CAATATCAAGATTGAGATGTGTGGCCATGGATAAATACAAATATTAAATTCATTCAACAAATATCCCCATTAATTTTTGGGATAGAGGGGCATTGAATAGGCATGGAAGGGATTTGATGAGGCATAAGAGGCATGAATCTTGATATTTGTGGCATTTATGGCCTAGGGATGTCTTCTTGAAAAATGAGGTCACTTGATGATACAGATATTAAATATTCATTTCCAAAAATAAATTATTTAACAAGTTCCATGAAATTATTAATTAGGCTCTACTTTGGTTTAATTATCTCTTAAGCATGATTAAGCACTTTATGCATAAATTACTCAAATTGATCAGAATACCTTGTTATTGGCTAAAATTTGATTGGATTGAAATTAGGATGTGATGTTAGATGCATTGGATATGTTATCCCATTTAGGATGTTTCCAACACCAAATAATAAAGGCACATATATTGTGTAATAAATTTTGTATAAAAGAGTAACCCAGAGCACCCAGGTGTAAAAATGTTATTTTGACTTGAAATGATCTTATCAAAGTTTAAAATGGATTTCCCCATTTAGGGATACCTTGGCTAAAATTAGCACTTGAATATATCAATTTCAAATCTTTTAATGTGTTTTAGCATTTTTAGGCCAAATTATGTAGTTTGGTGGAAATTGGTCAAAAGCTTGGTTAGAGGTTATTAAAGGATAGATTTAGGTGTCTAAAATTGGAACCTCATCATTAGGCACATAAAATTAATGTTCTTTGCATGTTACATATTGAAAAATAGTATGATATTTAGTTGGATCCATATAAACCTCAGGACTAGCTTCAACCAACATCGTAGTCTTATTTTTTAGCTTGGTCTCTTTAGTCACAATACAAGAAGACAATGAGATCCCTTGGTACTCTTGAACTTATGAATCATTATCCACCATAGTAAATATATGACTTGGACTTGTAGTCTCATCATGACTCATACTTACCATTTTTGGCTTCCATGAGTTGAATTGCCTTCTTTCTTGCACTCTAGGAGCTTGATTAAACCTATTCTAATTTTTAGACCTTTACTTACAAAACCTAGGAATGTGATTTCTTTATTTAAAATTATAGCACACCATACTCCTTGATGAAAAAATAGTTTGTATTACCATGTTAAATAGAAGATTGCAATATTTTCTTTGTTAGAACAAACAAAACAATGATTTTTTTAAAGATGACTCACCTTGTCTAATCTTATGTGGATAATGGTTTGCAAAGTGTCCCACATTAAGACAATTGAACTACTTAATTTTTCTCACTCTTTTTTACTGATGACCCCCATCATAGTCACATGCAAACTCATTTATAATAATTTTTTTGCATTTTCTATTCCTATGAACAAATTGATTACATGTGTAATAAAAATCATTAATCTTGCATATCTCACGGCATTTGGTTTTATGATCTAATTTGTATTTATTATACCAAAACCTTCATTCCTTGTCTAATAATTTATCTTAAAAGTATGATTTTACTAGTTCACATTAGTCTAGATTTTGTCTTGAATTACATTTTTTGGTTTTTCTTCATAACCAAGACCAGTTCTATCACTAGCATTATTTTGACTACTCATAATATTATTTAGATCAGATGATCTTTTTTCAAATATCACAAATGTATTCACCTTATTATATGTCTTCTCTAACTCAAATTTCAAAGACTCATTTTTAGAAACATACCTTGAACATTCATCTTATTTATTTTTAAGGCTTGTAGATAGGATTTCTAATTGAAAACTGAGATGCTTGACCATGTCTTCATATTCCTTAGTATCTTCATTAAATCTTGCTTCATACACACTAAATTTCTCATCATAGTCTTTGAGTTGAGACTTCATCTTATTATTTATCTTCTTCTTAATCTTCAGTTATTCAAGAGTATTTTTCAATGCAGTCTCATAGTCTATTTCATATTTATAATCATGTGAATCACTCCAAGTTTACTCCTTTTGGTGTGAGAAACTTCCTTTGTCAACCATGAATAGAGATTCATCTTGAAAAAAACCATCATCTTCATGATTATATTCTGAGTCACTATCTTCACTCTCATCTGATGGGATGTAAACTTATTTGGTGTAGATACTCTTCTTGTTCTTGAAGGATTTCTTCTTGTTGTTATACTTTCTTAATCTTTTCTTTTGGTATGTCTTATTTTCTTCATCTTGGCCTTCACCATGCTCTTCATGGCCATTATTCTCATGATTATGAGGATGCTTATGATCAAAATGTCTTACCTCTCACAATTCAAACATTTGAAGGGTAGTTTACCCTTATACATCCCTAAACCTATGTTCAATTTTCTAGTAATCAAAGCAACTAGTTCATCCTCATCAATGTTAGATATGTCATCCTCTTTGGGTTTTTTACATTGGAACTTATTCTTAGGATTCATCTTTATCATGAATTTTTCTTCCTTCTTTGGTGGTATATAAAAATTTACTCTCATCTCATATGTAGTAAGGGTGTCATGCAATTGATCCATCTTCGACTGAGTAAGGTCATGACTTTATTCTATAGAATGTACTTTTCGATCAAAATTAAGGGATAGATAAATTAATACCTTTTGAACTATACTATCCTCTTCAAGGTTCTCTCCAAGACCTATGATTATGTTCATAATCTCATCAACTATTTGTAAAAAATATGTCATAGAATCTTCTTCCTTCATCTTGGGACTTTGAAATTGCCTTTTATGAGTTTACAAATTAACAAGATTAACTTTTGAATCTCTTCATAAATGATATAAATTTTTTCCCATATATCTTTAATATGTTTAAAATTGATTACCCTGGTGTATTTAATCTTGAAATGACCACATGTGATAGCATTTATTGCCTTGAAAATGTTTTCCAATAAATTCTTGTCTATAACACTAGATGGAAGAGTAGTAGGAGTAACATAACCATCCAAAATAGATTGCCATACATCAAAACCTAGGGACATAATGTATGTCATTATATTTTTAGTTAAAAAAGCATAATTGGATCCATTTAACATCATTGCTTGCTTAGTAGAGAAATGTCCTTGATGATTACTGATATTGTACCTTAGATCACCTTCAAGATATCAAGCCTTTACCAAGGGACCTACTCTAATACCAATTATTAGAGGTATAATCACTAAGAGGGGAGGTGAATATATGAGCCTAAATAATCCAAATTTAATTTCAATCCTTTCAAGTTCTTAATCAATTTCCATAAGCATTCATGAATCATACACATCATTCATAGTAATGATCAAGAAAGATAATGCAAGATCAATCACATAACACATGACATATGTGGTAATCCCTTTTAGGGGAGAAAACCCATTGAAACATGTAATTAGACTATTTTATTATAATAATAAGAACTATTTTAGACCAAATACAACTGATCAATTAACTACAATCCCTTATTTAGTGAGATTATAATCCCATAAGGTGCTACCACACATGTTTACCTAAGATACCACAACTTGTATTTTAACAAGTTTCACCTTGAAAGGAGGTTAAAAGCCCCTAGATGTTAATATTAAATAATAAAACCTAATAAAAAATCCACCTATAAACCTATGTCTTCAACACCTCATGATGGATCTCTAATTATAACTCTTCACCATTGTTGACACTTAATTTTCAAGAGAACTATTATACCAATAGAATTATGACCTATAAGTAATAAAAATTGACCTAAATTTTTTTTATCTTAAAATAATCCTTTGGGAACTCTACCTCTCCTTTTATCCACAATTCACACACATAATCCTCTCTCAAATCTCTCACTCGTCTTTAACAAAGTCTAGAAACCAACACATTTGGTTTCACCATTTATAGAGCTATCATGATTATCAACATCTTGGTCAGAAATTACACATATATAAATGCTTAAGGAATATATAATATTAATACAAAACTTAATAAAATATTCATAGGTTATCCATAGCATTTATGGGTCACCCTTAAGCAACTACACCTTCCAATTAGGCTCTTATAGCTCTTACAGGTCTTATGGAGACCTAATCACCCATTCAGCACTTCATTAAATAAAAAAAGAAAAAATGAACAATAAAAAATGCATGGAAACATTACATATTATCTATTTTCCCCCCTTAAATTTACAACAACCAACATTGTACCCTTCTTCTTAAGCATAATTTGATCAAACATCATTCTATGCACACAGTCATCATGAATGAATACACAATCAACATATAAACATTTGTTTATATTATATATGATGGTGAAACATTAATAATTTAAAAAAATTGTCTAAATGGAGTATAAAACACTCCAAAATATTTAATTCATCAAGATATATTGAAATAACATCAAAATAATCTTGAACAATCTTATCGATTCACTTGTAGGACATACATGAAAATGCATTCAAATTTGAACCTTCATAACTATGACTGTACAGACTTTCAAATATTAAAATATATATTTATATATGTTTATTTTATTCCTCTACCACTTTTATTTTTACACCATGAGTAAATTCATCCTATATAAAAATATATGGCCAAAATATAGAGAAATGGTTTTTCCTTCATTAAATTCAAATATTTGAATTCAAATGGTCACAGTTAAAGTTCAAATAATATGGTCACATCTCATGTAATCACATATTAATATTCATCATCAACCATAGATATTATTTAAACTTTAATGAGTAGTATATTAATTTCCTAATTTTAATCTTCAAATAGTTGACCTCATCTTGTGCAATCAGGCAACTTTGACTTAATGTGCACCGTTGATCTTTTGTACATAGCTTGGTCTTTAACAATGTTAAAGAGCTATCACTTTGACCTCTTGAATTTATTGTGAACCATTTATATCTATTATTATAAAAACCCACTCATATTTTATCCTTAGAAGAAGCTCTATCTTTGTCTTTACTCAACATTAAACCTCAAACATTTGGCACCATGTCGTAGCATCTTGACATCTTAAAATAAACACACTCTATCGATCCTTTTGTAATAAGCTCAATATTTACCTAGTTTAAACATTAAACACTTTGACCTATTTAACTTTTTACACACTATATATCTATATGTATTAAATCCTATGCCCTTTTGGATCTCCATCTAGTCCTAATCCTTAACATCATGCAAAAATGACTATGGGGACCATTGTTATCTTCCTATAAGGTTAACTTTACAAATCCATATATTTTGCTTCATCCAAGAACATGTTATAAAATTTGGACCATATGATCTCATCACATAGGATAATATAATTATTAAATAATATTCTCTTGAAACCTTAACACGTGTGAGTTATAATGACATTAAAATGCCTCCTCAAATTTATCTATCACAAAGCCAACAATGTCAAGAATTGCCTAGAAAGTCTAACTTTTCAAATGCATAACTTTTGACGTGATTCAACACATGATTTTAAATTTAGTTAAAATAAACTAGGAATAAAATTGAATAAACCCATTGATTAATTTCTCCTTAAATTTCCACACATGTGATATATCCCATCACCAAACTACTTACTCAGCTCTTTCTTGCCTCATGCAAATTTGGCTAAGTATGGGAAAACACTGTCAAACTTCCTAGGAGCCCAAATTTGCACTTTAAAATATTTTTATGTGTTTTAGTGATTGATATGAAATTTATTATAAATAAAATATGGACTAATTTGATCAAAACCATTTGAACAACTCCCGTTGAGTCATCCATACATGGCAATGGTGATCTCAACAAACTACCCACTCAATTTTTTTACCACTAGACCCAAACTATGGACTAAAAGATGAATTAAACTTATAAAAACAAGTTAACCAATCATCATTCAACATAATATGACTCCTTTCACATGATCAAATCACCATAATCATATTTAAATATCTCTAACCAAGCCAGAACTAAAGATCAACCAATCATACTTCAAGCATACTAGGGAAAGCACATTGCACACTTTGGAATTGTCATTTTGACTATCAAGAAACCTTATTACACTCACATAAACACATATATTACATCATCATGACATCATTTACAACACAATCACTAGTTATAGTTCTAACACCATTACCAGATATAACATAGTTATTAGTTATAGCTCATAGTATAATTCCTATGAATACATGAAAATTTTTAGTAGATCGACCAATTTAGGTGAGGCTTACCCTATAGTTTTGAAACTTATTCATACTCTACCATGGAGAGCATTATTAGAGAGATATGCCAAATATTTTAGTGGACCTTACTACACTCAATTAATGTTGAGATCATTATTATTTGGGTTCTCTAGGTTCTCAACATAGGTCACTTATGTCACCTATATCTTCTTATACCACATGGATTCTTAAGATCCCTATAGTTCACAAGGAATCACAGCTAGTTCCATTGATTCATATCACCACTAGAAAAGTAGATACAATCACATATTGCTCACTACAAAATATTATGGGATCACAATTTCCTTTTCACATAGAACACATAATCATAGCTCCCTTATTTGAGACCAGTCATAGTGAGAGTTAGTGTCCCATGATACACATTAGTTAGTATGGTTCCTACCCCCTTGTACATACTTTCTTATCTATCACTCATTGTACATATTTTATTTTCATTTGATTGTAAATATATTATATCTATAAAATACAAATATAATATAGCATGCCAAAACACAAAAACATTCAAATATTACTTAGCAAACATAAAATTTATAGATTGTATGAATTTATATATTTAATAATATTATATTTTATAGATACTACATATTATCACTATCTTAGTATAGTTAGTTTTATCATACATGCATGCTTCACTTATTCTTGTTGAGTGCTTGTAGATTATGTATAAGACTCTTGTCCACTACACTAATCCAAACATGTTATCATTTAGCCACTAAGGGCATATCCAATGATTCAATATTATTAATTTGATACATTCACCCACTTCGGGGAATCTTATACATAATTTTTATTACAAATTTCTATCCTTACATTATATACATTCTATTTCTAGAATTATTATATCTTGATATTGATCACTGCTACTCATTTATATCACTACTTTAAACTCATCATATTAACATCCTAGATATTACAAATATTTTAATACATTCACACATTATTTCATTTATATCTTTCCTATATTAGACTTGATTGTATTCTCTATGATTTTTCTATTCAAGGGAATTTGAATATGCCATTACTCTTTAGACATATGATACTTCTATTCATGTATGCCTTGGACATGTGTCCATGTCCCTTGTGTGTTATTTCTTAATTGTGTATGTGGACATTTAAACATGCCCTTCTATGTGGATCTAAGACAAATTGATTGTTGTTCCATATGTGGACATTTGAGCATGTCCTTGTATGTCTCCTTTTCTTAGATTTAGTGACATGTTCCCATATCCCTTGTATTGTGGTACCTTGACCTATATTTAATTCTTCATGTGTTTTGTATTTATGATTTATTATATGCATCATGGTCATGTCCATTGTATTTTATTTTTACACACACTATTTTTTCATGCCATGAGGTACCTCATGCATCTACCCTTCCTACTTTGGTGTCATAATGCACATCATGCCTCATTCCCCTAGGTAACTACTCATATTATTTATTATACATATTAATTAAATATATATTGACAGCTTGTGAAATACTAAACACATCATAAATCTTACATTACATACTTATCCTCATATTATCTTAAATTATGATGTTATGTTTTTACATTATATTGGATTATCACACAAATATCATATATGCTCTAATTAACACATTTTGTAGAGCTATTTATTTTGAGTACATTAATTTCATAGGTAAAAAAATAATCTCAAAGGGGGGTAATTCATAGGGGTTTGTCACAAAGATTAGGGTCCTACATTGTAGTCACAGAACATGTTTCGACACACAGGCTGAGTTTAAAAAAAAAAAAAAAGGTAAAACATAGGACAAAATAGGGAATCAATAATTACTATAGTGACTTAGAATTAAAAATAGATATACATTAGTTCCTATATTGGGACACTATTTCCACATGGAACTATTTTCCAATGCATGGTGCTTCTATCTAGTAGCCTATGTTTTAGGATAGTTTAGATTAGCTATAATAGTACACTAGGTACAATATAGATTTATATAGATACAACTATAGGTTTGATATTTATGATCATATTTTTATCTTATTCAAACTAGTTCAACTCAGATTCATATCAGATACATAGATTGGGGGAATCATGCATGTCATAAAAATTCCCATATTAAGTTTAGATACTCATATACACTTATTAAAACTCTATCTAGAATCAATACACTTAGATATCAAATTAGGGGCATGTGCATGGCACATAGTTTTCATATATGCAATGACACATAGTTTGATCATATGGAATGGAAAAATACATGTCATTATCTACAATGTATATAGTTGACATTATATTCTTGGTTGTCACTAGTTCATGCATTACTCCATATGAAGTGTTTAACATTCCAGAGTGGAAAAAAGCTACCTAAAGTACTTTTGTGGCTGCATAACCAACATACATTATTAGACATACCAAGTTATATATTTTTATCATTTTGTGATATTTAGTTTTAGATGCATCTAGCACACAGGTGGGAAATGTTGGATTCATATCCTAATTGAGTTTTTCAACCACCCATATGAGAGAGTTAGACACACTTTTAATCTAATCAAAACTATTCATAGGTCATGATCCACCAATCAGGGGTGGGCAATGATGGATTCATAACTAGGTTGAGTTATTGAGCCACCCACACATGAGGATTGAGAATCTATCATTTTAATCAAAGATATTTAATTATTTGATCATTGTGTACATGTGTACACATAGGTTATCACCAGGTTAATTATTAGTTTGCATACCTAATGAGGTGTATTCATTCCTTTCCTCTTTCCCATCTCTTTACTCAAGTTTACTTAGTTACTTCTTTATTGACAATAGTCTTTTACTTCTGATATCAATTAAGGACTAATTTTTTACATTTCATGGTAGGTCATGACTTGGATCATGCTTCACATACACAAACCCATATTCAAATACTTATATTCAACTACTTAGGATTCACTTCCTAGGTATGTCTAGGTACACATATTTTTCCTTTATACTAATCATTTCACTTTGATGAATTTATAACATCGGGGGAGGGGGGTGGTTGTAATCACATAAAAGTGGTATTTGAGTGTTAGGAGTGCTACTTGAGATAAATTATTACTAGTTTAGTCATAGACCTATCTTAGAGCCTTTTATCACACTTTTTTAGCCTTTATATATGCCAAAGGCATCCTTAGTCATATAAAACATAGCCTTAGACCTTCTTTCCTAAATATTAAAACTTCATGGATAGTAGCTTACTAGATGGACACTATAACCACTTTAAGGACACTAAATCCACATGGTGAAAGTGTCCCCAATATGGTGTTAGTGTCACTTGTCATAACTCTCTTTAATAGTTATATTTTCAAAATTTAAACCATCTAAGGTTGGCCTAAGGATATTTTATTATTTGTACAAGCTATATAAAACTATAAATACATGACTCTTAGACCTATATCAACTAGATGGAAAATAGATGCAAAATACTTACTCAAACATGAAATAATTTAAGTAAAATCAAGGTTATTAATCCCTATTCTTCCCTAATTATATTTACTACAATAAATAACTTGCTTAAGCCCAAATATTCTAGATATCTAATCTTAAAAAAATCAATGAATTCAAGACCACTATCATTCTAGTAACACTTTCACTTTCAATAACACTTAGGTGGGGAGAACTACATTAGGATTAATCCCTCTTTGGAGTATTTTTATGTAGGAAAATATATTCATAGTGCGGTTTTGAGGATGTTCAACATATCTTACTAATGAACACATATTTTTATATCATGCATTAATTTCAAGGAGGATTAGGGTTTGCATCTTAAACCAAATATTACATGCATAATACAAAGTTTAAAACTTCATGCACTTAGAAAAAGCCTAGAAACATAGACATAAGTGCACCCAAAATTTAGGAATAGTCTTACATAGAGGACACTAGCACCATTTCTAGGCACTCAAGGCACATGGTAATATTGTACAAATGTGGTGATACTATCTAGGAGAGGATATGACATAGGGATCCTATTTCCAACACTTAGACTTGTTTGTATCCCAGTTTTTAGCACTCAGATCTTCCACATCAAGTGTTTTCTAAATAAGTCTTTATTTGCACATATTATTATTATTTTTAGAAACTTAAAGAAAGTCAATATATATATATATATATATATATATAACAAATTAGTGGTTATATTACATATTATTTCATTTATTTAGACTACTTAACCCTTTAATAAAACATAGGATTTATTTTAGCTAAACCTTAAAAGGTTAAAATAGCATGACACGTATGTCAATATATGTGTCTATAATAGATGCTGGTATCTAGGGAGTAAGAAGATAGGTACATGATTATAACTTATATAGGTGTAAGATAAGTAGGTTATAAGCATTATGGGTAATATATAAGGCATGGGTCATCAACATAACATTATTTAGACTAAGATATAAACCAAGGGGAATAAAATAGAGAAGATGTGAGACTTGTAAGAGTAAGAAGGTTTAGTAACTAAGAGGAACAACTAAGGTCTAAGTTTTTCCAAGTGTAAATGACAAAGGTGTTATATAATTCATAAATAGTATTGACATTCCCCCTCTCATTTTAATATAGTAATTAATTTCTTAGTTTAAAGGAAAGGAATGTGTACTTGGGTGTGTGTAACACACCTTGTATTTGTGTTAGCCCAACTTGAGAGATTTGATGGTGACTAACCTAAAATTAAAATCATGTCATAATGTATAATTAGTGCATATAATCTAGAATATAAAGTACTTGAAAATATTTAAATTTAAATAACAATGTTTATGAGTACACATGTGTGTCTATGTAACCACCTTACCTATTAAAAATTTGATTTGAAAATATATATCATTGCAAGGATATAAAATTAAGATTATGATAAATATATAAAGTGCATATATCTAAGGAGATAGAGAGAGAGAGATAAAGATTGGAAGGCATATGACCCTAGCCTTGGAGAAAGATTTATTTTCCACCTAATAGTAGATATTAACTCAACCATGAAACCCAATGATACTTATAACTTGGTGAGGAAGGATGATAAAATCAAGTCAAACACAAAAATTGGTAAGATTGTGTAATTTAATCACCTAAGGGGATATATATATATATATATATATATATATACATACATATATATATACATACATATACATATATATATATACACACACACACACACATATATATATACATATACATAGATATATATACATACATATACACACACACACACACACATATATATATATATACATACATACATATATATATATATACATATATATATATATATATACATACATACATATATATATATATATACATACATACATACACATATATATATATATAAATATATATATACATACATATATATATATACATGCATACATATATATATACATATATACATATATATATATATACTTACATATATATATATATGTATGTATATATATATATATATAGATATATATACATATCTATATATATAAATCTGTGTATATATATATGTATATATATATGTATATATATATATATATATATGTATGTATGTATGTATGTATGTATGTATATATATATATAGAGAGAGAGAGAGAGATAAATAATGGAAGGTATATGCCCCCAACCTTGGAGAAATAGTTATTTTCCACCTAATAGTAGAGATTAGGTCAACCATGAAACCCAATGATACTTATAACTTGGTGAGGAATGATGATAAAATCAAGTCAAACCCAAAAATTAGTAAGATTGTGTAATTTAATCACCTAAATCATACCAAAAGTGAACAAACTATTATAGTAAATTATCTCAAAAATGTGTAAAACATTTTGACTTGGGTATTAGTGCATAAAAGTACATGATATGGTAACAATCCACTAAAGAGTTTTGAGATATGATATTGATTTAGATTTTAAAATATTAAACACACATTTCATAACATATGCAATTTAGATAAGTTTCATGCTAAAATTATGTAAAACAATGGTACCATTGTATAGAATTTTGTGACAACTATGAATCTAAATCATGTAATTGTGTGTTTTATACAATTCAAAAACTAAGTGAATGTCAAGAATATGATTCCAATTAATCCCCTATTATATATAGAGAAATATAAAAACTGATATAAGCACCAATTTGGAGAAGATGTTTATGAAATATGCCCCAACTATAATCTAGAGATATAGAATATTGAATAGCTTTAGAGAATGTGCTTCTAAAACATGCCCCCAATAAATATAAAAATGTTAAATATGAATAAGTGTGGATAACATGCTTCAAAATCATGTTCCCACTGAATATTAAAATTATATGAAGTGTGAATAGCATGCCTCTATGACATGGCCCCACTGATATACCCCCTGCTTTGAGGTTAGTTAATAATAGAAAGTGGTAGTTTCCCCACCTCAAAAATATAATACAACTATATAATCGATGAATTAAACCATGCAACATATAGAAAGAACATGTCTAGGTGAGTATAGAATTTAAGCATGTAATAATGTGATCATATGAAGGCTTAAGATGAATGATAAAGACCATGAAAAAATCTAGGTAGTAATTAGGACAAGATATAAAAAAACACATACAAGATCACTCAAAATAAAGTCAAAAGACAATGGTCCAAGGAGACTAAAAATAAGGGGCATATTCAGATATTGCACAATCAAAGAGACATGACCTAGTCAAATGTCCACAAAAGTAATAGTGACATATATAAATTTTCACACAATAATTAATGACCTATTGAAGTGTAAAATAGAATCATAGATATACACAACGTCTATAAATAAAGGAACATATTAATATAAAGTTAAGACACTTAAGTAAGTGCATAAAATAAAGCATAAGTAGCCAACATAAACATGTCGTAATAGTCCATGGATAAAATACATTGGAAAAAATGTAAAGTGGATATCATATCAAGTGAATTTTAGAATATATAATAATGGATAAAGGAATGTGAAAGTACGTATATAATCTCAAACATCATAATTTAAAATGACCATATAATGATATAACTTGGATGTATCATGATCAAATAAGGTGGATGCCCCCAACATCCTAGTGACATGAGTAGAGGGAAAGACCAACATATAAAAGTGTTTACATCATTTATATGTGTATTCCTCTATCACACTCAAAATATGCATGAAACATAGCTATATATAGAAAATAATGACAAGTCATATATCAACATGAAACAAAAAACATATATGCCAATGAGCTAATAGAATATGTAAATGCTAGGAATATTTTTTTATTTTTGAAGATTTGTATTTTTTTTTACTCTTTGAATATGTGAAAATAAATAACTATCCTATGATAACATCAAATGGATGATCATAGGTATCTCCCCTATGGGAACCTAGTGAAATAAACTGGTGGTACTACCTAGGATCATGCATATGTGTCATATATGTTCCTATAAAATCTATCATGCTCTATCATTTATTTCAAGTAGAAATAACAGGAACATATTTATGTCCACTTTATATATTCATATGGTGTGTATTATAATTAGGAAGTTATAACATGGTCATTTGATAGGTTAGTATTTGGTATTCATTTTTAGATATATTCATAGCCTTTGACTAGAGCAGCTAAACCAATTACATCAATAACTACAACCAACCGATACTAGAATAATAGTATTCTTTCCATAACTAATGTTTTACATTCCACTTACCACACTATTCTTGTCATAATTGGAATTTAAAATAAAGCCAAAACTAGCTTTAATACCAATATGGACACAACTAACCTTTTCCATACCTCTAAGATTTAAACTTGGGTGCTACTTATAACAACTAAGTTGCTTTATAAATGCACCCCCATATCTTTGTTAAAAGTGGTTATAGTTAAATTCCATGTCCTAGCCCTAGAACATGCCTTATCACATTGAACATAGATTTCATGCCTCACCCCAATCAACATTACATTGAACACTCAATCATCTTGTGACTACATTGGAACACCACCTCCACAACCAAAGCATCTGACCCACTAAACATCTAATATGGAATAAGTCCTAATGATATGGTCAATCCTATGAATGGATCCCAAGACCTCCCCCTTTTATTGTTCAGCTCTTCACCACTAAGGTAAACCCATTGGGCTAGTATTTGGTATTCTACTTTACATTAAAGTGTACTTCTATCTTTATTCATTATTTATACATTACTTTCATTTTTTATGTAATGTATATTTGGATATGGTATATTTTATAACAAATAATTACATTAATTAAATTATTTTATTATATTATAAATATTTTTATTCAATTAAATCCTAATGGAAATAAGAAATCTTGAATATAATGATCCTATGGTAATGGGACTGTTGATTTTGATTATACAGTTAAATCTAAAGTATCTATAGAAATATCTTATGAATATGTGTGTGTGTGTGTGTGTGTTTGTGTGTGTGTGTGTGTGTGTGTGTGTGTGTGTGTGTGTGTGTGTGTGTGTGTGTGTGTGTGTGTGTGTGTGTGTGTGTGTGTGTGTGTGCGCGCGTGCGCGCATTTAGGCATACATTTATAATATGTATATTCACCTTATCCATGTGTCTCTTTATTAAAGGTGCAATACACCAATGGTTCCTTGATAACATCAGTGTGGGAGAGATCAGTCTTCAGAGAGAGAGTACACTAGGAGAAGACTTATACTGGTGGTTGGCTTATTCAAAGGTCAATGTACCACTTGTTCCTCAAAAGGATCAACATGGGATGTCTATACCCTCTTAGATGATCTTATAGGAAAATTATGTGTAATACGTATAGATATTTATTTTTGATATATAATAATTACTCAGTCAACTAATTATGTAATGTTTTGGTCAAGATTAAAATACTCATTATCTTGATGTTTGTTAATACCATGATAAGTGAAAATGTTTTTTCCTTCCTCCTTTCCAAATAACTATAGTGGATAATGTGAATTAGGACAAAGTTTTATCATTATTTTATCCAATAAAGTTCACAATAGATCATGTGGTCTATCTTGGTACCAATCAAACTAAAGAGGATGGCTTTTGGTAGAGGTATATGTTTGAAGTGTGGGAGATACTCTCTAATCATGTTATTTTGTTTTGTTAAACACCTTAGTCATTTGTTTTTTGACATATTTTATTGTTAGTTCCATGTATATTTTGTATTAGTATCTTGGTTTTTAGGAAACAAGGGATTAAACACATTACCCATGCCCCCATTAGAATTATTATGTTGTAATGTGTTCAATGGGAAGGTGTTTGTTATATGGAGATGACCCATAGTTCTAAATAGTATGATGAATATATGGACCTATTTGGTTATACATACTCTTTGAATTTTTATTTTATAATATATTATTTAGGATTTCATCAGATATTCAATGTTTTGATGAATACGCTCATGAAATAATGTAATTCATTGCACTTGATCATGGTCTATTTTCTCATGTTCATTGGTTTGATTAGAATTATGGTTTGCATTATCATAATCTTATTATATGATCACCTCATCAATATGTTTATCATTCTCAAAAAAATTATCATCATGATCCATAACATTAGGTCCCTCAATGGATTTTGACATCTTAGGTAGAATAAGAGGAATATCAATGTGTTCAATAGGCACACCTCTTAATCTATGGATACACCAATGTTGCATGAAAAAATAATATGAATAGGAAATTAGAAAGTATAGAAATATGAAACCCTATTTCAGTTAAAACCATAGGAATCATAAAATTTTACATTCATATGAATCAAGTTCACCAAATGTTTAAACCTAAAATAATATCTAGGTTGTGGAAGATATATATAATTAAATGGGTATATAGAAATTTTAATAAACAAGGGTGATAATTATATATCCATCAAGCCAATTAGATTCTAAACCTAGATATAACATATTATGAATTTATTAGACTAAGATAGCCTAAATATAGAAAGTAAAAGTATGTTAGCTATGGAAATAATAAATAAACAATGTACTTATCTAGTTACAATGCTACAATAGTTCTAGATATAGAATAGGTAGGAAGCAAATTGGAAGATGATTCTATAATAGTCACCAAATTATATAGCTATGGACACTTAAATTATCCTAGGATGGTTTCATTAGTGCCTTTGTAGCTATGGACACTTAAATTATCCTAGGATGGTTTCATTAATGCTAATACATAAACTTGATGTATGTGTCCTATACATAATACCTACTACAAAATGATGCAACCATTTGAATTCTTCTAGGCCTGTCTTCACCTTCACCCTAATACATTTAGATCTAAGTCATGTCTTGTCACTCCTCATGAAATTATAAAACCTTGGTTCTTTATCTTCAAATTCCTTTGGTAAAAATGGGTTATTGGGCACATAGTACTGAGTTGATCCCAAATACCCCTTTTCAAATGAGCACTACCTACATAGCTAATACTCTGAAGAGGGCCTCAGACTGATGTAGTTAACCCTTATGTGTTGTATTATGTGTGAATCAAGTAATATGTTGAAAGTAAGTATAATAGTGACCTATCTTGTAACTAGGAAAATCAAGATCTTGGGATACCCCTTCACCACTTCATACAAATATATGTGTAGTACTTATGAATAATATGGAAATAGGAATAATAGGGAATATTTTTCTCAATTAAATGTTCTTTAGTAATAATGTTCAATGTTTCCTAGGTATTTTATAGGTGAGGAATGAATGAGGGTCGATATTGTATTTATATCAATCCCTTTATAGAAATAACTTTCATTAAGGTACTTAGGCTAACCATTAAGATTCCTTTCATTTGAAAAAAATATCACTTTAGGAAACTAGACACTTTCACTAGAGCAAGACACCTACATCGATGCAAATGTCTATCTTAGATGATTATATTTAGGGATTAGGAAAATTTGTATAAGCTCATTAATTATAGAGGTGTGAGGTAAGTAGGTTTCAATAATTCTAGGAAAGATATATGGATTGGGTCATAAATATAAGACTATTTAGACTAAGAAATAGGCTAGGGGGCATAAGATAGAGTAGATGTGAGATTTGAAAAATCTATAAAGGTCTAAAACTGAGAAGAATAACCAAGGTCTCAGTTTTACCAAGTGTAAAAGACTAAGATGTTATGTAATTCATAATTAATATTTACACTTTCCTAGGATTTTCTATTTTAACACTTCTAGTGAAATGGGATAGGGTCTCATCTTCCTCCTATTCATCATCTATAAGGCTTTCATTAGAAGTGAAAAATGTTTGACACTATCAATAAAACCTTCATCACTATCATTAGAAGTAATGAATGACTTGAACATGGGGAGTGAATAAATAAATAGGTTAAAAAAAGGTCTTGATGAATTAGGATATTCTTTCCCCCTCATATTAGTCCATAATATTACTTTCTATAGACATGAGTAAGAATAAAAGGCTAGTATGGGTGTTAGGCCTAAAATGATTCAATGGAATAAAATTATGTGAGTAAATGATGCAATAATTACCTTATAGAGTGAGTTAATTCATGATTTAGTGGAAAATATCATCTTAGAGGTAAGTTAGGTTAATTATAAGGAACCTAACATCAGAGTGGTAGATACACTCAACCTTGAAAAAAGCTTGAACCAACTCATTTTTTATGCTTCTGTTCTTAAATACCTAAGCCCCATCTACCACCATAACATTGGTTGATGCAATTATATATTTAGAAACCTCCAACATAATCTTGAAAATTCAAACTATCCTATCTATCTATGATTAATAAAATCAAAAGTGAGCTAAGGATTGTAACCATAAATGTACTTGATGAAGGGAGTGAGACCTCCCTGCTTTAGTTTGAGACAAATTTATGTATATTCCATGAGGTTTATACATGAAATAGATTCAACCCTGACTATGACACAACTAATTTTATTCAATTAATATATAATCCCTTTATTACCTTTGTGAAAAATTCACTTCAGATTAGTAGAGAACTTAAGCATAAAGAAGTGTTGTTTGTAAAGTTGATATGTCTCTCACCATAAGTGAAATTAAAATGATTTAAAAAATTATCCTTGAATTAATGAAAAATCATAAAAATGTCATAAATACAATTCAAGGAAAATGTGGATTCATCATTAGAATTTTTTATTAGAGTAACCACATCAAACATGGGTTTAGTGATGTTTAAGGCATTAAAATTATTTCTCAAGGAAATGAGAGTTCCATGATAAGTATAGATACCAAAAAACCTAATTGGAATTTATTGATTATTCAATAAAAATTATAGATTAATTATGATGGAGTTGATCATTTTTATTCCATTTGGTGAGATTTTGTATAGTGACCCCATAATCTGCTAATTGATTAGTATATATGCTACCTTCTCAGTAAGTATGCAATATTGTAATCTCTTCAGTGTATTTTAAATATTATTGAGCATCATTTATGATATTTTAAACAATTCATATTATACCTAATGAACCTTTAAGGTTTTTAATAATTTTCATTGACTAACCCTCAATGATTATTTTAGAATCTTGTAGATTAACTATGAATCAGATGCCCTAGAGAATGATATTAGATTCTATAACATGGTTGGATTTATGCCCCATTGTCTAAGAATATGATACCACTAAGTTCCCTTGGCCATATAAAATTAAACCACTAACCATAACATTACCTAGATTACCTTTATCAACTCCTTCAAAGTTGAGCTTGAGCCAATTACCCAAAGGTTTATTCCATCTAATATGTTCCTTGTCAATCTTTAGGTTATGAAAGATATTCCCATCAATAAACAAGGGATTCCATATTTTAAGAATAATAATATCTAATATGGAAGGATGGTATTTTATGTTCTTATTGAAGACCTACCAATTATATTTTATAGACACTAAATTTTTTTATACCACCATGGATAAACAATATTTCGTATTCTTAAATATTCAATCATTAAATTATAATTAGATTTTATGGAAGATATGTGGAAGGGTGAAGGAAAAAATTAATTTTGAGGTTAAAGAGGATGATTATTAGGACCACTAAAGGATGAATTCAAATAAATAATTGGGTCTAACCGAAAAAATGTTAAAGAGATGGAAAAATTAATCCAAAACATTACTAGTAAATTGAGATTGGATAAGAAGATAAACAGTGGTTTATGCCTCAATTTCAAAAATATAACACCTATTAGAAATCACCAAGCCTCTTTTTGTAATATTTTACATTAATATTATATTTTTTGGAGAAGTTAACCATTAACCATAAGGAGTTTATTTTATGAGTGAGATCATTAAACCAAATAATGTTCCAATTCATACCTGCTTATTTGTGTCTAATGTTTATAAGGTATCCATAATTAATTGAGTAGGTCCCATGAACTTCATCAACCTAAATTAAATTTTTATCTTTGGGGATGTAGAAGATGTGGGTACCTTTGAGCTTGAGGTTAATAGTGTCAATGAGGTGAGAAATGAGAGGATAAACATCAAACATTGAAATGGGTATCCAAGTTTTATCTTTATTAATCAAGGCCCTATAATCCTTGATTATGGTGCCCAACATATGTTTTAAAGTTACTAAAATGTCTTTCCAAGGGAATACAAAAGTTATAAGATAGTAATATATCCAATCATCATCCCAAAAACTACCTTTGTCTCCATCGTCTATATTCCATGTTCAACCTTTGTTTAGTATTTTCATACTTTTGACCACCATATTGAAAAATGAATAACCTTAGATGTGAAAGTTAGAAGTTAATATGTGTATTATTTTGAAAAAATATATTAAATAAATAACAACCATATGAAATATGTTGCACATGACATGCATATGCCCCCAATATGATTCAAATATGGAAAAAAATGAGTAAAACATGTAATAGTATCAAGTAATTTGTGTTAAATTTTTAAAATTATTTGTAACTATAAAGGCATGATCTCTAAGACAAGCCATTGTATATGCCCATTTTTAGGTGAGTAATGAAGCATGAATCTTAATTTTCCCAAAAGATAGAAATTTAAGGCATCACTTTGAATATATAATATGTATGTAGTATAAAAAATATAATAACATGCGGAGAATATGTCATCATAGTAATAATATAGCATCTGAGTATGTATAAGAAACCTCCTAAGCATACAAGTGTCATGTAAGGATAAATATATCAATGAAAAATGTAGTAAGCAGTAAATATATAAATGAGTATTTGTAAATTTAGTAATACATTTGTGGAAGCTGCATGGTACATATCATGGCACCACAAATAAGAATAACCATGTGTGATATACATCATGACAGGAGAATTTTTGAAAAAAATATTATATTTATCCACACATATAAAATATATTCACACAATATTTCATGACCATGGCATGCATAATAAAACATAATAAGTAGAAATTAAAGACATATAAGGCTTAGGGACACATACAATTAAAAAATAAATGTCACATAAGGCCAACGGCCACAATCAATGGATAGTGTAATGTCCCACACCTAATGGAAAATTTAATTTAATACAAACAAGGTAGAATATGATGTCACACACATAATGGATAATATAACATGACACAAATAATGGATAATATAATGTCACACACACAACGCACAATCTAATGTCATACACATAATGCACAATCTAATATCACATATACAATGTAGAATCTAATGTCTCAAACATAAAGGAAAATATAATTCCCAAAAATTAGATTTAAAAAAAATAAGAAACAACATTAATAATACATAGAAAATGCAATTCTAAAATACACAATCAATGTATGCCATCCTTGCACATAGAAAATACAATATTCATTGAAATATAAATTTAATTAGTATGATTCAAATAAATTCATGTATTATCTATGTAAAATAGTTGATTATTATTAGTTTAAAGAGTCATATAAATATTACAATTTTGTAAAATAATTAGGTTCCCCAAATAAGAACATGTCCATAATGTAGGAAGGAATCTCTTGGGTGTAGGTGTAGAAATTCACATTTGGTATTACGTAATTAATAATGTGTAATTTGAATAAACCTTAAAATATTTAAATTATAATCATATAGAGTACTCTTATTATCCATACCTCTAGACAATATCTCATAAAGGGTATTGAACCTTACAAATTTCCATTACTATTATACAATAATATCCATATCTTTCCTCAAACAACTTTATATCATTCTCAAGTTGTCTTCCAGCCTCATGACAATATTCTTATTTTATGAATAATTTTTTTCCTCTAATAATGGTATGGTAGCATATAATTTTTCAATGAAGGTGTACTTATCCCTATGCAATTTAAAGACTATTTTAAAAATATTATAAATTCCATAAGGGTTGGTGCAGTTGTTTTGAATTACATAACCCAATGTTTCCATCATATAACAAATCAAGCCTAACCATATTTAAATATATGACCTCTATATTTAATATATAAATAATTTTACACATTTATATGAATCTACCCAAATATTCCAAATAATAAATCCATGAGCTAAGTCAAAATATTATATAGAAGTTCAAGTCATAGGTTGTCAAGTGGTGAAATCCATACTAAAGATTGAATAACATATTACAATTACAAAATAATTCACACTCAATTAGGTAGAATAAACAAAAATAGTTTAATACATCCTATATTTTTGGATATGTTGGAAAAACTCAATCATAATTGGTGTCTATGATTAGCTCAACCTTTTCATTTCACCAATTATCCTAGGTTATAATTGCTATATAGTGCATGAGTAGGGTTTTAAGTAAATATAAGTTTAAAAAAATTATTCACGCATTTTTAAAGATATCCAAACATACAATCATAATTAGAGGACACATGCACAATAAGTTAAATAGTCATATAACTGTAAAATCCTAGTGTAAAATTCTATGTATGTAATAAAAAATTACAAATACACTATTGTCTAGGTAGCAAGGAATTGTTTAATTGCATGTAGATCTTCCCTTCCTCTATGAAAGATTTTAAATAATTATTCCAATGCATTTTATTAATTTAATCACTCTTACATACCTAAATTCATATGAAACAAGATAAGTACATCATTCTCCTAGTGTTTTATTGAATTATAAAGTTACTATATTTATCTAGCTGTAATTAAATTTGTATGATTATTTTATATCTTAGATAATATGATATATTAAAACAATATGATATTTAAATAGTTTACCTTAGGTTTTAATCCTTATTTATAGGGTTTTTATATATTTATATTATTTTTAATTATTTATAACTAATTTTTGAAATTTTTCCAATTGTAAAGGTGAAAATTGCATGCTTTCAAATTTATACAAAGGGTTTCATGTTCATTCTCCTATTATGTATTCTTATTAATTGGGTACTATATGGATTAATATGGTTATATTTTCAAAACACTATTAGTTTATTTATTTTAATTAATAGGATAAAAAACATACTTTTGTTAGATAAAAGGATTAATGGACTTTTTAGAATTTGTAATTTATTATGTTTTGTAAATTTCATCTAAAGGGCGAAAAGAGTATGTATTTTCAAAATAATTTATGGGTTTCATTTATCTACTATTTTAATTTTTTTTTCCAAAAATTATTACCATTATTTTGGAGTGGTCAATTCTTTATTTAACATTTTTTAAAATCATATTTTTTATATATGTGCACTTATAGGGTTTTATACTTTTTTAAGAATTTTAATTTTTTAATTTAAATATAATTTTCATACTTGATTTTAGAATTATGTGTCCTCTTTGTTGATTCTTATCTTATGGTTGGGTTTCATTATTTCCATTTCATATCTTTGGGTTATAAATTTAAAAATGTGTGAAAAGTCTAAAGCCCATAAAATTCCTCACCCTTTTTATCTCAAGTTTTCTAATCACTCCATGCATTATGTTTATAATAAGGAATAGAGAAATTGATTTATAGATAATATTGGTTTTGTGTTTATTAAAGATTATTATGTAGATGAAAAATATGCATATAAAAATGAATGATAAAGTTGGCATATATAAACATATGAACACATAATATCTAGAGTAAATTTATAATGAAAAACATAGTTATCAAATCAACCCATCACATAGTATTTTAAAGTGGGAAAACCTCTAGGGGTAAAAGATCCTATGAGTGATATTCAATGATTGAGAAACCAATTATAACCCCAATACAAAAGTTCTTCCTTATCACATCCTCTCAAATGCCTTTACAAAACACTTAATGGCTTGACTAAGTTTGAATGCACAATTTATTTGAAAATAGGGGTAAACCCTATTTTATAGTTAAATGTTAAGGGAGGTGACCATTGTAACCAATGGGTCTAACCATCCTGAGAACATTTTAAATAAATGATAATAAAATAAACAATTATATTTTATTTTTACTGATAAGTAATATATAAATTAGTTTTTATTATTTATTTAGATGAGGTTGTTAACCCATGTTAATAAATAATAATTTATATTATTTAATTACCTAAAATGTACCAAAGGTCCTATAATCTCACTAATTCGACATTAAATGGTCTAACAATGAAATAAATGAATATGATCATTATGATGATTTTTAATAATGAAACTCAAGCGATTTATTTTTTTATTATCATAGTTATGAATAATATAACTATTATAGGCTTAAAATTCAAGAAGTTAAATCTCTTCCCCCATCTATATATTCTTATCCTAATCATTACCTAAATCAAGAAGAAAGTAGGATTGAATTAATTAACATAGTTCTTAATATAGTTCCACTTCAAGAAAAAGATTCATATAATTATTGATTATAACAAAATAATCCACATATTAAAAAAGTTCCACTTAAATAAAAATATACATATGCTTATGGTCTACATGAATTCACATCATATAAACAAAATGTGAAGAATATCCATTTTTCACACATATATTTCCACAATGATTTGAAAAATAGATGCAATTATTTGGTCATAAAAAATTCAAGGGAATAAGACAATAATAAAACATAATGTTTCCATATAAATTAAATCTAAATTATGCAATGATGTTTCCAAATATAGTGATTCCAAGTTATGCAATGATGTATCCATAGATTGGATGATATTTTCATTGAGAGTGATTTATGTAAATGTGGTGATACAAATATTTTTTATGTTGATATTACACCTACATTTAAGATATGTGGTGAGTTACAATAAATCAATGAATCTTTCAAAATAACTATGATTCTTACTAGTCATATGATCTTCATGATTCATACAATAGATGACCTCCAAGATAAAATTTAAACTTTGTTCCTAAGGGTTACATTACTTGAGGATAAAATTTCACATATTTAGAGTAATTATAATGTTAATTTAAATAAAACATATGATTAGTCATCTAAATCATATGCACCATGAGAAATTTAATCTCAAAAATGACTTTAGAAGAAATAACCATCTACAATTCAAGTTAATTAAAAATAAGATATAGATGAGACAAATGATATAGATGAGAAAAGTTATAAAGACAAAACTATATCTAAGGGAATGTATAAGAAAGAGGATCAAACATGGATCAGTTACAAATCACCAAATTACATGAGTTCACCTCCTTTGAAAAGGAATTAACCCATAAGGTTGACAGTTTCAATGATAGGCCGAGAGTTATATTGTATAAACTACTTAATAATAATTTAATCAATTTACCTCCAAATTATTTGTATCCTCCTTTTCATATTAAAAAAGTCGGGGTAAAACTATTTTGTAACTATCATCATATAAATGGACATAGAGATAAAAATCATTATGAATTATAATAAGAGATTGATCAATTTTTAGAGAAAGGGGTTAATATGTTTGGTATAGTTGAAAATCAACAAGGTCTCCTTCTCCACTTCTTCCCCTAGTCATCTTAGGATGAATGATATATCCCATGATGTTCCTACCAAGGAACTGATGGTCCCTTGTGATTTTTTGGATATTATAATTATGATAAGACCTTATTCTAGATAGTATTGTATAAAATTCGAATATACACAAGTATGTGTGCCAATTATAAATCAAGTATTTCAAGACTAAGAAATTGAAAAACTAAATACTAATCCACAAAAAATGAAAATAAAATAAAGGCAAAAAATATTCCATCATTTATAAGATACATGATACAAAGTATGATACGATTTTAAAGAAAAATATAATGCCTAGTGTAATTAGTTATATATACTCTATGGAAAATAATGACTGCAATATAAACCACACAAGTGTAAATGTTTCTTAGAGTATAATGCCATAGTTAAAACATCAAAATTTATATACTAATTAGTATTATCATTCAGAGATCCTATTTCTAATTAGTTGGATTGATAATTCCATATACATATATAAAATAATATGTTGTACATAGCTTCTTGATGTTTACTTGAATTATCAACCATACTATTGATAAATTTTGACATATAGATGTACATATAATTTTGAATTGATAATTTTTATATCCCTTAGATTTTATTTAATTTGTCCCTTACATTTTTTTATTGTTAAACTTATCCAAACATTCATGACATTTTCCTTTAGGCTACATATTATTTGCAACATACTTCTCTATCACCATTTTATATTGATCATCTATAGTTGTTATGAACTATATTGAGCTTATAATATCACATACATTAATGATTAAATATTATGATATGACAATATATATTTATTCCTCCTCATCCCCATCCACTAAACACATAGTAATTTGAGATATGATGATGTGATTTACACACATAATGGTGATATATTGCTTACCTTTACTTTTTATACAATTTTATGCTATTTCACTTGGTTCATAGAATCCCATCACATGTGACATGGATTTCTAAGATCTCATATACTATTATATTTTTGTAGCCTTACCACTTGGTCTTGTTTTATATTCTTATATTTTTACTTATATTTAAATGTTAAAAAAATACAAAATAATAATAATAATAATAATAATAATAATAATAATAATAATAATAATAATAATAATAATAATAATAATAATAATAATAATAATAATAATGATGACAAGAAGAAGAAGAAGAAGACCAACAAACTCAAAACTAAAACCTATGCATGACATGTATTACTTATTTTAATCACACACACACACACACACACACACACACACACACACACACACACACACACACACACACACACACACACACACACACACACACACATATACATGTTCTTAATCGTGGAACATAATTACTTTACATAGGTTTTATCATTCTATGAATGTTTCCATTTATCATAGTATACTACTTTACACTAAATATGTATCACTTACTCTAAATGAATGACACTATTTGTATTTCTATTTCACTATATATTATATGTTTTATATATGTGATGATGATATATATTTATTTTTAACGTTATCCTTTCTTGTTATATACATCATTGGTGTTATTTATTGTTCAATATTGGCTCTATTTAGTTTTTGGCATTTGATTGTCCACTGGGGTTGAATTTATTTTTGGGTAATATACTTTCCATTGTGTGTGTGATATTAAATTTTAAATTTTGCTTATCTGACATTAAATTTTATATTGTGTGGTATTGAGACTTATATGAACTTTATCGCTATTATATGTGGTTTATTATTTGTGTCATGGCCATGACATATTATGTGAATATTTTTTTTCGGTGTGGATAAATCCATTATTTTGAGATTGTTGAGGTTGTTAATGTTGTGAATTATACCATGCACTAATATTATTATTTTTAGTTCCAAGATGCATATCATACACTTTTACTCTATAGTTAACACTCAACTTATGGACACTCATTTATATGTTGAATATTCACTATGTTGTTCATTTATATATCTATCTTGGAATGGCACTTCTATGACTTAGATACATACCCCATACATACCTATTGGAATGAAAATTTGTAGAGAAGATAAATATATGTTTCTCATTAACAGTCTCAAGACAAAGATCCTCTTCTATTAGTAGGTGAAGCTACCATTATTGAAATAAAAATGGTAAATAGAAAATATTTACAACAAAAATGATGTTTCATATGGGGTAGTACTTTAAACCAAAAAATAAAAAAGGTGTGTATATATATGTATGTATGTATATATATATATATAGAGAGAGAGAGAGACAGAGAGAAGAATAAGATTTATCGATATAAAGGGTTAATAATCGATAAATCTTATTCTTCTCTCTCTCTCTATATATATATATATAGAGAGAGAGAGATAGAGATAGAGAGAGAAGAATAAGATTTATCAATATAAAGGGTTAATAAAAATAGGGGGATAAAATATGAAACCTACTAGATATACTAAGAAGGAGGATATTTTTCACAAAAGGTAGACTCTCATTTAATAGGTAAGAAATAAATTTGTGTTCATAAGAACACATAACATACAAATAAATAATCATTTACTACTGATAATAGAAATAAATTATTATTATTTATTTCCTAATAAAAATAATAATATAATCCCACCAAGACATCATAAAAATGGAAATAATAAATGTAGGTTTGAAAATAAAAACTACATATAAATCCTGAATTTTGACTAGTTTATAACAATTGTAATATTATTTTGAAATCAACGATTGAAATACAAGTAGATAGTATAACATAGAAAATACATGAAGAAATATTGAAATGAAAGTTTGTAAAATATCTCTATATTGATCTTTGTTGAGTTGTAGATACAATATATTCTTTCAAAAGTATGGCCAAACGTTTCATTATCAATAACCCATACAAACAAGCCCGTATATCATATTTATAAGTTAAAATGGGTGGTTACCAAGTTTAACCACCTATTTTTCCTTTTCAAGGGATTGTAAAATCACATTATCTAATTTTTACAACTTAAAATCTGAAAAAGACATTAAGTAATTTGCATAATTAATAAAAATGCATTGGTGTTTTTGAATGACTTGAAAAAGTAAAATGAGAAATTTTCATAACTCACAAAAACACATTGGAAAACTAGCATGATTCAAAACATATAACGGACTTAGTACACTTTCATGACCTTAAAATGCGTGAATTAACTAATACAAGAAGATGCAATGATAATTAAACAAATGTTTCAAGAATTACAAGTCTATGAGAAAGATCAAAATCTAATGTAGAATTATTCTTTATCATCTTCACTAATGAAGATATAGACCTCCTCTTTCTTAGGTTTTCTTATTATTTTGATAATCATTAAACCTTTACAATATTTACCAGAATTTTTCTTCATTGGGGCCATCTGATTATGTATAAGATATTTTTGTGTCACAATATAGGTGAATCATCTTTTGTTTTTCTCCCTGAAATCTATTCTTCATTACATTTATGTTCTCCAAATTATTCTGATACTTGATTAACATATGGATTGAAACATAATTGAATTAATACATTAGAATTAGGATCTCTTCAATATTCTCTCTGATTTGATAAATAATGACCTTCTCAAGTACTAATTTACCTTTATCATTAGTGAGCCTACATTTTAATTTTACTACTCCTCTCATTGAATTAGAGTCCTCAAATTTTTTGACACTTTCTTTGTCAATGTGGACTCTAAATTTAATAGCTCCTAAAAATTTATTGAGGTATAGAATTTCCTCTATTTGGATAACCTTTTCTTGAATGAGGTCATCTAGATAGGTAAAAGAAAAATATTCCAACATGGGAGTAAATTCATTCCATTTTTTCACCTCTTATTCATATTTACTTTTAGTTTTACTTTCTTTGTCATATTATAATTAGATATCAAAACATATAGACATTGATGTATGAAGAGTAATGATACATTGTTGAAAAAATTTCTCAGCCTATATTTTGTTACCTTATACATATGAAAAATTTATTCCATAATGTTAAGTATTTCTATATCATAAAAATTGATTCATTCAATTTCTACACCTCATCTTCATATTTTTTTTCAATTTTAATTTATTGGTTATATTCTAATTAGATCTCAAAACATATAGCCATCAATGTTTGAAGAGTAGTGATACCCCTATTGAAATTTTTTCTCAATATATTATTTTTTCCTTACCCATATGAATAATTTATTTCATAACTTTAAGTGTCTCTATATAAAAAAATTTTGAACAACATAATTGGAGACTGAATAGGCCTTACTAATTTCTAAATCATAGACATTAGTTGTTTAATGTTTCCTATAAGTTACTCCTTTATTACTTTATCTTTGTCCATTTTCTCAAAAAATGTGCCAATTGCACATTGGAAATTTTCCTTCATACCTTCCTTGTAGCTTTTCCCAGGTGGACTTTTATCCCTTGATAATCATAAGATCGAACATCATATTTATTTTTGTCAATGGAATTATTATTTTTGAATATATGTCTCCCTTATGATTAGTGATTATTCTAGAAACCATTTTGGGTTTATTGGTTACACAAGGATGAAAATTTCTCAAAAAGATGAAATTAATTTATTACAATTGTACAATCTTCTTTCTTTTCTTCACAACTTCATTTAACCAATCAAAAACTTTTTCACTAGGGGATTGTTTATCAATAGTGGTGTTAGATTCATTTTGAGTTTAAGGAGGAAAAAGAGTTTGTAAATCTTGAGATCCTTATATCATAACTTCACCTTCTTATTTTCCTAATGTATCAATTGGAGTGTGGGGATAGGGTTCAATAGGCAATTCAACATTTTGAGCAAGATATAATGGTATGGAAGTATTAGCTTGAGAAGAGATAGAAGAATCAAATAACAAGGATGTATCAGTAGTTAAAAACTATTATGTAATATTAGTTACCAAATTTTGAGATTGGGAAAGAATATAAAGTGGACCTTATTTTGAAATAGAAAAACTTGGAGTGCCTAGGTGATTTTCACCTAATCTTCTTATTTTCAAATTAAATGGTTTTTTCACTTGAACAACTTCTATGATTGTTTTTTATTCTATTTATTTTTAAAAATTACTATTTATTTCTAATGAATACGTGTCTATATTTTTTTGATGTTTTAGATGAGTAGTTCATAATTTGGTATCATTCATAGGAGGAGGAAATCCTCCATTATCAACATTAATGCCTATGCTTTTCAACCATTTTAGAGATATGTTTAACACTCCTTAAGTTATTTAAATGAGTGAAGTGGATTATTTCTTGTAACAATATATCCTAGGGAGAGGGTTTGATTTAATTCCATGTTTCTCATATATGGGATGAAATACATCTTCAACATGTGTTATATTTTTCTTGATCTCAAATATGTCAAACACAATTACCTATTTCAAAGTGAATCATGAATAATCAAATATTTTCATGTTTTGTCATCATCACAATCCATCCATTAGTATTAAAATCTATTCCCATACTGATATTAATAACCAATAATATTTTGAATCAAACCCATACCATCAAATGAAGGTCAATTTTCAAATGATCAAATAGAAACTCGAGTCATTTATTCATTAATCAATTTTTATTTGGCCAAAGAAGCACAAGAATACCAACCAATATAAATAGGAAATTATATTATATATTTGTGTTTATAAGATAACATATTATGTGTTTCATTAAACTATCTCACTAATTTCATGAAATCCCATTTGTTATCCACATATCTTGAGAGCATGTATGAAGCAATCTCAAAACCACAAATTCTCAACTAGGTGAAAGTTGGTAATTGTATTAACCAATATCCCCATCTAGAATTATCTATAGAATATTAAATTGATATCCTTAGATTATATGATTATATTCCAAATATATGAATCACATACTATAATAATATATTATTTACCTTGCATAAATGATGTGCACTTTATTCAATTTGATCTAAAGATAGAAATCATAAATTTTGGTTGTCTACATGTCACCCACTATATTCAGACAATTTTATAGTATTTCCCTATAAAATACATAAAAAAAATAAGAGGTCATATATTTTAAATTAATTATTTATAAACTATCCCCAATTTATATACTACTTATTTTGATGGATGATCCACATGTACCTATACATCCATGTTTCTAAATTTATTACAATTGGGCACCTTGCTACCCTATGAAATAGTTTTATCATATCATTTATTTCATTTATGAACTTGAATATTTAAATATTTTTGGGAATCCTTGTTAATATATGACTTGGTTTAGTCAACAATTACTTGTTGACCCACTTTAAACATGAGCTAGTATTAGAATCCTAGAGTTGTTGAGAAAATGTGTGAGTTAAATTAACAAACGATTTCTTCTTAGGTATCTATAATAAGTGATCATATGTTCTAGACCTAAGCATACTATTAACTCTCATTTCATATTTTTGACTTCCATTTTTATGCATCATAGTATTTGGCCATTGTTAACACTAATTCTAGACATTGTACCAAAATAGGAAATGCAACTACTTGAGACAATCCACTATTGTAGATTATTTACCCACAATCTATTTCATGTATATAAATAATTGTATTCCATAATTATTATATTTAAATGTGGCCAAAATAAGTATTTATTATTTCATTAACATTTAAGTCTATGTGTGAGGGTGAAAGTATTCCCTAAAATTGATACTTCATATACGTGTCCTCTTCCAATTGGAGACTCTTTTCAGGAGGGTTATTTTTAGATTGATGTTATTGGGAGTATCCATATTTAGTTTTCCAAATTTTTAAATCTCAAAAAAATCATCTAGTTGAGGGAGAAACTAGAACCTAAAATGAACTTGTGAAGGAAGACAAAAATTTGAGTTCACTTTAGTAGGAGGCATATTTTAGGGTATGTATATATAAATAGTAGAAAATGTAGGCTTACTTAACAAAGGGTTGTAATTTGATATTGTTTGTATTAGGTTGTATGTTATTTAATATTTCACAAAATAAGTGTTAAAATATGATAGGATATTCAACAAGATGTTATATTTTAATGAAGTGTTTGGAAGGGTCTCATATCATGATGAGGTACTCAACAGGGCTTCATAATTCACTAGGTATTTAAGAAAATCTCCAAGACCAATGGATGTTTAGAATATAGGTAAATAATATAAAATAACACAATGGAAAATTAATATGTACAAAACTATTTGCATATTATTTAAAAGGAATGACTTGAGAAAATCAATAAAAACTAAGGAAACCCTATAAATTTTTATGTTGGAGCTGGATAGATATAAATTCTAACTTATATTAATGAGGAGTGTGATACAAATCTATGAAAGCCTAAAATTTTAATGACTAATGAGATTAAAAACCTATGAATAAGAATAATGAGGGATGGTAGGTATGAGAGGTAAGGATTAAATTGTATGCAAAATGGAAAGGATGGAGGCATATATGGTAAAAAGCAAATAATGCACATGTGTATGGGATATGGGTGAATTAATGATGGGGATTTGGAGGTGTGAAAATAAATGGTAGGGTTTTATTTATTTTTATATTAACCTCATATTTAAAGAGGTTTTATGGCACATGTTAGGCATTGGCATCATGCTTGGTAGGTGATTGAGATCTGATAGGTGTTTGAGCACCTATCAGGTCCTGAAGTGTGTTAAGATAGAGATCAGAGTCTAATATCTTATTAATAAACTATAATAAATATAAAATGTGTAAATAAAGAACTAAAAAAATAAAAAATAAAGGACTTATTTAATTTTGTTTACTTTATCAATTTTATTTTCAAACATTTTACAAAGTGTTGACTTTTGATGATGAATATCTCAGGGCATTTTGACTTAGGTAAATGCTAACTTTGACAAAATTTGAATCAAATTGATTTTTAATGGGATGAATATTTAACATTCTTATATTTTTTATTTCCATTTAAAGTTTGAGATAATATCTATCTCTGATTAGGGACCTCAAATTTCAAGGGAGAAGAGAAAAACTCTAGACTTAAGTTTCATAGACTAGTATGTTTCCATTAGGTTACAAAGTCATTTGACTTTGTTAGAAACATATAAGTAAGATAAACAAGGAGAATTATATAATTTTATAATAACTCTTGTCTTTAATATTTAAAATTCTTGATAATTTCTATGTAACTCATAATTGCACATCCTAATTTGACCAACTAATAACCAATTCACCTACTCAATCATATGAGAAATGAACATGTGCTTTCAGGCCTTCTACACATGAGAATTATATATGATTACCACATATTCATTTGATTATATCATGAAACCTTGTATATTATATACATTAAATAATATTTGCATTTTTTAATTGGCATAAGACTGAAGATGTGCAGTTCATTTGAGCTCAAAATAAGTACATGAAGAAATATAGATTAAAATTTTAAACTATTGAAAAATGGTTGTGTATTTAATATGAACAAGGATTTAAATAGAGGTGATGTTAATCTTGTTTTATTATCATAAAAAAAATTAAAAAGCACACTAAAATACTAACACCTCTAGCCTAGACACTAGGGAGAGCTTAGTGATTTAACAATTTTTAGAATATTGGAGTCTTATTCCTAATTTAGTTAAGAGCCTGAATTAATTAAAATAGTATATAATATTGGGATAATTAAGATAATAATTTTTATAATTTAATTTTAATTAAAAACTCTATAAAAATAGTAATAAGTGAGGAGAAATGTAACTTAGCTTAAACTAGACTGAGACAACTGAGATAAGGTCTACAATTTACAGTGCAAAACTATGATAGTGTCATGAATTTAGATCTGACTTTTATTTTATGAAAGGATAGGAGAAAAAAAATAGGAAATAAGAACATCTAGTGTAATATTCATCTTCTACCACTATTGTCTTAGAGGTTTATGATTTTTGTGTTTTATTTTTTGTCTCTATGTGAGCTTACGTATGAAATTTTAGAAGTTAGATATCTGTGAAACTCCTAATAGAGATGATTTATTATTCAAACCATAGAATCCATTATGATTTTTCAAACTTTTAGAAAGAGGGTGGGGGGTTAGTGTGTTTAATATTCATTGAACATGTATCCACACGCCTTGTGTGGGCATGTTGCCTACATACCAATACTCCAAAGAAGGATAAAGCCATATGTAGCTATCCCACATACTGTGCCTTATGAAATAGTGTCTATGAAGATGAAAAATAATAAATTTGGGTGTGCTTGTTTTGGATATGGACTGTTGTAAGGGTTTTAATAATCTTATGGTTGTGTTAGATGGTTGTATGTAGAGATTAGGGAAATATGCCTAAGTGGTCTTGCTTGTATTCTTGTTTGGTTTGTGATATTTTCTAACCCATTATAAATGAAATTTGAATGGGATTTTATAGATATATGTTGGTCATGGATCAATTGTATTCATTTTAGGATAAAAATAAGAAGGATATTAACCCAAAAAATTGATCATTAGATCTAAAAATGCAATCCAAAAATGGACACCCTAAGGTCTACTGCTATAGTCCATGTTGTGTGTTATTATCCTATAGGTAAGAGACCTAGGGGATTGAATTATCATATGAAATTTAGCCTATATGATCTATAATTAGATCTTAGAAGTCTATGGATGGTTTATTTTGTAAGGGTCATGAGAGAATGCAAGAAGGAACTATCGGTTGGATGTCATTAACCACACTCAAGATACCAATTTTCATACTTTATATGACTACATTTGACCCTCATTTATTTTATTGATGCATCAAATAAAAATACTAGGATAAAGGAATAATATAAAGTGTACTTAAACATACCTATAAGGGTGAATCCCATGAAGTTGTGTGATGTGGGGTGTGCATAGAGAGAGCACGTTATGAAGTGTAAATCTATTGTGATGTTGAGTGATTTTGGATGATTCTAATTAATTATGGGTATGTGTTGTACTAATATTAATATATTAATATATCTAAGTGTTTAATTCCCTAAGAGTGGCTTAAGAATGTAAAGGATGGCCCTTTGGATGCATTTCTACCCACTAAGTGAAGTTATGTGATCATGCTTATGTTAATCAATTTTGGATTGTGTGTTCAATCCTTGTGAATTGGTGGCTCAAGAATACAAAGGCTAGTTAGTCTTTTAGATCCATCATTGACCCATGAACTGAAGCTATAAACTGATACTAGTATGAATGTGTGTCATATGAGATGGCCCTAAAGCCTATGAATGTTCTATAATCTGATAATGTGGTACACATATCCAAATTTGTATTGGAAACTAGGCCAATCTTTGGCCAACTTTGGAAGGAAGAGATTAGGCTTGTATGAAAACCACTATGAAACTAGGCAATAGGCTTATGTGGAAGCCACTCAAAACTATGGAGGTTAAGCTTGTATTAAGTGTTTAATTCCCTAAGAGTGGCTTAAGAATGTAAAGGATGGCCCTTTGGATGCATTTCTACCCACTAAGTGAAGTTATGTGATCATGCTTATGTTAATCAATTTTGGATTGTGTGTTCAATCCTTGTGAATTGGTGGCTCAAGAATACAAAGGCTAGTTAGTCTTTTAGATCCATCATTGACCCATGAACTGAAGCTATAAACTGATACTAGTATGAATGTGTGTCATATGAGATGGCCCTAAAGCCTATGAATGTTCTATAATCTGATAATGTGGTACACATATCCAAATTTGTATTGGAAACT
The DNA here is from genome assembly GCA_037957365.1 of Torreya grandis. Taxonomy (NCBI): domain Eukaryota; kingdom Viridiplantae; phylum Streptophyta; class Pinopsida; order Cupressales; family Taxaceae; genus Torreya; species Torreya grandis. Next base: position 554,537 of record JARHVA010006606.1, read on the forward strand.
AGGCCAATCTTTGGCCAACTTTGGAAAGAGGAGATTAGGCTTGTATGAAAACCACTATGAAACTAGGCAATAGGCTTATGTGGAAGCCACTCAAAACTATGGAGGTTAAGCTTGTATAAAATCCACTTGGAAATGATGCAAACCACCTAATTATGGAATAAGGCATGCCAATGCTAATAATTCCTAGGTAATATATTGAATTCAAAAAGAAAAGAAGTCAAATGTACTACACACATTACCCCCAATCATTGGTGTCTAAAACATAGATTCTGATCTCAAATTTATATCAACTACCTAATATAAAACTAGAAGTGAGCCATCATGTCACACATGATGCCCCCTATATCTAGATTCTATAAGAAAAACTATACTAAAACTATTGATTCTGAATTGAAATATAGTTGACAAAACTATAACTGGTCTTACCTTTCTATCTATTTCTAAAAAATCTAGTTTTTTTGCTATTTAGATAGGAGCACCAAAATTGGACACCCTGATGTCTAGTGCTATATTCCAATCTTGGTGTTATTTTATTGAGCTAATTTTGATGAATATTTAATGATTATAGTTGGTTTCCTAGTCTATTCTACCTAGTTTGAAGTCTAGTTACTATTTTGGGTGTTTTGAAAGCTATTTTTTGACTGATGGGAACTCTGATCTCTATGATAAAACTCTTGTTTATTTCCACCTCATTTGAGGGTCAAAATGAATAAGTTTTAATGAATATTCTCAGAGGAAAGACCCTTACAAGTGTGTTATGAAGCAAAAATACATGATATAACAATGGTAATTGACAATATATCTCAAGATATAACATGGTTTGTATGAGAGATTGTTAGATCAATAAGGGTATGCCTAGATAGATATATAAATGTAATAGCATGTGAAATATAAATAAATTAGAACTAGAATATTTAGTTGTTAGTTGTTATTTATTAATTATTAGTTGTCACGGAGGGATGGAGTATGATGTCCATTATGGCATACAAGAAGGCAAGATAATGTATGATGTGGATGATGTCATTATAAAAAAATGAAAAGAAAATAAGAAACAAGCACAAAAGGTAAGAATAAAAAAGCATAAAGAGTTTCTAAGGGGCCAAGAAAATAAGGGACATGGGCATTTAATCTATAAAACAAGAATACAAGGCATGTTAAAATGCCACATACACATATAATTAGAAATAATCAAATTTGGCATGAGTGCCATAATTACATAGAAAATTACAAGCAAAAGACATTGGAAAATTTCCTAAGGTACACACAAGAATAGAAGTAAAGGACATTGGTAAAATCCCTAAGGCACATATAAAAAACAAAATAAGAACTAAGAAATGCAATCACATCTAGCTATGTAAAGTAATAAAGGAAATCATGTAATTACTAGAAGTACAATTGCATCTAACTAATCAAAAAAAGAAGTGAATGTATGTAATACATGGATTAGAAGACTAGGTATATGCTAATAAATACATAAGTACTATATAATAGTGAGTGTTGATAAAGTTATTTGTGTAAGCTAGTAAGTAATGTACATCAACATGATAACTAGAGTATGTGGTGTAGGAATGACATAAGTTGGATGTTGTAATCTTGTAGAAGATTCTTCTAGTGGGTAAATATATTGATGTATGTAGCAAATGTAGAATTATGATGCCCCCTTGATGGGTAGAGGGAAGCAATCATGGATTTGGATGTCACTTCACAAAATTAAATAAGATCAAGTAAATCATGGAAATGTAGATAAATTGACAAACAATAGCATAAAACAATAAATGTAAGTCTAGCATAGTAGTAGAAATTTAAAGCATGGATAATGCATACAATTTAAATGTTTTTGGTGTTTTTGATTTATTTGAATGTTTTTATATTTTTGAAATATTTAAATGTTTTTACTTTTTAACATAATTGAATGTTTTTGTATTCTGATATATTTGAATATTTTTGATATTTTTGATATAATCTATGTAAAATCAATCAGGAGGAGACTTTATACAAGTAAGGCTAAGGAGAGATAATACTAATCAGTGAGTCTCATGGGAGACACCCTATCATGTTGTCATGTATCAAACAAATGAATCATGTATGATTTTAAAGCATGAGGGAATGGCTATGAATATGACTCAGAATATTTGGATTCATTGGTGGCATCCTAATAATAATAATAATAATAATAATAATAATAATAATAATAATAATAATAATAATAATAATATGTATTATTCCACTCATCATTATCATCTTAATTTTGAACCATTGGAATTCTAGTGTTGACTTTTATTGTATCTAGATATTTTCCTTTGATAAATTATGTCTATGAATGATTTTCCTTATGATTTTCAATAAATTATAAACTTGGTGACAAACATTATCAACTTCTATAATAGTAGTGATTCTTTGAGTATGCTTTCCCAACCCTTGACCTTGATAATCAAACTTTTGTAGCTATTTTTTACCAAACCCATACTAATTTAGAAGTTGAGCCTTATTTTGGAGAGGTATATTTGCATCTTTTTCATGCATGACCTATGTTTATGGTACTTTTTCTTCCTCTAATTTTTCTTTTTGATCCATTTTTTATTCTAGATTATGCTTTGGTAACCACTTTTTAACTATTTCTCAATTTGACCATTTGTGAATGTGTTCTTGTGTCAATATGGAGTGCTTGACTAATTTACCTTATATAGGGTCGTCATTATCAATTTGTTATTGTATATGTTGTTTCAATGCCAAACATGAATTTGTGTGATGCCAATGTATTTTATGATATGCATAAAAATATATGGATCTTCTCACTAGATGTAGAGGAGGTCATTTTATCAACTTAGATTTAATCATTTCCATTAGTACCTTACTAGAAATCTTATTTGATTGTTAAATACTTTTTGAATCACTAGTTGTAGAGTTAATTTTTTGTGATTTCTTGTATTGATATCTAACATTTCTTGCAAACAATTGACTAGGTGAAGGTGCATATATATGATTGACACTAGGGTGCCTTTGATGTTTTTGTATTATAATCTAATTTTCCAATGTTGTGATATTTTCATGTAATAGCTAATTATGTGTTTTTAAATCTAAAATTAACTTACTCATATTGGTTATTTGGTCCCTTAGAGTCTCAAAAATATAAACCCTAGTTTATTTTGATTGAACATGTAATCACATATGTTTTAGATAAAGGTATAATGAGGTTTTGAAGGGATCCCAAAACCCTTTAACAAAGATAGAAAGATTATATGATAATGCCCACCAGGAATAACAATCGTAAAACATATTGTAAAACATATGTAATCACATATGTTGAAAAGGATTTGAAGAAGCTATAGTTTTAATGTATGCATTAAGAACAATATTATAGGTTGTGTCACCTTTTATAGGGGTGATAACATGGACCTAGTTAGAGGGAAAGTAGCTATCACCATCTTAGGAGAGAGAAAGAGAAGGAAATTTTTTCTTGTGTATAAGATATGACACTAAAATTTGACAAGAGGCTTTTAGCACATGTAATAGATCCTCTAAGTATGTAAGGATTTTTTTTATTAATTGAACTACACATAATAGAGAGATATCATGTTAAATAATTCATTAGAGTTATAAGTTGGATAACAATATTATTATAAATAATATTCCACATGAGAGATAACAAATAAGGGATAGAGAGCATGGAATTCTGCACTAATGTATAAAAGAATTTGACTTGTAACATAACATTTCTAACATGTTTAGCAAAATAAAGTTGGAAATTATTCTATATGAGAGAGAGAGAGAGAGAGAGAGAGAGAGAGAGAGAGAGAGAGAGAGAGAGAGAGAGAGAGAGAGAGAGAGGGAGGGGAGGGAGGGAGGGAGGGAGGGGGAGGGAGGGAGGGAGGGAGAGAGAGAGAGAGAGAGAGAGAGAGAGAGAGAGAGAGAGAGAGAGAGAGAGAGAGAGAGAGAGAGAGAGAGAGAGAGAGAGAGAGAGAGAGAGAGAGAAATCTTGTATATTTTTAGCAATAAATTTTGTAATATCATCCCTTATTATGAAAAGTAACCATGAGAGGGAAAGAATGAAGCTTTGCATTAACATATGGTAAAATTCATCATTCATGTACATGATAGGACCAAGTATGGTCTCATTATTTTTAGTAATTTCAATAAATATGTGTTAATAAGTGAGATCCATTTTTATTTTTATGTGGAATTTGATTTTAGATGTAAGGTGATATCTCAAAAAATAAAAGGACCTAGTATGTGCAACTAGGGTTTTGAAAATGATTATTTTTAAAATTTACAATGGAATTTTAAAAATTAAAATGAATTTTTTTATTTAAATATGTAGGTAAAGAAATCAAAAAATTATTGAAAAAATAATTGATTTAATGGGACCTAGTATATGCACCTAGGGTTTCGAATATTTTTTTTAAGTACTATGAAATTTTAAAAATTAAAGTGAATTTATGATTCAAATATGCTAGAAAATATTATAAAAATATTATAAAAATCAGAAAGGAATTTATCTTATGGCTTCTAGGGTTTTTATGTGCAAACAAAATAAGTCGAGTTCACTAATTGATTTAACTATTTTGGGAATATTGGAGTATTATTATCAATTTAGTTTAAGTTCTATGTTATTTAAATTAGTAATTAATATTGGGATTATTAAGCTAATGAGTTATATAATTTAATAATAATTTAAACCTTTCTAAAAATAGTAATAAGTGAGGAGAAATATAACTTATCTTAAACTAGACTGAGACCACTGAGACATGGTCTAGAGTCTATTATGCATAGCTATGATAGTGTCATGAATCATGATCTAGCATTTATTTTTTGAAAGGATAGGAGATCCAAAAAATGACACCCTATGGTCTATTTCTGTATTCATCTTCTACTATTGTTGTAATAGAGGCCTAAGCTTTTTTGGTTTTGTCAACTGTCTCTGTGTGAGCCTGCCTATGAAATTATAGATGCTAAATATCTATGAAACTCCCTATAAAGCTGATTAAATCTTCAAACACTTGACTCCATTATGTTTTTCCAAAATTTAAGAAAAAGGGAGGGCTAGTGTGTGTAATATGCACTAAACGTGTATCCACGCCCCTTGTGTGGGCACTTTACCTACATACCAATACTACAAATAGGGATCAAGCCATATGTAGTTCTCCCACTTGATGTGCTTTACGAAGTAATGTGTATGAAGATAAAAATTCTAGAAATAGGTGTGGTTGAGGTGGTTAGGGACTAGTTTAAGGCTTTTAATAAGCTTGTGGTTGTATTGGATGGTTGTATGTACATAATAGGGAAATATGCCTAAGTGCTCTTGCTTGTATTCTTACTTGATTTGTGATATTTTCCAACCCCTTCTAAATTAACTTTAAATGGGATTTTATAGAGATCTATTTGTCATGGGTTAAATGTATTTATGTTAGGATAACAAATAAGAATTATAGGAACCAAAAGGAAGTGACTATTAGAGCTAAAAATGCGATTGGATAAAAGATCCAAAAATAAACACCTTAGGGTTTGACACTATAGTCAAAGTTGGGAGCTATTGTCCTATATGTATGGCACATAGGGGATATAATTATCATAGGAAATGTAGCTTGGTTAAGATATAATTAGGTCTTGTAAGTATATAGATGGTTGGTTATAAGCAAAAAGGTGTTTATAAGGGTCATGAGAGCATGTAAGAAGGACCTATGGGTTGGGTGTCAGAAGCCACACTCAAGCCACCAATTATCACATTTTTTATGACTACACTTAAGTAACAAAAAATAAATTAAAATACAATAGAAATATAAAAGAAACAAGTCTTTTACATTATTTGGAGCTTCAAATGGCTTGTTGAATGGATTTCTCAACTTGTGCATCAAGAAATATTCATCAATAGAGCTTTGTTGGCTTCACCTTTCCTTAGAACCTTGGATTTGATGTTTCTTATCTTAAGGTTTGGGAATGGTAAGACAAATTTCATAAATCTTATGGAGGAAATCTTGAATAATAACTACAAAATATCCAATCTTAGAAATGGATATCTATGGTCTTGTATTTATGGCCTTAAGAATTAACTCTCACCCAAGGTGAGTTAAGGTTGAGTTTAGGTTTGGAAAGGGTTCAAACTAACCTTAGTTAAGTTAAAACTAACTCAATTTGACTTAATAATTGTTAAGTAATTATGATTTTCAATTACTAAGCATGGTTCTTAAACTAGATATTTTAGGATATTTTCAAAGATCTTTACAACTCATAAAGGTAATGAGGAAATGATTTGATATTTTGATTTTTGAAATTTCCATTTTTAGATATTCATTAATTATAAATGTATAATTAAACTAACCATTTAATACTATTTAATTTTTTTATTGATTTTGATTAGCCTTTTATCTCTTTCAAGATTTGATATTTGTTTAAGTGCCCCACTTAATGGGTCGACAGGTTAAATTCACATTTGTGATGTCGCAAGGTGATTAGGGAGGAATATGTGAGAGGTTATTTTTTCATAAGATCTAATATGACAAATAGGGATGCCTCAACATGAATATGATTATTGAGGAATGATTTCTAATCAAATTTGAGACATTTATTGATTCTTAGGCTTAATTTGTAATGGTTGGTAGGAAAATATTTAAATGCCAGTTGGAATCTAATTATGGTCACTTTTATGTGTCTCCAATTCCCCCATATTTGGGAAGGTATTGTAAGCTATAGGCACAATAAAATATTCTAAAAAGATTAAAAGGTCATGTATGCATATGACTTCAATGGCAATGGATAAGTTATAGATTCCCCCTTGAGAGCGTGGTTGGCAACATGGGTTGGTGATCGATCCCTAAAAATAAGGAAATGATGGGACCAAAGGTAAATGGATGGAAAAGATTGATTTACCCATAAGTAGTTATAATCAATGATATGATGAGCTACCCTAGTTGGGTAGACAAATATGATGATTTGTCCATAGGCATTTATAATCATCAACATAGTTGGAGAAAAAGGTAATCATTTACCTAAAGGTGGTTACAATCATTAAAAAAGGATAAAGGTAACAAGATAATGATTTGCCCAAAGTTAATTATAATCATGAAAAAGGAAAATAATGATTTTCCCTTATGTGATTATAGTCATTAGTAAGATAAAAACATACCCCAGTTGGGTGGATAGAGACAATGATTGCCCAAAGGTAATTATAAGCATTATCTCAATGAAAACATGCCCCAGTTGGGTAGAATAAAGATAATGATTTGCCTAAAGGAATTTATAATAATTAACCTCTAAATAGATTAAAACATAATGAGTTAACCAAAGACAATTATAATCATTAGCTCTTCAGGTGGGATGATACACAATGATTTTCCCAAAGGTGGTTATAATTCTTGACATCATATGTGGGATGAGATACAATGGTTTTACCATAGATGATTATAATCATTTTATGAATGATTAGAGTAATATGGAATCTAGGATAATGGGGCTTACAAATTGAATCCATAGTAATAGAGGAAGATTAAACTAGTACAAAGGAGAAAGATGAATTTGGACAACTTTGTAGTATGGATATGTACATCCTGAATAGCAAGGATTAAAATTATGTCATGATTTTATTACTTTATATGTAGGAAATAATTTGGTTAGATCAACAATTTTTTAGGTGTGAAGGAGAAGTATTGTATCCTCATTGCTTGTAATATTCTTAAGTTTATTTTTGTTCTAGCATGTGATAGTATACATAATTATATAAAACACCATGGAAACTTATCCAAAATATGTGTAAGGATTAACACACAATCTGAAATAAAAGTGAAAATAATTCACCAATGATAAAGTCCATGATTACAATGTTAACATATGAATATGGATGGATTTAAGAGGAATGAACAATTAATAACATAATGAATACACAGAGTAAATTGAGGTACAAAAATAAAGCAATAAAATAGGTAAACAAGTAAATAGAGAGACCAAATACTAAAAAAAGAAAACAAAATAACTAAAATAACACAAAACATAAACAATGGTTAGTCATAATATTAGCACAAATAAATAACAAGTGAAACAAACAAATAAAATGGGGGGGGGATAGAAGAAAAGGAATGGGTATTTGAGATGACTCCATATGCATTAGGGAAGTGGACATTGCCTACATAGTTTCATGGATGCGAGGTCCAACATAAACTTTAGGTCAAATGTAGTTATCCTTGGAAATGGGATAGAATAAAACTGATGATCAAGAAAACATGATTGGATCTTGTAGAGTAATATGGGAATGGTCTCAAAAAATGATGGGTGCATCATACATTAGGCTAATAGGGATGGGGAAACCAAATGACAAGTGGTTTCTTGTGAAATAATTAGGGCTCTTAGAATATTTAAGTCAAAGAAGTGGTTGGGGAATTTTGTTAGGATTTTATAATATCTTTTATGAATGTTTCTAAAAAATTCTAAGAACCTCAACTCAATGTTCCAAATCATAAAATAGTGAGAGAATTCAAACTAAAATTACTCATAAAATGGTGAGATCTTTCAAACTGAAACTACTCATAAAATGTTGAAAGTGTGGCAAAGAGGTGACTGATCTAGCCTCAACTTGAATCGATCACTTCCTACATAGTCCCATGACATGACCTCAAGTCATTGTAGTTTTATCTTTTAGTAGAATATTTTGACTAGGTAACAACAAAATATCAAATGAAACAAAGTAGGTAACTAGCATAGTATGGCATTGGAATGGAAAGGTGTTACTTCAAGGCATGATAAAGGTGTTGTTCCAAATTTACTCATAGGTAGTTATAATTGGTAAATAATATCACAAGTCAATGATATTAATTTTACCATAGGTAGTTATAACTAGTATCATGATGATGACACTCTAATTTTCTTAAAGGTGGTTATAATCATTATTACTTGAATGAAATAGAACAAGGAATGAAGGATATAAATACCAATACACTATCATACTAATCCGAAATATAACCTTTGTATAGAATACTAAATCAACTAATCAAACTTGATATGAATCTTCTCACTAAAGGTGACTGAAGAACCAATTGAATGGGACCAAGGTCAAAGTGGGTTGGGTAGGGTGGGTAAAAAACATTGATTGGTAGGAAAGGCATGGTATAATGGTATAGGGTATGGTATAAAGAAGATCATAATATGGTATAATGAAAATGGGCCTCATAGATAATATTTCAAGTCTCTCAAGTAAAGTAATGCTTGAGATGTATGATGTTCATCAGCTCATCAAGTTCATATGTCTGGTGTAGTGAGCATGTATGCTCTATAGCCATAATTTACAATAATAAACAATGGGCCTATCTATTTGGGTTTGAAATTTCCCTTATGCTTCTTCTTAGTTATGGTATTATGCTGGTTTTATTTAAGAAAAATATCACCAAGTTCAAACTCTCTATGTTTTACCCTCTTGTTATAGTGTCCTTGGAGTTGGTTCTGGTATGCTTTAAAGTTGTTGATAGTGGCCATGAATTTTTCATTGAGTAATTCTATCTCTTGTAGGTGAGATAATTGATAATATTCATCATATAGGACATGTTTCAATGATATGTGTAGATAAGGTAGCTCAACCTCAAAGGGAATAATGGCCTTACTTCCATAAACTAAGAATTATGGAGTGACTCTTATTGGGGTAAAGTAATTAGTGTGGTATTCCCATAGGGAACATAATATTTGGAGATGTCAATTGTGTCTGTCATTGATAGTAATTTTAAGGATGTTGACAATGGTTTTGTTAGATGCTTCAACTTGGCTAGTACCTTATGGGTAATATGCCATAGAAAAATGTTGAGTAATGTTGTAATCAGCATGCAACATTTTTACATCCTTATTTTTATATGATCCACCATTATTAGATATAATGTTAGATGGGATTCCATGTTGGTAGATGAGATGGTTGAAAATGAATTTGGAAATTTATTTTCTAGTCACATAAGTGAGGGGTATAACTTTGACCCTCTTAGTGAAATATTTAGTATTAGTAAGGACGTGTTTATGGCCATCAGATGAGGTTGGGTTAATCTTCATAATGATATTGAGGCTTCATGTCGTAAATTACCATGGTATAAGCATTGGTTTGAGTGTTTCAGCTAAGGTATCAGTCATATTGGCATGCCTTTGAAATTTGTCACACCTTTTAACATACATAACTGCATCTCTATCCATAGTTTGTCAATAGTACCCAATACATAGGAGTTTTTTTGGCTAGGATGACCCTAATTTTATGGACTCCACATAATCCTTAATCAACTTCCCATAATTTTAATGTTTATTCTTCCAAGTTTAAATAAGGAAGCATAGTTCTATCAAAGCTATGACAGTAGAGGGTTTGTCTAATTAAGGTATATCATGTGGTTTGGTGGGTAAAGGCCTTTTGTTGCTTTTATGATATGTCTAATGGCATAATATGGTCATGAAGATAGGTTAAAAGGTTTGAATACCATATAGAGTTGGGACCAATAATATCACATATCATTGTGATGGTTGAAGGTTCATGAGCTAGTGCTAGAATAATTTTAATGAGGAATTTATATTCTTTGGCCTTGTTTGGATGCCGAATCAAAAAGCTAGTGGTGGCCATGGCATCAAATTTTCTATTACTAACCCTTAGTATGCATTCAAATTATATGATAGTAATATAATGTCTGAGAGTGTTGATCTTGGCCTTAAAGGGCACCATCTTGTCATTTTTGGTTTGAAAGTGGTTTATAACCTGATTGATGGTTAATTAAGAATCACCATAAACCTTGAGATTTTGAATATTCCATTGTACTACCTATAAAATCCCTATAATGAGTGCTTCATATTTATCCATGTTGTTAGTATAAGTAAAGATGATACAAAATGATTTAGGGATAAGATCCCCTATGCTATAACAAATAATAGGTCTACTCCTAGTCCATGTGAGGTGAATGATCCATCAAAATACAACTTATAATTCTTCTCCGTAGGAGGTGTTTAAATGATGGTCATAATGGACTCATATAGGAATTAAAAAGTTAGTGGTTTGGTATCTGCAAAGGGAGATTCATCAAGATGATCTATAAGAACATGTCCCTTTATAAATTTCTAGTTAACCTATTCTATCTCAAACTTACTTAGAAGTATGATATATTTGGCCATATGGCCTTGTAATTTTTTTTGATAGTAGATAGTTTAGTGGATATAATTTGTAAATAACCATAGTCTGGTTGTTTAATATGTAGTGCCACAATTTCTCAATAGGTGTATATTTGTGCTCATACACAACTAGTGTAAGATTGAGATGATAAATGATATGTTATTTTCAATTATTATCATACTAATATATAAGTTCCCCTAGGTCTTTATATTTGATAGATATTTATAGTAATAATGACTTTCTTAGCATAAGTGATAACAAAATAGGAAGATTTGCAAGATATTCCATTAGGTGTTGCAAGGTTTTATGGCATTATTAATTCCAAAGAAATACAACTCTCTTTTTCAATAAGTGTATAAATGGATGTATTTTATCAACTAATTGATAAATCAAGTGTCTGATAGATTGGATATTACCCTAAAAACTATGGAGATATTTCAAATTAGAAGGTGGTGGTATCTTTGTAATGGCACATACATTGGTAGGATCAACCTGAATGCCTTTACAGGACATAATGAATCCTATAAATTTTCTTGAAGCAACCCAAAAAACACACTTCCTAGGATTAAATATGATCTTATATTTATGCACCTCTCAAATATATTTCATAGTGTAGTTGGATGATTGGCCTTGATCTTTGATTTACCCAATATCCCATCGATTTAGTCTTTAACAATGTCATGCATCATATCATGAAATAAGATGGTCATGGATCCTTGGTATGTGGAGCTAACATTATTTATACCAAATGACAAAACCTTATAACAAAACATTCCCCATGGAGTGGTGAATGTTGTTTATGTTGGACTTTTGGTGTAATTCAAATCTAGATGTATCCTAAAAATTCATCCATTAGTGAAAGAATTTTATACCCTACTATGGAGTAAACTACCATGTCAATGTTTAAAAGAGGAAAGTCATAATTTGGGTATACCTTATTTATATCTCTAAAATAAATTCATATTTTTATTCCTTCTAGCTTCTTACTGACTGACACAACATTTGATATCCACTATGAGTAATTGATTGATCGAATACATCTCAATTATAAGAGTTTTCCCAACTCTTTCTTTACTAATTAAATAATGTGAGGATGCATATTTAATAATTTATATTTCATTGGTTTTGCATGAGGATGTAAAATAAGGTGGTGTACAACCAAGGTGAGATTCAAACCTAGAATATCTAAATAGGCCTAAGCAAATATGTTAACAAATTCTCTTAAAAGGGATGTAAATATTTCATGTTCCTACACAGTGAGGGATGCATCTAATTTGATCCATTTCAGGCCATATAGAGTCATGATGTTGATTTATATGGTCTATTCCACTGGGAGAGTTAAACTATCTTTTAGAATAATTGGTAAAGATTTGAATTTGCCTACAATGATAAAGCCCTCTATTTGGACTAGTTATTCAAGGTTTCCAAGATAAGATGAATTAGAGTCTCTCAATGGTATGGATGGCCAAGTTAAAAACACTATTAAAAATTCTTAAATGATTTGATCAAAGGCACATAGTTCTTCAGAACTGAACTCAGACCCATAGGCAAGTTCATCATCGATGGTCTCTTGAGTTATGTTCAAGGAAAGGTGAACACCTCTATTTAATGGCACTTGAAATATGTTTTCACCAAAATACTAGACTTTATCATTAGATTTACCCTTTTCCAAAAGTGACTCAAAAAGGTTTTCACTTTGGGACCTCAATGTTTTATTAATTTTTTGTGTGGATAAGGGTGTTCACCCATTATCTAAAATAGGTTGCATGGTCCACTTTGATTGAGAACACTTTATTTTGGTTTCCCAATGTAACATTATATTTTAGGAAAAGAAAATTGTAATAGGCCTCATCATTCTCAAACTCATCTATAGGCATTATGGACTAAAGTTTGTCCTAGGATATAAGTTGAAGGTGATATAGAAGAAGTAGATTGTGTCAATTAATTGAAGTGAGAGTATAAATGTCATGGGTGTCAAACAAATTAGTATTGGCTAGGTATTTTTAAAGGATATGATAAGACTCTTATCCACTAATAGAATCATTATCACTAATCATTGGTATTGGAACATGAATAAGATATGGGTGATCACCCCCAAGTGGTTTAAATGTGAGACCATACCTCCTCATTCATTGACTTGATTCTCCATGATCCTATTTTGTATGGGGTATTTATCATTTCTAAATCAATCAACCAATTTATCATTTTATAACCATGATTCATCACATGAAAGTGGGTCTTATTCTTGGCCAATAGATAGTGTAAGGATGATAAGAATTGGACTATGCATCTTGCCTTTTCAAATTTTTTTTCCATTCCATGTAATGTGGCTTGGATTTAGGTCTTATATAGGACTTAGATTTATATGTAATCTTGAAAATGTGTAATATATCATGGGTCAAATATTCTCCTAGGACATTAGTTGTGATGGTAAAATAATTAGACATTTTAGGAGGTGGCATATAAGAATATGAATCAAGGCTATCAAGGTCGATGCAATTAGACTCTATAAAATCAATAAGTATTTCATTACCTTTATCATTTTTAGGAATAATATCTAAGCAAAAATGGTAGTTATAGTTTTTCTACTAAGCTTCCATATGTTTTCAATGTTTGAAAGGATGAAAATCTTCATGAATGGTGACCTCCATGCTAGAATGAGAGAATTTGAGACACTAGTGCAATTTTAAAGGGATTTCATGAATCTCATGTATCTAAGGTCTACATAAAATCAAATTATGTAATAAATTTGTCTAACACATGTTAGAGTTTATCATGGGTCAATGGCTTGATGATAACTACCAAGCTTATGGTTCCTTATGATTCTCTCTCTTCATTATCTTAGGCCTTAATAATGATCATTTTTAGATGAATATTAGATGCCATATATCTAAGATGCTTGATGAGTTTTAGAGACACAATATGCAGGTCCAACTCTTTATCTATGAGGACATGCTTCACTTTATGTAGTGTAATGACAACTTTGATGTACAATAGATTATTATGGAGAGGGCCAAGGGATGACATATCACTTTGATCAAAATTTAAGTATTATCTTGGAGATAGATGTCCAAAAAAAGATTTAAATTTGTCTATAGATATGTCATTGGGAATATGGAATTGGCCTAGGAAATCTTTCAAGACGTTCTTATAGATAGTAGACATACCTAGAAAATCTAAAATAGAGATTTGTGTAGGCATATTCTAAGGTTGTTCCCCAATATCAAATGTTTTTTCCTTTATAACATTATATGGCTTGTTCTTAACCAAAATGGTGGGTTGGATGGGTTCAATGGAAGATTGTTTTGGGCTTAGAATGGTAATCTTTGACCACTGAGTTATGATTGCACACGCAAGATTATATACAAGACCATTGTTGCTAAAAAATGATGGTGGCAAGCAACTAGATATGATAAGTCTTAGTTATCAGTGCACTTGTATGTGATCACAAGATAAAGATGAGTTATCAGTATAAGGTCCAAAAGTAGTAGTCCCTAATTATTGGTTCACTTGTATGCAATCCCAGGTTTAGAAAGAATCACTACCATATATCGGTTGATTGGAATGGTTTAGCAATGGTCTTATTCTATTATCAATTGGTCATGGATTGATGGATATGCTAGAAAAGTGACCCCCTATAATATGACCTATAAGTTTGCTGTAGTCATGTGAAATTATGTGGTAAGTTTGTTGGGTATAATTATCATCATTTTAGCCTTAGTTCCAACCATTTAGTTGACATTTTTGTTGCTATTTTTGAAATTGTTATTATTATCATGGCTATTGATACTATTATTTTTATTTTTCTACCTTGTGTTTTTGTTATTATTGGTTGTTATTGTTATGTTGTGGAAAAGTGTTTAGATAAATACGTAGGTTTTTATTGGATGTAGATGCTCTATTATCCAATTTTATCTCCCCATTTTCCAACATATTTTAAATAAGGTGCTTGATCTACACACAATAGTGTAAATTATGCCCATGAACCCAATGGTATTCACATAACTCATTTTATTGATACCAGCCTACATAAGGAATGCCCTTAGGATAGTGTTTTGATATTGGCCAACTTATCAAATTATATGCATCTATTTTTTTAAACATGACTTCAGTAGGATATCCAAGGTTGATGAAGACTTGACAATTATGAACATTTATCCTTAGAGGAGGGGTTTTCAAAGGTAATGTTTGATGTGTTTGATGAGCAGGTTTACGCCAATTCAAGTGTTGTGCTTATTGAATAGATTATTAGGGAGGAGTAATTTATATTTAAGGTGAGGATTGAGTAGATTTTACTTGTAACATTTGGTCATGGTGTCACTCAAGTACTCCATTTCTAATAACATTCTTTTTGAAATTAAATTTCTTGGATTTTTAATAATTACTATCCTAGGCTAGTGATGATGCTTATACATAGACTTAGTTATAGTTTAAATTTTAGTTTTGTCCTTAGTTTTGGTTCTAATTTTGATTATATGAGGTTAACTTAATAATCCATTTTTTAATAAGTGCATTTTTTATCAGTAAATATTTATGGATGATCTCTTTAAAAGTGTGTGCACATTACAGATCTAGATGATAGGATATCTCATTATGCATTTTTTTAGTAAGCACAATGGCTAATTTATTTTCTAGTAAACTATGTGAAAATTATATATAAAGTGATCTCCATTATTGTATTAGCTTGAAAAACATTCACTAACCTTTTATTTTGCTTGAGTCAAATCAACCAATGAAATCTCATGTTTGATATTGTGTGAGAAATGTTGCACAAATTTGTCTGAAATGTCATCAAAATCAAGTACTAAGTTCTTTGGAAATTTTAGAAACCACTCCAAATAATGTCCTTCTAGACTCTGAGGAAACAAAAGGAGGTATATGTCAGTATAAGCCATTGGCTAGAAAACAACAATTTTTTTTGTTAAATAGACCTAAGGGTTTCCTTTACCCTTGTATTTTCAAAACTTTAGTGGTTTTTACCCTAAAGGAAATTGTATATATAAATAATCTATGTTGAATGGGTAGGAAAATACATCATAAAACTTAAAATTCTTGGTATATTTCTTAACTTGGATGGTGGTAATTGTATCCTTTATTTATTGTAGTTATTTTGCCAAGAAACTAGATGGAATATTAGACTGAGGTGGAGGTTGGGTGGTTAAAGGTAGATTACCTTGATTGTGGAATAATAGAGGCATGTTTTTTATGGAATGTTGGTTTAGTTAGGGAACTAACTAGGAATATGTATTTTTGGATTGGAATTCAATTGTTACAATTACATGCATTATAGTGTGATATTCTAGGTTGGATTTGGTATATAGGTCTAAATTTAAGGGAATTATGGTTGAGATGGAAGGATATTTATTTGAGTGAAGTACTATGCCTATTATGGTTGAGTAGGGACTCGCTACTGACTATTCAAACCTAACTAAATAAGGGTAACTTATTATGAAACAAGGCCCTATCATTGTATTTGTGGCATGTTTAGAAATAAAGGAAATTATTGCCTAATTGGTACTTGTTAGACAGTGTTATTATTGACTAGTTTGACCACAAGTCAAATTAGTTCAACCCCCTATATATTTAAACTTTATATAGGGGTTCCTAAGGGTGTAAAATGTTATAATGGTCTTAATGAGGTCATTTTAATGCTATTTAACTTTGTAATGGTTGTATAGTTGACTTTATGTCATATATAGGTCATTTTTGGGTCATTTATTAGACTTGTACAATTTTAATAAGAACAAAAATGTTTCCAAGTGTACTTTAACATCCCATGTGTCATTATATGTTAGCAATACTATTTTATAACTAAAGATTTGCATGGTTTCACATTTAAAGTAAGAAATTAGTTGAAAAAGGAAGAGTTTTAGGTAGTTTTACAGACTAACAATAGTCTTGACATGTTTGGTATACTTTAGAATGCCTCTTCTAGTCCCCTCAACTCACTTTCATGCTTAGGTAGCTTTGGCAGACTTAAAAATGGGAAAAACCATTTTATCTTTCCATCTCTCTCTTAGACAAGTAGAAATGGTTAACCGATATTTACATGGTACATATAGGAGGAGGTGAGTTGGAGAAAATGATTTGGAGGGATGATATCACTCCTTGTCTACTAAAAATCCATGGAAATATTCATAGTGTCATTACTTGTTCTTTATAAACCATTGCTTAAAGTGCTAGTGACTCTTTTATGCTTGCTCATTCTTATACGCTTTATTTTCCTTTTCTATTTGGATTGGTCTTAGAGAGTGTGACCATTATTATTACATGGTTCTCAGTAATGTTTGTATGTTTTTAAGTCTAACAATGAGTAAAACCATATCACTTTGCTAGTTAAGGGCTTCATTGCTAGTTTGCAGATAGTTTCCATCATTTATAGAGTCTTCTATCCTTTTTTTTTGTGTTCATAATAATGATAATTCAAGGTAATAGTTGATTTTTAATCTCCCAATTCATAGTGATCAATAATTTGTATTTTTGAGGTTGAGTCTCAAATACTAACATTGATAAATCACATAGTCAAAAACATGACATAGTCAAGAAGCCCTATAACATCCACCTATAAGATAGTGTGAGAATGCTTGGAAAAAGGTGTGATTTATGTTTATAACCTCTTAAAATCCAAATTATCTCATGTTTAATCATTAAATAGGTTAAACCACAAATAGAGCTAATGTTGACAAGATTTTGGTTTGGCACACAGACTTGAACCTGATGTTCACCTACAGGTGATCCAACAGAGGTTTAACGAGGATTAAATGAAGATGTTTGAGCTCTTGTTTAAAAACTAATTTAATGATAATATCATTGAAATTAATATTTCCATATTATTTAAGTCACAATATGGAAAATAAACCTATAAACATGCTCATACATTTAGAAAGTTTAAATTGGGACATCTTACCTTAACTTCTCTGATTCATATTTTGCTCTTATCTTTGGTATTTCCATGGTAAAATTTTTTAAGGTTTAGATAGGTATTATTTTTTCCATCATGAAGCCAAATCATAGGGTAATTTACTTGAAAAAAGGAAATGGTTAATTTATCAACAGATGAAAGTCTTTAAAGTGTTTCTAATTTAGGTAGGTTTTGGCCTATGAAACTCAGAAAACACTATGCTAAAATGACTATAAGCAACCTCATTTGAAGTGGTGAGTGAGAATGTGGTATCTTAGCATGAGAATGTAATAAATTTGATTTAAAATGACCTTAATTAACTCAAGAGATAATAAAATATGGAATCCTATGTCTAGGAGCATATGAGTACTTACAGGAGTCCCTTTTGCTCTCAAAATGTCAACTACAGTTGACTGTAGACTGATAGTATATTAGGAGTAAGAAGTTTGGAGGTTGGAATAGAATTAAAGCATGATATGGATATTATCAAGAGTGAGATTATATTCATGACTTAAAGAGTGACCTAAAAACTAGAACACAAGGATAAACATGCATCTTAACCTATAGGAAACCTCCAACCTCTATAGAGGTGAACACTTATAGCCAACACAGTAGACAAACTAGGCCTAGTCAAGTGTAGATTTCATAATGAGAAGGTTACCATGAATGTATAATGTTTAAATTTTTTTTAACCACCTTAAAATTGTTTACATAAACTCAGTAAGGAATTCAAAAAAAATAATTAGATCAAGGGCAAGTTTCAAACCTCAACCTATAGTCAACTCAGTCTATAGACTAGCCAAGACAAGTGGAGAGAGGTGGATTGAGAAGGTTGGAAGAGTTTTATGATTAATTTATCATTATTTGATAAAATTAAAAGTTTTTACATAAGCATATAAAATTATTCTCAAAGAGGAGAGGTAGGGAAAAGAAGGCTCAAATTTCAATCCATAGTCAATCCAAAAACCCAACATAGTACACAATCATATAGGTTTGCCTTAGAGTTTGTGAAGTTTAGAACGTTATAAATGTGATACATCCATGAAAATTTGTGTATAAGGTAATAAATACCATTATATCCCTCTATATCCTCATATTAACAAATAAAATTTGGGAGATTCCCTCTATTTTATCTTAGATAGGGGGTACTTTGGGAGTGAGAAGACTAGATGTAGGGTAGGTAAATTATAAGGTCGTGAGATGGAAAGTATTGGAACACTCTTGAATGGTGTGTAATTTTTTTTTAATCCTGTAAAAAGGGTATAAGATTCTAGATTCAACATTAACACTCAAATGTGGTCATGTTTGTAGAAAACATAGGACATTTAGGCCTAGACTAGACCTAAAGCCATACAAGGGTCTATCTTCTATCTATATGACTACAAGTTCATTATAAAATATGTTAATACCTTAAGGGGAGAACTTAAGGTTGATTGAATCCATAAATTTATAAGAAACCACTTAGATGGGTCACTTTTGGCCTAAAACCATGATAGGGGTATCTAGATTGCATTCAAGATCTTGACATGCCAACTTCAAACACTCATACCTATACAGATAAATTGCATGGTGACCAAAGGAGTTGGGGATATTTTAGGAGGGTCCTGAGATCAAACACACTAGGATTTCTTGGGTGTTTAAAAATATATTTTTTATGAATAATTTATAACAATCCATATTTATTAAAACCCTCCTAAACCCTTGTTTAAGACCCAATGAAGGAAGTATCACTTGATATTAATTAAATAGGGGTAGTTTGGCCTAGAAATTATTTTAATTTTTTTGAATAATCTTCCATTCTCCTTCCCACCTAATTGTTTTGTACCCTACTTATACAGATATGGTAAAAAACATAGTTTTTGTAAGTTTTTAATTATTTTATAGGTATAAAATAATATGAAAAAGTTTGAGACATTAGAATGGGTAAATTGGGACCTATTATAATTTTTATATATTCATTTATTACCGTATATGGGTATGGAAACATCTCTTCTACACCATTCATTAGAGGTAGTCTTAGACAAAGATTGACGATAAGGAGTGATTGCCAAGTGAGAGAGTGAAAAGTCTTATTTTGTGACCTTATAAGATATAATTCATAAAATGGAAGGTATATAGACTATATAGAGTTATCCTAACACATCTTCCATGGATTTGGTTGAGAAACTAAAGGCTTCTTTGGTGACAAATGTGAAGAATAAGTCCTAAAAGACAAATGAATGGCTATATATGGTGAGTACAAGTGTCATGGAGATGGATAGAAGTTAGGTATGCATTTGATAACTACCATGGAATTTTTCTAACCCCATTTATTTATTTAACATGTGTTAAATCTTCATAGTTTAGTTTTTTGTAGTTAAGAGATGTGTCATCATGAAGGTAATTTTCAAGAAGACCATTTGAGGACTCTATCCCAGTTTGAAGAATTTAACATTCCTTAGAGAGATAATTGTCCAAAGACACCTTAAAGGTTTATTATAAACTTTTTTACATATCAATGTAATTATTTTTCATGCCTTTGCATGTGGCATTATGACCCTTGAACTTCTTCTCTTTTCTCTTTTTTCACACATTCTAGAAATATAAGCCATTTTGAATTTTGTATTGGAATCCACACATGGTATGGTAAAAACATAATAAATTGATGCTATATTTTTCCTTTTAAATAATAATTATAATATATTTTTTATTTCATGGATTTCTTGTCTAAGTGTCTAAAGTGATGCATAGCAAAGTGTCTAGTGATAAGTGTCTATCGTTGGCTTCTCTCTATCCTTTCATGTTTGATGCAAGTAGTTATAACTATAAAAAGTAAAATAAAGTGTAGCCAGTGTTTTTAATTCTATTAAAGTTTAAAATTATCCTTGGTGTATAAAATTTAACCTCTGGTTCACTCACCTTGAGTAGTCCCATGTATATCACCTTCATGTTTGAAATATTAATGTTAGAGCAATTCAAGATTTTAAGACTAGTGTTGTATGTCATGTTTCATAGTAAAATGGTATGGAAGTATAGTGGAGATCCTTATATTATATCACCTAAATATGTTAGGTTATTTTCATCTCACTTCCATCCCTTTTCATCTAAACAAATAGTTAGTGTAGGTGATAAACATTCACAGATCAATCTAGGGAACTAACACTTAAAATTTGAGGTCAATAGCCTTAATAGTTTTTACATAAACCATATAAAATGATTCTCAGAGATGAGAGGTAGAGAAAAGAAGGCTCAAATTTCAATCCATAGCCAATCCAAAAACCCAACATAGTACACAATCATATAGGTTTGCCTTGGAGTTTGTGAAGTTGAGAACCTTATAAATTTGATCCATCCATGAAATTATATTTATCAAATACTAAAAAGCTATTATATCCCTCCATAGCATCATATTGACCAATCAAATAGGGGAGATTCCCTCTATTTTATCTCATATAAGGGCACTCTAGGAGTGAGAAGACTAGATGTAGGGTAGGTAAATGTAAGGTCATGAGATGGAAAGTCTTGGAACACTCACAAATGGTGTGGAATGTTATTTTTAGAATTTAAAGAGGGTATAATACTCTAGATTCAACATTAACACTCAGATGTGGTCATGTATGCAGAGAACATAGTTAGGAAATTTAGGCTTAGACTAGACCTAAAGCACTATAAGGGTATAGATTCAATATTTTTGACCACAAGTTCATTATAAAATATGTGAATACCTTAAGGGAGAACATAAGGTTGATTGAATCCATAAATTTATAAGAAACCAATTAGATGGGTCACTTTTGTCCTAAAACTATTACAGGGGTCTCTAGAATGCATTCAAGACCTCGATAAGCCAACATCAAGCACTCATACCTATATAGATATATTTCATGGTGACCAAAGGAGTTGGAGATATTTTAGGAGGAACCTAATCTCAAACTAAATGGGATTTCTTAGGTGTTTTAAAATCTATATTTTATGAATAATTGCTAACAATACAAACATATTAAAACCCTCATAAACCCTTGCCTAAGACCCAATTGTTGGAAATATTGTCATTGATGTCAAAGGTTTAGCATTATTGGTGATAAAGGCCCCATTGCATTTAATGTTGTTTTTAATAAATATATCTTGGATAATATGAGTTAATATTTATTTAATATTAACGAATATATTTTTGGTTGCATATGAGACAAAAGAAGGGCCCATAGAGAAGTCAAAGAGCCACAAGGTAAAGACAAAAGAAGGATGGGACACATTTTCCCATGAAGAGTCATCTTGGGGAATACCAAGAGTCTACAAGTGAAGACAAAAGAGTAAGGGTACAATTTCTCATGAAGGGACACTTTGAGGAATACAAAAAGTCACCAAAGATATGGAAAAAAGTGGGAAGGACACTTTTGGTCATGAAGGGTCACCACATGACTTTTCAAAGGCTTGAATATGAAGGGTCATCCAAGATTGGCACCATTTTCCATGAGGATTAAAGGGTCACAAAGGGGGAAGGCCAAAGGTCATTTGGAAATATATAAATAAAGGCTTGAAAAGCCATTTATAAATATGGAAGTGTGACGTTGATTTGATATTGTAATATCTAGCTTAGAAGAGCAATTGTGAGAGATGAATATGATTTGTATTTGTTATATCTAGCTTAGAAGAGCAAAGGTGAGAGAGAGAGGAAAGAGATATTGTCTTGAAATATCATTTGTTGAGATAGCAAAATTGAGAGATAGGTGTGTGGTATACACAAAGGGGTTGGTGCTCATATGGGTTGGTGTTCATGAATAGTTGTTGGGTTGGTGCTCGACAAAGGAGTTTGGAACTCCTATGCGTTGGTGCTCACAAATTGTAGCTAGGTTGGTACTCGACAAAGGGGTATGGTGCTCTTACGGGTTTGTTCTCATGAATATACTTGAGATTGTTCTCAGTGGTTTTTCCCACATTGGGTTTCCATGTTATATCTAGTATCTTATATGATGTTTATTGTTTGAGTTTTATTACATATATTGAATGTTTGATTAAGTGGAATTTGGTTAAAGGAATGTTTTATAAGATATATGATATACTGATTCACCCCCCCTCTCAGTATATCCCATGCTTAATAATTGGTATTAGAGCAGGTTCTTTTTTGAAAAAGTTTTACAACTTGAAGGTAGATCAGGAAAGCACGATGGTTGGGTCATAGGAAGGATTTTCTACAAATAAGGTACCTTTATTTGATGGGATGAATTATGATTTTTGGAGCATGATAATGAAGGTTTATTTGATGGCCCTTGGATTTGACATATGGAAATTAGTAGTGGAGGAATATGAAGAGCCACAGAAATTTGCAATTACTCCAGCAAAAAAGAAGGCAAGTGAATGTAATGCTAAAGCTTTAAATGTTATTTTATGTGGTTTATGTGAATCTGAATTTGTTAAAGTTATGTAATGTAAATATACTCATGAAACTTGGATAAAACTTGAGAATATTTACAAAGGTGATGGAAAGGTTCAGTAAGCTAACTTGCAAACTTTTAGAAGGCAGTTTGAAAGTTTGAAGATGGAAGAAGAAGAAGATATATCAAGTTATCTTTTGTAAGTTGATCAAGTCATAAATTAGATTCAAGGTCTTGGAGAAACATTGGATGAGTCAATAGTGATGCAAAAGGTTTTGAGATATCTACCAATGAGATATGATGCAAAGGTTTTAGCAATTGAGGAGATGAAGAATTTAGCCAAGCTAAAGATGGATGAGCTTCATGGTATTCTCACGGCATATGAGATGTGGATAGAACAAGATAAACCCTCAAAGAGAGAAGTGGCTTTCAAGACATCAAAGAAAGAGAAAGCTAAGATTCAAGAATCAAGTGATAGCTCCAGTGATGATGAAGATGACAATGGAGCACTTTTCATTTGCAAGCCGAAAAGAGGAATAGGTAAATATCAAGGAAAATTACCTTTTAAATGTTTTAATTATGGAAAGATTGGACATTTTTCAGCTAGATTCCTAGATAAGGTTAATGATGATGAAGAAGAAAAGCCTACATACAAGAATAATTTCAAAGGCAAATGTAAGAAGCGATTTGAGAAGAAGAGCCTATATTCTAAAGATCCTAGCTCAGGAAAGGATAGTGGAGTTAGTGATTCAGAAGAAGAAGAGATTCTATTCATGGCCATACATGAATATGATCAAGAAGAAGAGGAGGAAGCTAAAGTGAATATGGAAGGAGAGCTCATTTGTGCCTTAGAAGAGTTAGAAGCTGTTTAGAAGAAGAATTGAAGATTAAAGTGCCAGATCAAGAAAAATGAACAAGAGTCAAAGGAAATGATTGAAGATCTACAAGCACACTTTGAAGAAGCCAAGAAGAATGAAGAAGACCTCACAACACAATTGGAAATAGCAAGAAAATATGTCAAAGGTATGTTATTAAAATTGCCTCTCTAAAAGAAGATATTAAGAAAGCAGTCAGTGATAAAGTAGTCAGTGATTCAAAATTTGAAGATAACACTAACATGCTAAATAAGATATTGGAAAGTTAAAAAGCATATTTAGATAAGACAGGGATCAATTTTGAAAAGAAAAAGAGCTATCCTGAAGCTCTTACACAAGAGGAAACATAAAGGGGAGAAGAGAAGAATATAGAGGACATTCCAAGTAGAGAAGGTTGGAAGGAACAAAGCTACAAAAGGCAATCAAGTCAAAGATATATAGATAGGTCTTATTTTTATGGCTATTGTTTTTATTGTAATGGATATGGTCATAATAAATTAGAATGTAGAAAAAGAGATAACAATTTTAGAAATAAGGAGAAGGAAAGTCAAGTAGAGTCAAGCAGAAGCCACAACTCTTGTACTCCTCTATCAAGGTTTGATAAAGAGACCATAGTATGCTACAAGTACAACATCTTGAGACACATAGCTCGGTATTGTAGAAGCATGTTCAAGTTAGTAAAGAAGGATCAGAGCTTCAAAGCTCCATTCATCAAGAAGAAGGATCATAATCTCAAAGATCCATTCATCAGGGAGAAGGTTCAAACATGTTCATGGCAGAAGAAACAACATGAAGATTCTATGATGGTTAGACAGCCTTGCATGTAAGAGGTAAAGACCAGCCATTGTTAATTGATAGCAGATGTTCGAGGCATATGATAGGAGATAAAAGTAAATTCATATCTCTAAAGAAGATCAATGGTGGTACAATGAGATTTAGAGATAAAACCGCTACCAAGATAGCCAAAAAAGGTACTTTGAGTTTGGATTGTGGTAGAACTAAGACAAAATGTTTTGTATGTAAAAGGTCTTAAGCATAATCTGTCAAGTGTTAGTCAGATATGTGATCAAGGATATAAATTAAAATTTAATAAGGAATGTTGTGAGATTAGAAGAAAAGATTCAAATGAGTTGATTGTAAATGCTCAAAGGATAGGGAACAATGTATATGTTTTGTCAGATATCTTCTCAAAGGCATGATCAAAGGATACATTCAAAGATCAGCGAGAGGATTCGGGAGTAATTTCTATTACTTCCTACCATTGATGTTTAGCATTAATTGAGGGAGAACTAGGTGTTATCTCTAGGTAGGCCCTTTGCCATTGATGTCAAAGGGGAAGAATAATAAGTATAGGTATAGGCGTAAAAAATAGGTACATGGAATAGGTATAGGTTGTTAAAGTAAGGGGGAGTTACTATATGTTTTTAGATGACGGTA
This sequence comes from Torreya grandis, assembly GCA_037957365.1. Classification (NCBI taxonomy): domain Eukaryota; kingdom Viridiplantae; phylum Streptophyta; class Pinopsida; order Cupressales; family Taxaceae; genus Torreya; species Torreya grandis. The sequence continues at coordinate 580,205 of JARHVA010006606.1, forward strand.
TGTGCAGGTGATAGGATGTAGCAATTTAAGGATTGAGGTTGACATCAATGACAAAGGGGGAGATTGTTGGAATATTATCATTGATTTCAAAGGTTTAGCATTATTGGTGATAAAGGCCCCATTGCATTTAATGTTGTTTGTAATAAATATATCTTGGATAATATGAGTTAATATTTATTTAATATTAATGAATATATTTTTGGTTGCATATGAGACAAAAGAAGGGACCATGGAGAAGTAGAAGAGCCATGGGGTAAAGACAAAAGAAGGATGGGATGCATTTTCCCATGAAGAGTCATCTTGGAGAATACCAAGAGTCACCAAGTGAAGACAAAAGAGTAAGGGCACAATTTCTCCTGAAGGGACACTTTAAGGAATACAAAAAGTCACCAAAGATAAGGACAAAAGTGGGAAGGACATTTTTGGTCATGAAGGGTCACCACATGACTTTTCAAAGGCTTGAATATGAATGGTCATCCAAGATTGGCACCATTTTCTGTGAGGATTGAAGGGTCACAAAGGGGGAAGGCCAAAGGTCATTTGGAAGGATATAAATAAAGGCTTGAGAAGCCATTTGTAAATATGGAAGTGTGAAGTTGATTTGATATTGTAATATCTAGCTTAGAAGAGAAATTGTGAGAGATGAATATGATTTGTGTTTGTTATATCTATCTTAAAAGAGCAAAGGTGAGAGAGAGAAGAAAGAGATGTTGTATTGAACTATCATTTTTTGAGATGGCAACATTGAGAGATAGGTGTGTGGTATACACAAAGGGGTTGGTGCTCCTATGGGTTGGTGCTCAAAAAAGGGGTTGGTGCTCATGAATAGTTGTTGGGTTGGTTTTTAGCAAAGGGGTTTGAAGCTCCTATGGGTTGGTGCTCATGAATTGTAGTTGGGTTGGTACTCGGCAAAGGGGTATGGTGCTCCTGTGGGTTTGTTCTCACGAATATACTTGAGATTGTTCTTCATGGTTTTTCCCACATTGGGTTTCCATGTTATATCTAGTGTCTCTCTCTATCTTGTGTGATGTTTATTGTTTGAGTTTTATTTCATATCTTGAATGTTTGATTAAGTGGAATTTGGTTAAAGGAAAGTTTTATAAGATATATGATATACTGATTCACCCCCCCTCTCAGTATATCCCATGCTTAACACCAATGAATGAAATATCACTTGATATACATTAAAGAGGGGTATTTTGGACTATAAATTATTTTAAATTTGTTGAAGACTCTTCCATGCTCCTTCCCACCTAATTGGTTTGTACCCTACTTATACATATAGGGTACAAAACATTTTTTTGCAACCTTTTTAATTATTTTATAGTTATAAAAGAAGATGAAAAAGTGTGAATGATTAGAGGGGGTTAATTAGAACATATTATAACTATAAATATTCATTTATTACCATATATGGGCATGTAAACATCTCTCTACATCATTCATCATAGGGAGTCTTGGACAAAGATTGAAGATAAGTAGTGACTGCCAAGTGAGAGAGTGAGAAGTCTATTTTTGGGACCTCTTAAGATATAATTCATCAAGTGGAATGTAGATAAACTCTATAAATGTGTCCTAATACCTCTTCCATGGATTTTGTTGAGAAAATGAAGGCTTCTTGGATGATAAATGTGAAGAATAAGGCCTAAAAGACAAATGAATGGTTACATATGGTGAGTACAAGTTTCATGGAGATGGATAGAAGTTAGGGATGCATTTGATAATTGAAATGGCATGTTTATAACCAAATTTATTTATTTTGCATGTGTTAAATCTTCATATTTTTGTTTTGTATAGTCAAGAGATGTGTCATCATGAAGGTAATTTTTAAGAAGACCATTTGAGGACTCTATGCTAGTTTGTAGAATTTTCCATGCCTTAGAGAGATACTTGTCCTAAGAGACCTTTAGGGTATATCATACACTCCAATATATTTAAATGTAACTATTTTTCATGCCTTTACATGTGGCATTATGACCCTTGGACTTCTTTTATTCTTTATTTTCTCACACATTCTATAAATATAAGTCATTTTGGATTTTGTATTGGAATCCACATCTAGTATGGCAAAGCCCTAATAATTTGATTCTATATTTTTAATTTGAAATAAGAATTAAAATATATTTTTGAGTTCATGGATTTGTTGTCTAAGTGTGTGAAGTGATGCATATTAAAGTGTCTAGTGATAATTGTCTACCCTTGCCTTCTCTCTATCCTTTCATCTTTGATGCAAGTAGTTCTCACTCTAAAAATTAAATTAAAGTGTAGATAGTGTGTTAAATATATTAAAGTTTAAATATATCCTTGTTTTATAAAATTTAACCTTTGGTTCACTCACCTTGAGTAGTCCCATGCATATCACCTTCATGTTTGAAATATTAATGTTAGAGCAATTCAGGATTTTAAGACTAGTGTTATATGTCATGTTTCATAGTGCAATGGTATGGTAGTCTAGTGGAGATAATTATGGTGTATCACCTCACTAGAGTAGGTTATTTTATTTTCACTCCCATTCCTTTTCATATAAATAAATAGTTAGTTTAGGTGATAAATGCTCACAGATTAATCTAGGGAACTAACCCTTAAAATTAGAGGTCTACCTCTATCATAGGCAACCAAAAATCCTATTGGTATTACATTGTTTCTCAAATCTTAGATTAGGCTTGAAAAACCAACTCTAGGGTGTAATATTTTGTGGTAATAGTTATGTCACACCCAATGGGACCATTATCCTAAAGACATCTTCTGAAGGTGAATGACAGTCTTGAAAAAATGATAGTTATATATGGTGTTCTAAACAGCATTTGATGACTCCATTAAAGTTAATATATGGTTATAATCCATTATTTTATCAATTATTATGTTCATACTTCATGGACCTTACTTGGTAATCTAGTAGTAGAGGTATCAATCCCATAAACCCATCCCTTCAACCTGATGTTCCTCTTGAATTTCAACATCCTCATTTGATCTTAGTTTAAAAGGCTTATCATTGTCAAACTTGTGTATAGCTGACTCCACATCCCAATGGGTAGGAGTAAGATAGTGGTATTTGGCATAGCTAGCATGCCACCACTAGGAAATCACCAAAAATGTTAACTGCATAGACCACAAGTCAGATTAGGTCAACTCCATATATGGTCAAACTAAATATTGAGTTTACTAGGGGTAAAATGTGTGCCATGGCCCACATGAGGTCATTTAATGTGTCTTTAGCCTTGATCATATTCAATTTTAGTCATCAATCTCATTTTATGTCATATAAGGTAATTTTGAGTCATTTATGGGATTAGTATGATTTTTATAGGATGAAAAGTGTGTCCAAATGTACTTCAATGTCCCATGTGTCACTACATGTTAGATAAATTATTTCTTAACTAAAAATTTGTAGGGTTTCATATTGAAAATAAGAAAATAGATAAAAAGAGGTGGTTTTTAGTTATTGTACATCATTTGAATTAGTTGTGGTATGTGTGGTCACCTTAGGAGTGTCTATTGAGATCCCCTCAACTCACTTCCATGATTTATAAGGTTTGATAGACATGAAATTAGACAAAACTTAGTTATCTCCCCTATCGCTCTCGTAGACAAGTAGAAATGGTCAGCTGGTCTTTGCATGGTACATATAGGATCAAGTGTGATGGATAAAATTATCTTAAGGAATGAAAATAATATTTTTCTACTCTAACTTCATGGTATATTTTTAATTTTGGTTGTTTTTTCTTCATGAACCATGGTTAAAAAGGTCTATGACTTTTTCTTGCTTGCCTATCCCTAACACTTCAAGATTTCTCCTATGTTTACATTATTATATACAATTCAAGTTGTAGAGGTGAACTAATGAGAAATACTATCTTAGTTTTCTAGATGAGGACCCTATTAAAGTTGCAGACTAATGTTTCATCTACTGAAAATTCTTCTCATGTAATTGTCTTAAGGATAAAATGGAATATGATGTTTTACACTAAAAACATATCATGGTGATAAGTTATTATTTTAAGTTTTAGTCTCAAGACTAGCATTACCTAAAGTGAAAAGACCAAGAAATATGCCATAGTTAATTTTCCTAACTTTACCAATATTTAGATTGAACCAAGATCGAGTGGCCATGTTCATGGAGCATGGAGATTTCAAGGATTATGGGAAGATACCAAAGTGAATAAAATTTGAATGTTCCCATTCAATTTATTAGTGATTATTTGTGAGAACTAGCTTGGTACACACAATCATATACCTTGCCTTCACCTATAGACATCCTATAGTGACACTTGTAGCTAGGTTCAATAGAGGTATGCGGGTTTGGAATAGAGGTGTTAGAACTCATATAAGACCTTGATTGAAGTCTAATAACACAAAAATACCAAGGTGGAAATGATAATATCATTTCATGAATGTAGACTTTAAAACCATGCCTATAAGTTAGGAAGTTATATTCAGGGATAGATTACCTTAACTTCTCTAAATCACTTGACTCTCATATACTTGACATTATTATAGTGGAGTGTCCTAAGGACTGGGTAGTTATAGTTATTTCCATGATGTAGTCCAGGTCTAAGGGCAATGGCTTAAAAAAATAATGTGGTCGTTTCAATAAATTGGAGTGTTTTCTAGATGGATTCCAATTTAGATATTTTTGACCTAAAAGACTCATTGAATACTACATGAGAATGACTAAAATCAACTATCTTGTAGTGGTAGATGAGAATATGTTTTTTATGCATGAGAATAACATATATAGATGTGGAATGATAGTAGTGATATAATATCATCCAAATAGGTTGATTTCCAAGGTTTTTGGCATAGAACATTACCTATAGTAGCTTTTTCTCTCATTAATAGTCACCCATAGTTTGACTATAGACATACGTAGAGTTGATGACAAGAGACTAGAGGTTGAGGACCCTGTAGGCATAGAAATTGGCTAAAGTGGAAAATATCTAATGATGCCAAAAGGACTAAGAGATTGTATTAAAACACTCAGGTTCTAATGAACATCCAAATATGCTTTTTTAACTTAACTTGACTGTCACCTACATGTGACACTACCTACTATAGTAGATAGACCATTTCTAAGAATAGAAAGGATGTGGATTAAGAGAGTTGGAAGAGAGGTTAGGTGTTGAACATGTTTGAAACCATATTCACAAGTTTTATATTAAAAATAGCACATGATGCCTAGAGTAAATAAATAGAGAGGTTAAGCTAAAACCTCAACATACATTCAAGCCCAATTCTACAATCCTACACATAGTCATTAGTGTTATAGATATGTCTTGAGGTTTGTGAAGTTGAAGAACCTATAAATGTAATCCAAACCTAACAAATTATGTAAAATGTCCTCATGACCTAATACAACACCTCATAGCCTTAGTTTAACCAATCAAATAGAGGATATGCCCTTTATTTTATCTTAGATAAAGGGCACTCTAGGAATGAGAAGACTATATGTTTGACATTAAGATGGTAAGAAAGTGTGATGGGAAGTCTTGGGGCATTGAAATAATATATTTTGGGTTGGTTCTAAGTTAGAAAAGTGTTGATAAGTATCCATAGTTGTAAGAAACCCTTAGAGGGGTCAAACATATAGCTAACACAGACTAGGCCTAGAATTAGACATATGACCTAAATGCACCTAATTTGATCCATATGACCATGATAATTTTATAAAAACCTTGAGGACCTTCAGGGTAAATTGGAAGACTAGTGGGAGCCATTTATCTATAGAGAACATCTTCAAGTTGGTCAAATTTGGCTTATTTCAACTCAAACCTATGCAAGATGCATTCTAAATATTGATAGGCTATCTTCAAGACCTCAAATACATATAGACACCAAACATGATGCTAAAAGGATCTATGGTTAGTTTAGTAGGGTCCTATACTTCATCTTTATGGATTTCTTTGGAAGTTGGACGTTATGATTTTATGAAAAATCCTTAATAATCTGAACACACTAAAACCCTCGTAAACCCTTATTTAGGACTAGATGGATAAGATAGAAAGGAAGATGTATCAATATGGTGTATTTTATCCCTAGAAGTGTTATAAACTTGTTAAAGTCTCTCTTAGGATCATCGACACCAACCTGGTATGTTCCCTACTTATACGAATAAACTAAAAATAGGGTTTCCCATTTTGTTTTTGTGTTTTTTAGGTACAAAAGAGATTTGAAGATTGAGAATCACTTGGGGAGGTTAAGCGGGACTCAATATAACTACCTATGTATATTTCTCACAATATATAAGCATATAAACACCTTTTTTGAGTCATTCATTTCTTGTAGTCCTTGATAGATAGTGAAGATGAAGAGTGACTTCTAAGTGAGAGAATGAGAAGTCTATTTTTGTGAACTTTTATGGTCCAATTCATGGAGTTTAAGGCAAATAAACTCTATACAGTGTCCTAAAATCTCTTTAACAAATTTTGTTGAGAAAATGATGGTCACTTGGGTGACAAGTGTGAATAATGAGGCTAATAAGGCTAACAAATGATTGTATATGATAAGTACAAGTGCTTAAAATATGGATAAAAGTTAGAGAACATCTGATGACTATCATAGCATCTTTTCAACCTCGGCAAGATATTACATATGTGTAAACTCTCCCTATTCTAGTTTTAAGCACTCAAAATATGCTCCATGATGATGGTAGTTTCGACAAGGCTAGTTGAAGACTCTCTATGCCATTTTAGAGAGTTTGTCATAGTTCATATGGGCACTTGTCCAAGGAGACATTTATGGTCTATTTCACACTGAATATTCATATAATGTAATTGGTTTTCATGCCTTGAAATGTGACATTGTGACCCTTGAGCTTATTTTATTCTCTCTCTTCTCACATGTTCTATAAATGCAAGCCATTTTGGCTCCTTTCAGAGATTCCACATGTGGTATGGAAAATACCTACTAGTTTGATATGATACTTTGCATTTGGAATAAGATTTGAAATTTAGTTTTGAGTTTACAAGCTATCTTGTCTATGTGTGTGAAGTAGTGTGTAGTGAAAGGCCAAGTTCTTGGTATCTATCCTTGTTTTCTCTCAATTCTTCCATGTTTGATGCAAGTAGTTTCCACTATAACTAGTCAAATGAAATGTTTTCAAGTCCATTCGTCTATCTTAAAGTGTAAGGAGCATCCTTAGTGTCTAAAAATGACCTATATTTCAATCACTTTAAGTATTTATATGTATATCACCTCCATGTTTAAAATACTAATGTTAGAGCAATTCAAGATTTTGAGATTAGAAGGATTATTTTAAATAATTCAGACCTATGTCCCTAAATTGGATAGGAGTTAATATTTTAAAATGAATATTTTTTGGGTTCTACATAAGCTACAGATAGAAATTATGGTAATAATTTATACCTATTACCCATTTATTAGATTTGAGAGAATTTAAAATAATAAATTATTGAATAATGTAGGTGTATTATTAATATTTGTTTTCAGTTGGACTATAGATAAGTCTAAATTATCTAAAATATTTCCTCTAGTGTTGTGAGTCATGTCCCTTAATTCACTTATATGGTAGTATAGTGGAGATGTTTTAGGTATATCACCTCATTATAGTAATTTATTTTCATTTCACTTTTATCCCATTTCATCCAAGAAAACAATTAGTGTAGGTGATAAGCATTCAAGTATTAATCTAGGGATCTATCTCTTAAACCTAGAGGTCTAGTTCTACCATAAGTTACCCATAGGAATAGAGGTATTCCAATGCTTCCAAAATATTATATTAGGATTGGAAAACCTCATCTAGGGTGAAATATTTGGTGACAATAGTGTGGGATGTTGATTTGATCATGTATAAAGGTATAAAAGACTTTTCAGTTAGCATTAACAGTAAGAGGTGGTCATGTATGCAGAGAACACAATTAGGTCCTTTAGGCCTAGACTATACATAAAGCCCTAAAAGGGTATATATTTCATTTAACTAACAAAAAAACCATTAAAAGTTATGTCAATAAATTAAGGGTAGAACATAAGGTTTATTTAAACCATCAATTTGTAGGAAACCAGTAAAAGGGGTCACTTTTAGCCTAAAACCATTATACAGGTGTCTAAAATACACTCAAGTGATTGATAGTAAAGCTTCAAACACTCATACCTATATGAATAATTTACATGATAACCAAAGGATTTGGGTATATTTGAGGAAAGTCTTGATCTCAAACTCAATGGGATTTGTTGGGGGTTTCAACTTCTTGTTTTGATGAACAATTGTTAACAATCCAAACATGTTAAAACCCTCATAAACCCTTGTCTAAGACCTGATGATGGAAATATAAATTTAGATGAATTAAATAGGGGTATTTTTTCGTATAAAGTGTTTTAAAATTGTTTAATACTCTCCCATGATCCTTCCCACCTAATTGGCATGTACCCTACTTGTACATATAAGGTATAAAATAGGGTTTTTTGTAAGTTTGTGATTTTTTTATAGGTATATAAGAAGATGAATGTATGAGATCAATTGGATGGGGTCAATATAAACCTATTATAACTATACATATACATTTATTACCACATATTGGTATGGAAAAATATATGTTACACCATTCATCAAAGGTAGTCTTAGATAAAGATTGAAGATAAGTAGTGATTACTAAGAGAGAGAGTGAAAAGTCTATTTTTGGGACCTTTTAAGGTATTATTCATGGAATTTAAGGTAGAGAGACTATATAAAGGTGTCCAAAAACCTCTTCCATTGATCTAGTTGAGCAAATAAAGTCTTATTGGATGATAAATGAGAAAAATGAGGCCTAGAAGATCAATGAATGACTACAAATGGAGAGTACAAGTGTCGTGGAGATGGATAACACTTAGGGATGAATATGATGAATATAATGGAATGTTTCTAAGCCCCCTAATATATTGCATATGTGTTAAGTATTCATATTTTGGTTTTGAGTTGTCAAGAGATGCCTTATCATGAAGGTAGTTTTCAGGAAGACCATTTGAGGACTCTACACTAGTGTGAGGATTTTTTCATGGCTTAGAGAGACACATGTCCAAGGAGACATTAAGGGTATATTATACACTCCATTATACTCAAATATCACTAGTTTTCATTCTTTTATATGTGCATTATTACCCTTGAACTTCTTTTTTTCTCTTCTCAAACATTCTATGAATGCAACCCATTTTGGCTTTTGTATTCGAATCCACACCTAGTATGGAAAATCCCTACTAGTTTGATGTTGTATTTTACCTTTTAAATAATAATTTAAATACGTTTTTGAGTTCATGAATTTATTTTATAAGTGTGTAAAGTGATGTATAGTGAAGTGTCTAGTGATAAGTGTTTATCCTTGCCGTCTCTTTATCCTTTCATGTTTGATGCAAGTGTTTCTCACTCTAATAGGTCACATGAAGTATAACTAGTGTTTTTGATTATATTCAAGTGTATAAGTAGCCTTTGTGTCTTTAATACAACCAATGGTTCACTCACCTTTATTATTCTCATGCATATCACCTCCACATTTGAAATACTAATGTTAGAGCAATTCAAGATTTTGAGACCAGTGTTGTAGGTCATGTTTCATAGTGTAATGGTATGATAGTCTAGTGGAGATATTTTTGGTGCATAAAATAATTATATTAGGTTATTTTTAGGTCACTTCCATACCTTTTCATATAATAAAATAGTTAGTGTAGTAAATAATCATTCAAGGATCAATCTAGGGAGTTAGCCCTTAAAACTAGAGGTCTACCTCTACTATAGGCAACCCACAAGCCTATAGATATTCTAATTTTTTGAAAATATTATATTAGGATTTAAAATAAAACTCTATGATGTAATATTTTATGAAAATATTTATGGAACTCCAAATGGGACCATTATCCTAAAGACATATTATCAAGGTGAATGCTAGTATTGACAACATCATAGTTATATATGGTGTTTTATGTAGCATTTGGCAAGTTCATTGAAGGTAATATTTTATTTTAGACCATTGTTCTATCAATTCTTGTGTTCATACTTCATGGTCCTTACTAGGTAATCTACTAATAGAGGTATAAATATCATAAAACCATCCCTTCAACTTGAACTTCCTCTTAAAGTTCAACATCTTTAGCCTATCTTGACCTTTGAAGAACAAGAAGACTTTGAAATATAAAAATATCAATAGAGTGAAGAATAACTTGAGGAAAATATGGCCAGGTCTTCCAAACATTTAACATTGAAAATCCCATCCACCTTAATGAATATGATTATATACCCCCTAATGCTACTAACATTATTCCCATATTAAATGGTAAAGGTCATGTCACTCTTAATGAGAATATCAGGGATATCTCAGACTTTTTTATCTTTCATAATGTTACTAAGGTAAATGTTTCCATTAGACTCCTTGTCATTTCCCTTAGAGGGAAAGAACTTGACTATTATAGGACATTTCTTGGAGGGTGTATCACAATTTGGGATGATTTTGGAGAGATTTTAACATCAAGGTTTTAAGACAAAAATGACCACAAATCACTCATTCATCAGGTCAATATAATTAAAATAACTTCCAAGGAGACTACACATGACTTTAATGAGATATTCTAAAGAACCTAGCATGGTATACCTCTTCCCATGATGCCACCTATAATATTTGTGTTTCATACATACTTAAGGGATATTAATACTAACATAGCCATCATGTTGCATTCCATGGGTGGTTACACCTTACCTGAAGCATATGATCTTGCCATTAGAGCTTCGAATGGCCTAATACAAGTTGGGAAGTTTCTTTCAAAAAAATTTATGCCTCTACTACCTAACATTTCTATTACTACTCCAAGTGTTTCTCACATCCCAAATGCCAATCCTAAGTCTAAAACTACTCCTAAGAAGGTAGAAGACACTATTGATTGGGATGCAAGATATAAATCCTTAAAGGATCAAACTAGGAAACCAAATCTATAATATGTTGTTCATCAAAACCCTTACTCATATCCTTAACAAGTAAAGAGGTTCCCAACTCATAAATATTGTCAAGGTAGAGGGAAAGGATAACCTAACTTCAATAGGTTAGCTAAATCATATAACCCAACTTCCACCTCTAACACAATAGCCATGGTACTGGGGCATAGTAGCTTGGTGAAAGGAGAGTAATGGTAATAAGGATAGTTATTAGATGAAAATAAATGTGGGGAGAAATATTTAGTTGTTCAAGGAGTATTTACTCCTCAATTATTACCATAAGATGAGATTCTCATGTAAGTAAATGAAGGATAATATCCTTAAGGAGTGAGCTTGACTAAATTTATAGTGGAAGACACCTTTGTCCTTAACAAAAATACTTATGTTGTATAAAATATAAGAGAAAATAGGAAGGTTGTAGGGGATTTTACTGGTGTTGATACAAGTTCAAGTAACCTTATTATAAGGTAGTAAGGTATGACTACAAGTATGGTAGTCCCTCTAAGTTTTTCACCTACTTTAAATCAGAATGTTGGAAGGGTAGTTGAAATAATCCAATGTCTAAAGTTATAGAAACTTCCTTGACTTCAAGGACATAAAAAAAGGTAAGTACTCCAACATTGAATATTATAGATTATTTAAAGAATGATAAGCCATATATTTCTCTTTGGGAAGTGCTTCACATTCCTGACCAAAAGGAAATTTTACAAGATAAATTTTCCCAAATCCACTTCAATACTCAACCATAAATTAATTATAATGTTTCTCTTAATGCTTCTAATCATATTATAAAATGTTCTTCCAAATATAAGAATCCTTCACCCTTACACCTCACTCTCATTATTACAGACAAGGTTATTTACAACTATGTATTAAATAGTGGGGCTAGTACTTGAGTGATGCCCAATCTTGTGGTAGATAAATTGGGTTTGAAATATGAACCATATAGTAAGGGAGTGATCCAACTTGATGAGACACTAGCTAAGTTAGTGGAACTTGTCGAAGGTTTCATATTAATGATTTTTTAATCTCCCCTATCCTTTAATACATAGTATTGGTTGACTTACATATTCACTTTGTTAACTTCCTCTCAATGGATTTCACAGCCAAGATAGGAGGCTACCTTTTAGTTTATTGGTCCTTATTGGCCTTCAAGACAAGGTATGGAATAAATGTAACCATCAAAACTCAACTACTAGATCATTTTAATATTGAGTCTTATGTAGAAACAATCTCTAATCTCAATTACACAATGAATGATCAAGAGTAATATGTTGTAAATGATGGAGCATCCTCTAAGTTTTAGGGCATATCAACCATATTCCTAGATGAGTATGGTGTAGAAACTTATGAACATGATCCATACACTTTATTTGAGAAAATTTATCTTGGTACATACATCATCCATGAGGGATCATATGAATAACCTAAGGTCAGCTTTGATGACTCTTTTCCATAAGCTACTGAGCATAATTACATGATTCATTTTCATGATGATGATAGTATTCAAATTTTGGTAGATCAAGATGATGAGAAAAATAATGTCATTTTTCCTACATATTATAGAGAAGTCCTTGAAGATTATAGTCATGAAGAGTAATATGACCTATGGAAAAGGTTCTATGCTATAAGTCAGGAGTTTGAATAGTTGAGTAAGTCTATTTTTCTTCTGAAAAATGTGAATCTAATAATGAGGTTGTTGATGAGCCTAATAAGAAGTAAGGAGAGTGTCTTGTTAAAAATGAGGTTGAGTACCTAGCTATTATAAAATAGATTGTAGTTATAAAGTAAACTAAAGAATCTCAAGTAAAATATTTTGTCATTGAGAATTTCAAACATCAACCTAAGGTTAAATCACTTTCAATCTTGATGGATTAGAATGGAGATAAACTTGATGGTGCTATACATGACTGAGGTTAAGACAACTTTGGTAATCCCCATGTTTTAGTTTGAGAAGTGCAAATTGGATATGGTAGAATTTAAGAAGGTTAAAGTTTCAAACAAGATCCTTAGAGGGGAAAATGGAACATCCTTGAAAGCTCAAAGTAGTATAGTTGCAAATAAAAGAAGACCTAAGGATGGTAAGTCATTTGACCATAAACATGAGCAAGTATTTGTTGATAAGCATGCTTCACATAATGAATTTATTTTAAGGATAAAAAAATTCAAGAGGTACCATCTTTGACCCTAGTTCAAGCATGGTGAGTTGTTATTAACCTCAAGTGTTTGAGGTCTTGTACATATTATTATAGGTGTGTTTTGTTTTTGTTGTGTGTGTAGTCATATAAAATGTCCAAATTGGTAGTTTGAGTGTGAATTTTGACACCCCATATATATGTGCTTTTTGAATTCTCTTTTGACCCTTATAGACAACTTTTTCTCATTTATAGTCATCCAAAACCTTTTGAATGATCATTCCACCTTAGCCAAACTATACTCCCCATACAAACCATATTCCCTTAGGTCTTGAGCCTATAAGATAGGAGTGACATATTTGGACCATAGAACTAGACCTTTTAGTGATCTTGTCCATTTTTACTTTGATCCCAAATGATCATTTCCATCCAATCCTTATCCTTAATTAGGTCATTGTAACATGAATACATTTGACCCATGACCAATTATTCCCTATAAAACACCATTCAAAACTCATTAACAAGAGAGGTGACATATCTCATAAAGCAATCAAGAATATAAATAAAGCACTAAGGAAAACTTCCCTATTCTCTACACATAGTCACCCAACACAACTGTAAACATACTGAAACCCTCATACATATACCTAGCCACCTCAAACACTCTCAATTTGGAATTTCACATCTACATCACACTATTTCATGAAGATAATTAGGTGGGAGAACTACATATGGATTGATACCTCTTTAGAGTATTGGTATGTAGGAAATGTGCCCACACAAGGGGTTTGGATTGCATGGTTATTACATCTTACACACTAATCCCCCTTTTTCTCAAGGATTTAAATATAATTTTATCAAGCATGATGGAGGATTAGGGTTTGAATATTAAATCATATCTACAACAAGTTCTATCAACAACTAGAATTAAATTTTTCATAGGTAAGCTCACACAAGTGTAGCACAAATACCCAAAAAGTTTGAAGTCTCTATGATTAGTTTGGACTATAGCAATAGGAGAAGATAATAACATTGAACACTAAAGTGTCATGTTTTCAATGCTCTTATCCTTTCATTGAATGAAATCCATATTTAGGTTTATGAAACTTTTCTAGTCCTACATAGCTATTTTTAACCTTAGTATCAGTTTTCTCAGTCCAGTTTCAAGCTAAGTTATACTTATTTTCATTTATTGCTATTTTTAGAAAGATGAGTAAATTACATAAATCAGGATTATAAATATTGCCATATTTTTTACTAATTTATTAATTCATACCCTTAACTAGAATAGGAATAAGAATCTATTATTCCCAAAAAAAATTAAATCATTTGGTGAACCCAACTTATTTTTTTTGTGCATAAAATCCCTATAAACCCTAGGGAAAAATCCTTGCTGATTTTAGAATTATTTTTCTGATTTTTCCCACATACATAAATTAGAAATTTCACATTCAAATTTTAAAATTAACCATATTGATTTTAACAATCCTTTCTTTCTAACGCTAGTTGAATATGCTACGTCCCTTTGCTTCATGAGGTATCACCTTGCATTTAAATTATATTTCATAAAAAATAAAAAAGGACCTCACTTATTTAAAAGCATTTATGGCAAATAATAAGGACTCCATACTTAGTCCTATCATGTATATGAATGATGAAGTTTACTATATATTAATGCAAAGCTTCATTTTATCCCTTTAATTCAAAATTGTAATAATATGAGATGATATTCAAAAATTTATTGTTAAACATGTTCAAATACATCTTGTCTCACCTCCCTTAGAGCCTCTATCCTATGCTGAGTCATGTTGCATGGCCCATTTTTCTCTTATCTAGGTCACTACCCATTGCTAGAAAGCCTAAATGACACCGTTTCTCCCCCCACCACCTCGACCTATCAATTATCTTCGATCTCCTCCCATAGCTACTAATAGCCCTATACAAATAGTAGACAATGTTCTTAGTGTTGTTACTCAATGTGTCACCATGCCTTCTCCTCCTAGTTAGGAACACTGCCACCCTCCTATTCCCTCCCATCCTAGGCCCAACCCACCTACATATGTAGATCCATGTAGGGAATATGATATTATTAATTTAAAAAAAAACACACAAATTAATATTTCTATGTTAGAATTGCTTCAAAAAGTAAATGTGTTTGAGCACAATATTTATTAGGAACTCACTCAGACCACTATGCCCATTGATTTAGAACATTCCTATTTTTCACTATTGGTTAACACACTACAAAATATAGAATATTTTAATTCCTTTTATCATGAGGATATGATATGCCTTCTCAGATGGTTATTGACTAAAATTTACCACTGTTAATACAAGCTTATGTCAAAACTAGTGTAGTTAAGAGATTTTTAGTTGATAGTGGTTCTAGACTTAATATATGTAATATTACATTTTTAAAAACCATGGGCATAGATATGGATTCCATACAAAATACATATAATAAAATTATATGTTTTAATTATATAACGTGATAGACATTAGGCACCATTGTTTTAGATATCATGGTAGGGCCCAAAACTCTCTCTACACAATTATAGGTCATGTTAGGTCCTCTTCATTATAACCTTTTACTTGGAATACCTTAGATATATGTTATGGGGGTAGTTATTTCCACTCTACATCAATGTGTTAAGTTCTTTCATGAAGGATACCTATATACATACCCAATAGATAACCAACCATTCATATATTGTAGAGCTATAGAGTCATCATTGACTATTTCACCAGATGTGACACCTCATATCTTAGTTTAATCATGAACTCATTAATTTTTTCTTAAAAAGATGCATAAATATGAGGTAGGAGAGACTAACATATCTTGCACTCTTTCACTTATAGGTGTTTCCTTAACTCTATGTATTTATCTAGTTATAACATTTTCAGCCACTTTAGCTACTTTATCATTCATAATTCTTACACATATTACAATTATGCAATCACCATTAGTAGTTCTAATAGTACAAGTTGATTATATATATACAACTCTTTAGGTAGTCACAGTAACTTTACCAATTATAGATACTCTCAAAATATCATCATCTTATACTACTACAATTAATGAGATTCTTATATCATAGTTACCTCTTGTGGTAAATTATAAACTACCATATGTGCATGATGTTGATATAGATTGCTAAGCTACTTTAGATGATGATACAACACCCATAGTCATAGATGACTATTTGTGTGGATTTAGTTTTACACTAGTTAGCCCAAGAGAATACTGAGATGACTCTAGAGATGTCATCACACATTGTACATCACTCTGAGCATCTTACACTATAATCCTAGGGTATACTACACATTCATGTCCATAGAAAAATCACTTGGCACATACAATTGACATGGTTATTTCTATGGCTATAGAGTTAGTCATTCAGATTCAGATAGGCATCACACAACATCAACCATAGATTATGTTATAGATGTTACTTGATCATAGATTAATCAAATTACCTATAGTATGACATAGATATATTATCAGGTTATCATGGTAGGATGGTCAACCATTTTTTTTATTTCATAGAATCATAGGCCATGACATAAACTGATGTACAACTTTACAATAGAGAATGGATAAACTATAATTTTAGGTTACTATTAAAATTATATCACCATGAACACAAGATCTATAACTTCCACTAAATACATATACTACCAAAAATAAACACTCCAAAGGAAAACCAACATCTTCACCACCAGAAATACCATCAGTTCACCTCTGATAAAATGACAACACTATGAGTGATAGATCTCCGATTACATAATGATCACAGATTGTGCTAACACTTGAGGAGATAAAAACCATGTATATAAATTTTACATCATATGATGATACTTATGATGATGATCTTGAGGCATTTGATGATGACCATGATCCTTTCCTCCATCTCCATCCTGAACAAGCTCCATCCTTAAACCCTTTACCCCCTCTAGCTTAGTCTTTTACATCATTGTATACATATTGTTTTATTTACATTATTGTACATATTTTATTTTCAATCTTTCTTATATATAAATTTCTTAGTTTACTTGTATATAATTTTTTAGTTTAATTTATTTTACATAGTTACCTTTGGATTACTCGTACATAGCTTATTTTAAAATACCAAAAAAATTATAACATGTCAAAATACAAAAACCTTCAAATAACTAAAAAACACCAAAAACTTTTCAATTGTATGCATTATTCATGATTTACATTTCTATTACGATGATAGACATACATGTTGTTATTATATTCTATTATTTGTAAATTTATCTATATTACCATGCTTCACTTGATCTTCTTTAAGTGTGTGTAATAACACCTAGATCCTTGATTGTTTCACTCTACCCATTGAGGGGGCATCCTACTCTTACAATTGAGACATACATCAACATATCTACCCACTAGGGGCATCTTATACATGAATACACCATCTATATTATGTCATTCCTATACCACACACTAAATTTATTATTTTGATGTACATTACTTACTAGCTTATACATATTATTCTATAGACATTCATTAGTATATATCACTTGTTTATTTCTTAGAATCTACCTAGTCTTTTACTACATGTTTTGCATACTTTCACTTATTGCTTTGATTAGTTATATGTGATAGTATTTTCAGAATTTACATTACTTATTTTATTACTTTGAGTGGCTATATATGATTACATTTCTTAGTTCCTGTTTTGGTACTTGTGTGTACCTTAGGACATTTGCCAATATGCTTTACTTGTATGCTTCTATGTGCTTGTGGCCCTCATGACAATATTAATTATTTGTAATTATATATGTATGTGGGAATTTGAACATGCCTTGTATTATTTATTTTCATATTTGAGTGACATGTTCCCATGTCACTTGTTTGTTTGGCCTCTTGGCCACTTTTGTATTCTTCTTGCCTTGCTTTCTTGTTTTCTTTTCAATTGTTTGCAATGCCATGATCAACATCATTCATTGTCTTTCCTTTTTGGATGCCATGATGGACATAATGTTCCATCCCTCTTTTACCACTAAAAACTAACAAGATTTATATTTATAGTTAAGTATACCACACATGCTATTACATTGTTATATCTATTTAGGCATACCCTTACTGACATAATAATTTCCAATAAAAACTATGATATATTTTGAGACATTTTTTCAATCACCATTGTTATATAATGTATTTTTTAGCATAACACACTTTTAGGGATATTTATTTTGATGAAAATCATTATAGGGTCTTCATTAGTACCCTTAGAAGAGGGGGAAATAAGTATGGGGTTTATCATAGAAATTAGAGCCTTTTACTAGTCAAAAATTAGTTTTCAAAACACTCAAAATAATAATCAAAGTTCAAAACATGTAGAATAGACCAAGAATATAGTGATGAATACATAAAAATGTTAGGGTGTGGAGCTAAAAACTTCACCAGGGAGCATCCATTATCAGGTTCAGGTCTACACAGACACCGGCGTCGATCAGGAGTGACCGATGTCAGTCATAGGCAGTTAAAGAGACGCTGACGTCGGTAGAAGGTCAGCCAACGGCAGTCACAGACAAGCAGCAGGAACCGACGTCGGTTACCTACATGTCCAAAAAGCTATTTCTGTGGACAGAAGCGAGTGTTTACATGATAAGTTTGAGTTGTAGACTCAAGCTCACGTCTCTATTGTTAGCATTACTATTTTTAGAGCCCTTCTTCAAGTGGCTTAACTGCTTGTTGGATGTACATGCTCATGTCTCCTAATTCTATATGTAGAATTAGATCTTCTTAGCTTTGTAGTAGTTTGTAGTGAATTATTGTAATTCATTGTATGAGAAGAATAGTACAGAATTGAATCAATCCAGGCTTGTTGGAGTTGATTGTTCTTGAGAGAGATAGCTCTTGAGGAATAGAGATCTATTGAGAGATCTATACATCTAGGAGAGGTGTGGAAGAAAGAAGCTTTCTTCAATTGTATTCCTTTTGTAAGGAGTTTGTTAATACAAGTTTTCAAGGTGTTTTCTTGTATCTCTTGTTCTTGCTATTATCATTCTAATTACTTGTCAATCTCATTTAATTTCGTGTTTATTGCTGTCACAATTGTAATCTATTGTTGGATTGATCCCCCAACAAGTGGTATCAGAGCCTTGGTTACAGGTTCAGAGCTTGATAATCGGTATCAAAGTTTAGGTTCACTAAAAAGTGGTTCAGATCTGTGTAGTGTTTATTGATTACAGGTTCTCACAGGAGTTTCTGCAGGGATTTCTATTTGAGTGGGAGAAGCAATGGCAGATGAAAGTAAATTAAGAATGAAAAAGTTTAATGGCAAAAATTACCAACACTGGAGAATGCAGATAGAGGACTATCTGTATCAGAAAGATCTCTACTTATCGTTAGGAGGTATTGCAAAGAAGCCCAAAGACATGGAGGATGAAGAATGGGAAGTTCTTGACAGAAAGGCTCTGGGTTCTATAAGACTGAGTCTAGCATCCACTATGATATCTGACTTATCACAGGCAAAGTCTACAGTAGAGTTGATGACTACGTTAGCAAATTTGCATGAAAAAACCTCAGCTTCCAATAAGGTATATCTTATGAAGCAGTTATTTAATTTGCATATGAATGAAGGTGGATCTGTTTCTACTCATATGAATGATTTCAATGGTATTGTGAATCAATTAAGTTCAGTGAATATAGTGTCTGAGATAAAAGCTCTTTTGATATTATGTTCTTTGCCTGAAAGCTGGCATGGCTTAGTAATGGCAGTAAGTAATACTGCATCTGCATCAAATATTTTTAAAGTAGAGGATGTTGTTAGTGTTATCTTGAATGAGGAAATATGCAGGAAAAGCATAGAAGAGACATCTAGGAATGCTTTAAGTTTTGAGAGTAGGGGAAGGCAGAAAGAGAAGAGTAAGAAAGGCAGATCAAGATCCAAATCAAAGGGGAAAGATAGATCTAAATCTAGAAATGGCAGAAGGCCTCAATGCTGGAATTGTGGAAAGATGGGGCACATAAGCAGAGATTGTTGGTCAAAGCCTAAAGAGGACAACCAGCACGAAGGAAAGAAAGAAGCCAAGATTGTAGGTATTGCACAGGATGCTTTAATTTTCTCTCTGCATAATAATATAGAATCTTGGGTATTAGATTTTGGTGCATCTTTTCATGCTACTCCTAACAGGGAATATTTTAGTGACTATATCCATGGAGATTTTGGAATAGTGTATCTAGGGGATGATGAGCCCTGTAAAATAATTGGCAAAGGTAAAGTGCAGCTGAAGATGCAGAATAGCAACACATGGGTGTTGAGAGATGTGATGCATGTTCCTAGCTTGAAGAGAAATTTGATTTCTACAGGAAAGTTAGGGGATGAGGGTTGTACAGTAACTCTCACAGCAGAATCTTGGAAGGTGACCAAGGGTGCACTTATTATGGCCAGAGGTAAGAGAGAAGGTACTCTCTATTTGTGTAATTGTGTTACTGACAAATCTCCTTCTGTATTATCTACTTCTGATTTGGATGCTAAATTGTGGCACTTAAGGCTTGGCCACATGGGTGAGAAGGGGATGTCAATTCTTAAGTCTAAATGTATGCTTTCAGATTTAAAAGGCATAGATCTAGAGTTTTGTGAGCACTGTGTATTTGGAAAATAGAAAAGGGTTAGTTTTCTCAAAACTGGGTCTACTAAGAAGAGGCACAAGTTGGAGCTTGTTCACACAGACGTGTGGGGACTGGCTCAGGTTGCTTCCATTGGAGGATCACAGTACTATGTATCTTTCATAGATAATGCCACAAGGAAGGTATGGATCTATTATATTAGAAAGAAATCTGATGTATTTGATACTTTTAAAGTTTGGAAAGCTATGGTTGAGAATGAAACAGGTAAAAGATTAAAGTGCCTGAGATCAGACAATGGTGGTGAGTTCTACAGTCATAAGTTCAGAGATTATTGTTACATGCATGGAATCTGTAGGCAAAGGACAGTTCCAAGGACACCTCAGCAGAATGGAATTGCTAAAAGAATGAATAGGATAATAATGGAGCATGCAAGATGTATGAGATTGCATGCCAATTTGCCCTTACAGTTTTGGGCACAAGCTGTTGACACTACAGTGTACCTGATTAACAGAGGACCCTCTACAGATCTGGATGGTGGTATTCCAGAAGAGGCATGGACAGGTAAAAAGGTTGATCTCTCATATCTCAATGTTTTTGGTTGTGAAGCCTTTGTGCATATAGATAAGGAAAATAGAAAGAAGCTTGATGCTAAGTCTATGAGATGCACGTTTATTAGCTATGGCTCAGATGATTTTGGTTACAGATTGTGGAATCTAGAAACTAATAAGGTAATCAGGAGCCGTGATGTTGTTCTCAATGAAAGAGTGATGTATTGTGATCAGCTAAGGAAGTTGAATCAATCTGAGCAGAGCAATGGTGAATTAGATGAGGTGAAAGTCTAAGATGAGCTCGCGGGAAAAAGAAATAATCACTTATAGGAAAACACAGAGACCGATGTCGGTAGGTTAGGAATCGGTGTCGGTAGGACAGAGACCGACGTCAGCCGTATAGGTACTAAGGTCAGTCAGGTAGAACTGACGTTGGCCAGTAATAGGTCTAGAGGTGACTGAGGTCAGTCACTGTCAGAGAATTTGGGTGGATAACGTGTTGTGGACGAGTCTCAGACACCCATCAGGAGGTCAAAAAGGGTGAGTAAGCCTCCAATTAGATATTCTCCTTCTTTATTTTATTTATTGCTAACTGATGGTGGAGAACCAAGGAGTTTTGAAGAAGCAATACAGGTGGAGTCCAAGAGTGAGTGGGAGCATGGCATGGTTGAGGAGTTGGAGTCCTTAAGAGAAAACCAAACATGGGATTTGGTTGAATTGCCAGCTGGTAAGAGAACACTGAAGAACAGATGGACCTACAAGTTGAAAGAAGGTGAGGATGGACAGATGAGATACAAGGCCAGATTAGTAGTGAAAGTATTTGCACAAAAGCCAGGTATTGACTTTGGTGAGATTTTTTCTCCTATTGTTAAGATGACTTCTATAAGGGTTGTATTGTCTTTGGTTGCTTTTGAGGATTTGCATCTTGAGCAGCTAGATGTTAAGACAGCGTTTCTTCATGGAGATTTGGATGAGGAAATATATATGGAATAGCCAGAAGGATTTGAGGTCAAGGGTAAGGAGAAGTTTGTGTGCAGGTTGAAGAAAAGCTTATATGGCCTCAAGCAAGCTCCTAGGCAATGGTACTTAAAATTTGACAGGTTTATGACTGAGCATGGCTACAGTAGGTGTCAATCAGACCATTGTGTGTATTTCAAGAGATTTGATAATGGTAGATATATTATTCTTTTGTTGTATGTAGATGACATGCTAGTTGCAGGGTCTCACATGCAGGATATCTCAGAGCTTAAGGTAAAATTAGCTCAAACATTTGATATGAAGGATTTGGGAGCAGCAAAGAAAATCCTTGGCATGAGCATTAAGAGAGACAGGAAAAATCACAGGTTGATATTGTCTCAAGAAGACTATGTGGACAAGGTGTTAAAATGATTCAATATGCAGGATGCTAAACCGGTAAGCACACCTTTGGCTGGACATTTTAAGTTGAGTAAAGAACAATGTCCTAATTCATATGATGAGGTAGAGTACATGAGTAAGGTTCCATATTCTTCCGTAGTAGGGAGTTTGATGTATGCAATGGTGTGTACTAGACCAGATATTACCCAAGCAGTGGGAGTGGTAAGTAAGTATATGGCCAATCCAGGTAAGGAACATTGGAAAGCAGTTCAGTGGATCCTTAGATATCTGAGAGGAACCAGCAGTAGGCACTTGTGCTATGGAGGTTCAGATACTTCTCTACATGGCTATGTAGATTCAGATATGGCAAGTGATTTGGATGACAGGAGGAGCACTACAGGTTATGTATTTACTATAGGTGGAACAGCGGTTAGCTAGATATCTAAGTTGCATAAGGTTGTTGCCTTGTCAACTACAGAAGTAGAGTATATTGCAGCCACAGAAGCTAGCAAGGAGATGATATGGATGACACGGTTCATGGATGAGCTTGGTAGGGAGCATGAGAGTTGCAGATTGTATAGTGACAGTCAGAGTGCAATCCATTTGGCTAAGAATTCAGCCTTTCATTCAAGAATAAAGCACATACAGCTAAGGTATCACTTCATATGATAGGTATTGGAAGATGGTGAGCGGAAGCTGGAGAAGATCCATACAGATAGGAATCCTGCTGATATGTTAACCAAGCCAGTTACAAAGGAGAAGTTGAATCTTCATTCAAATTCTATTGGTCTTCATGATTGAGTTGAAGATGGAGGAGCTAGAAGATGTTGCTGTACAGGTACTGGTGCAGTTGTTTACCTCCAAGTGGGAGATTGTTAGGGTGTGGAGCTAAAAACTTCACCAAGGAGCATCCATTATCAGGTTCGGGTCTACACAGACACTAGCATCAGTCAGGAGCGACCGATGTCGGTCATAGGAAGTTGCAGAGACGCTGACATCGGTAGAAGGTCAGCTGATGGCGGTCACAGACAAGTAGCAGGAACCGATGTCGATTACCTGCGTGTCTAGAAAGCTATTTACGTGGATAGAAGCGAGTGTTTGCATGATAAGTTTGAGTTGTAGACTCAAGCTCACATCTCTATTGTTAGCATTACTATTTTTAGAGCCCTTGTTCAAGTGGCTTAACTGCTTGTTGGATGTACATGCTCATGTCTCCTAATTCTATATGTAGAATTAGATCTTCTTAGCTTTGTAGTAGTTTGTAGTGAATTATTGTAATTCATTGTATGAGAAGAATAGTACAGAATTGAATCAATCCAGGCTTGTTGGAGTTGATTGTTCTTGAGAGAGATAGCTCTTGAGGAATAGAGATCTATTGAGAGATCTATACATCGAGGAGAGGTGTGGAAGAAAGAAGCTTTCTTCAATTGTATTCCTTTTGTAAAGAGTTTGTTAATACAAGTTTTCAGGGTGTTTTCTTGTATCTCTTGTTCTTGCTATTATCATTCTAATTACTTGTCAATCTGATTTAATTCCGCATTTATTACTATCACAATTGTAATCTATTGTTGGATTGATCCCCCAACAAAAAATAATCAGAAACAATAAAGGACAAGAGATTTATATTTCGACTATAGCATCAGAAACTTAGGTGTCCATTTTTTGACACTCCTATCCAAATAACCAAAAATCAAGGATTTTTAGAGACAAATAGAAACACAAGGTCAATTATAGTTCTATAAGCTATAGTTAAATTTAGATTGGGAAATTTTAATACATTTTTAATTAGATTATCTAAATATGGGGGCATCATGCACAACATAATGGCTCTCACTTCTAGTTTTAGATTAGGTAGTTGGTATATTTTCCAGATCAAAATCTATGTTATAGACACCAGTGATTTGGGTTAATGTACATGGCACATTTGCCTTATTTTCTTTCCATTTCATTTAATTACCTAGGTATTCTTAATAGCTACATGACTTATTCCATTTTTAGGTGGTTAGCATCATTTTAAGTGGTTTTCATATAAGCTTGGTTCTCAATTTTAGAGTAGCTTTCATAAAAGCCTAATATTCATCTTTCAAAATGGCCAAGATTAGACTAATTCTTACTAAACATTTAGCTATCCACACCACATTTATAGACTACAAATCATTCATGGGATTCATGAGCCATCTCATACAACACACATTCATACTGGTAGCAGTTTATATTTCACACTTAGTGGGAAATAATGGAGCCAAAGGACAATCTAGCATTTGTATTATTAAGCCACCTACTCAGAGGGATTAGACATACAATACAAACATAGATTAACACATGGATGATTACATAGATTAACTTATTGGGTGTTGATGGAGACAAAGGGCCAACCTTTGTATTCTTGAGCCACCCTTGAGGAATTGAGCACTCAGGTCCATTCATGATATTACTCTTGGTAGAACACATACCCAACATCACCCACCATCACTTAACATCACAAAATGTCAAATGTAGTCATATAAAATGTCCAAATTGGTAGTTTGATTGTGGCTTGTGACACCCCCATTCATAGGTCCTTTTTGCATGATCTTGTGACCCTTATAGATACCTTTTTGCTCTTTACCAATCATCCAAAACTTTCTAAATGATCATTCCACCTCAGATAAATTACATTCACCATGAAAATATTATTCGCTTAGGTATTGAGTCTATTGGATAGGAGTGCCATATTTGGATTATAGTTTTGGACCTTAAAGTGTCCCATTTTTGGCACTCTTGTCCATTTACACTTTGAGCCCCAATGGTCATTTCAATTTGATCCTTATCCTTAATTATGTTAGATTAGCATGAATACATATAACCCATGACAAATTATTCCCTATAAAAGACCATTCAAAACTAATTAACAAGGGAGGTAACATATCTTACAAAGCAAGAAAGAATATAAATAAATCACTAAGGCAAACTTCCCTATTATCTACATACAATCACCTAACATAGCTGCAAACATACTCAAACCTTCATACGAATCCCTAACCACCTCAAGCACTGTAAATTTGGAATTTTTAATCTACATCAAATGATCACAAAAATCACATTAGGTGGGAGAACTACATATGGCTTGATCCCTCTTTGAAGTATTGGTATGTAGGCAACATTCCCACACAAGGGGTGTGGATTGAATGTTTAATACATTTTACATATTAAGTCCCCACTCTTTATTAAGTATTCAAATATAATTTTATCAATTTTGATTGAGGATTATGGCTTGAAGATTAAATTAGATCCACAATGAGTTATGTTGACAACCAACACTCAATTTTTCATAGATAGGCTCATAAAGGCACAATGTAAATACCTAAAAAGTTTCAAGTGTCTATGATCAATTTGGACAATAGTGGTACGAGTGAAAAATAGTGTTAGACACTAAAGTATCTTATTTTTAGAACTCTTGTCCTTTTGTCAAATAACATATATATTTAGGTTTATGACACTTTCCCAGTCTTGCATTTAACCTCAGTATCAATTTTCTCAATCTAGTTTCAAGCTAAGTTATATTTCTTATCATTTATTCTTATTTTTAGAAAGATAAAAAATTTCACAAATTAAGATTGGAATTATTTCATATTTTTTACTAATTTATTATTCTAGATGCTTAACTGAAATAGGAATAAGACTCTATTATTCTCAAAAAAGTTGAGTCAGTGTGTGTCTTCCATAAGTGTTCTTGAGAACACATGCATGATTGATTTAGTGTGTTGTCTTGAGTGTTTGTTTTATGTTGTTTGATATTATTTTATAGGAAATTAAATGTCATATCTATGTATAGGTTACTCCATATCCTAATTGATAGGATTAGGCTACTAGTATTTGGCATAGTTATTTTGCCACCGCTAGGAAATTATCAAAATCTTGACTAATTTGACCACAAGTCAAATTAAGTCAATCCCCTATATATTCAAATTTTATTTATAGGTCCCCTATGGTGTAAAATGTGTCTCATGGTCTTAATAAGGTCATTTATAATGTGATTTAGCTTTTTCATAGTTGTATAGTTGGTCTTATGTCATCTAGGGCTCATTTTTGGGTTATTTATCAGACTTGTATAGTTTTCATCAGAACACAAATGTGTCAAAGTGTAATTAAGCATCCTATGTATTATTATATGTTAGAGATATTATTTCATATCTAATTTTTTTTTAGGATTTCACATAGAAAATAAAAAATTAGCTAAAAAGGAAGTGTTTTGGGTAGTTGTATAGATTGATAATAGTCTGAGCACATGTGAAAGACTTCGTAGTGCCTCTTTAGGTCCCCTCAATTAACTTCCATTATTGGGTAGTTTTGATAGACTTTAAATGGAAAAAAGGGTTCTATATCACCATTGTTCTCCTTATATGGTATGGATAGGAGGTGAGTTGGAGAAAATGATTTTTAGGGATGATAAACCTCCTTGTCTACTACAAATACATGGAAATAGTTATATTATTGGTTAATTTTTCTATATTAACCATTTTTTAAAGTGCTAGTGACTCTTTTATGCCTACTCATTCCCATACCCTTCAATTTTGTTCTTTATCTGGAATAGTCTAATTAATTAAAGTTATGTACATGTTCTTAGAGACTGTAAAAATTATTATAAAATGGTTATTAATCATATTTATACGTTTGGAAGTCAAATAATGAGTAGAACCATCTCACTTTTCTAGTTAAAGGCTCCATTACTAGTCTATAGATGATTTTAATCATTTATAGTGGCTTATATCCCTTCTTTGATATTTAAAAAAAAGGTAATACAAAGTAATAGTTTTTTTTTTAATCTCATAAAACATAGTGATCAATCAGTTGTCTTTTGGAGGTTGAGTCTCAAAGACTAATAGTGATGAACCACATAGTCAAAAACATGACATAGTTAAGAAGCCCTATAACATCCACCTATAGGATAGTGTGAAAATACTTATATAGAGGTGTGATTGATGCTTTTAACCTATGAAAATCCATATGATCTCATATTTCATCATAAACCTAGTTAAACCACCAAGATACCTAATGTTGATAAGATTCTAATTTGGAACATAAACCTAAACCTAATGTTCACCTACAGGTGTTCCAATAGAGGTTTGAGAGTATTGAATTAAAATGTTTGATCTATTTTTTGAAACCTCATTAAAGTCTAAGAGCATTGAAAATACCATTATGATAGTGTTGAAGTCATAATATGATAAACATACCTATAAATAGGCTCATAAATTTGGAAATTTGAAATTGGGACATCTTCCTTAACTTTTCTTAATCACATTTTGCTCTTATCTTTGGTCCTTACACGGTAGAATGTCTTGAGGTTTAGATAGGTCTAGTTATTTGCATCATTAATACCAATAATAGGTGAAATTATTTACCAAAATTAAATGGTTGAATTTTAAGATATGAAGGTGTTTTAAGTTTTTTTAATTCAATTAGGTTTTGGTATGTGACACTCAAAATACACTATCCTAAAATGACTATAAGCAACCTAATTTGTAATGGTGAGTGAGACTGTGTTCTCTTGGCATGATAATGAGCTCAATTTTATTTAAAATGAACTTAATTAACTGAATAAGATCAGAAAAAAATCTTGTGTCATGGAGCACATGAACACCTATAGGGGTCCCTTTTGCTCTCAAACTATCACCTATGTTTGACTATAGATTGACATTATATTAGGAGTAGATAGTTTTGAGGTTGGCATAAGATTAAGGCATTATATGTATATGTTCAAGTTTGAGATGATATTTATGACTTAAAGAGTTACCTAATGCATGTAACTGTTAGGGTGTGGAGATAAAAGCTTCACCAAGGAGCAGACTTAAACAGGTTCGGGTCTACACAGACGCCGGCATCGGTCAGGAGAGACTGACATCGGTCAGTTGCAGTTGCAGAGGTGCCAACGTTGCCAGTAGGGTCGGTCGGCGACGGTCACAGGCAAACAGGCAGGAACCGACGTCGGTTACCTGTGTGTCCAGAAAGCGATTTCCATGGACGGAAGCGAGTGTTTGCATGATGAGTTTGAGTTGTAGACTCAAGCTCGCGTCTCTATTATTAGCAATATCATTTTTAGAGCCCTTGTTGAAGAGGCTTAACTATTTGTTGTAAGAGCATGCTCAAGTTTCCTATTTCTATATGTAGAAAAGATCTTCTTAGCTTAATGAGTGTAGAACTGTATGAGTAGAACATTGTGAATGTTTGAAGGACAGTATTGAGTTGCATCAATCCAGGTTGTTGGATTTGATTTTACTTGAGAGAGAGCTCCTGAGGAATAGAGATCTAGTGAGAGATCTTGTGTGCATCTGAGAGAGGTGTGGAAGAACGAAGTTTCTTCATTGTATTCCTATTGTAAAGAGTTTTAATACAGGTTTTCAGGGTGTTTTCTTGTATCTCTTGTTTTGTGCTATTTATCATTCTAGTTGCTTATCTATCCGATTTATTTCTATGTTTATTGCTTTCACAAGTGTAATCCATTGTTGGTTGATCCCCAACAAGTGGTATCAGAGCCTTGGTTACAGGTTCAGAGCTTGATAATTAGTATCAAAGTTTAGGTTCACTAATAGGTGGTTCAGATCTGTGTAGTGTGTTTGGATTACAGGTTGCTCATAGGGGTTTCTGCAGGGATTTCTGTTTGAGTGGGAGAAGCAATGGTAGAAGAAATTAAGTTGAGAATGGAAAAGTTTAATGGCAAGAACTACCAACATTGGAGAATGCAGATAGAGGACTATTTGTATTAGAAAGATCTCTACTTACCGTTAGGTGGGATTGCAAAGAAGCCCAAGGACATGGAGGATGAAGAATGGGAAGTTCTTGACAGAAAGGCTCTAGGGTCTATAAGACTGAGTCTGGCCTCCACTGTGATATCTAATTTGTCACAGGCAAAAACAATGGTAGAGTTGATGACTACGTTAGCAAATATGTATGAAAAACCCTCAACTTCAAATAAGGTATATCTTATGAAGCAGTTATTTAATTTGCATATGAATGAAGGTGGATCTGTTTCTACTCATCTGAATGATTTCAATGGTATTGTGAATCAATTAAGCTCAGTAAATATAGTGTTTGATGATGAGATAAAAGCTCTTTTAATATTATGTTCTTTGCCTAAAAGCTGGCATGGCTTAGTAATGGCAGTAAGTAATACTGCATCTACATCAAATATTTTTAAAGTAGAGGATGTTGTTAGTGTTATCTTGAATGAGGAAATACGTAGGAAAAGCACAGAAGAGACATCTGGGAACGCTTTAAGTTTTGAGAGCAGGGAAAGGCAAAAAGAGAAGAGCAAGAAAGGCAGAGCAAGATCCAAGTCTAAGGGGAAAGGCAAATCTAAATCCAGAAATGGCAGGAAGCCACAATGCTGGAATTGTGGAAAGATGGGGCACATAAGCAGAGACTGTTGGTCAAAACCTAAGGAGGACAATCAACATGAAGGAAAGGAAGAAGCCAAGATTGCAGGTATTGCACAAGATGCTGTAATTTTCTCTTTGCATAATAACATAGAATCTTGGGTATTAGATTCTGGTGCATCTTTCCATGCTACTCCTAACAGAGAATATTACAGTGACTATATCCATGGAGATTTTGGAATAGTGTACTTAGGGGATGACGAGCCTTGTAAAATAACTGGCAAAGGTAAAGTGCAGCTGAAGATACAGAATGGCAACACATGGGTGTTGAGAGATGTGATGCATGTTCCTAGTTTGAAGAGAAATTTGATTTCTACAGGTAAGCTAGGTGATGAGGGTTGTACAGTAACTCTCATAGCAGATTCCTGGAAGGTGACCAAGGGTGCACTTGTTATGGCTAGAGGTAAGAGAGAAGGTACTCTCTATTTGTGTAATTGTGTTATTAACAAATCTCCTTTAATTTTATCTACTTCAGATGTGGATGCTAAATTGTGGCACTCAAGGCTTGGCCACATGAGTGAGAAGGGGATGTCAATTCTTAAGTCTAAAGGTATGCTTTCAGATTTGAAAAGTATGGATCTAGAATTTTGTGAGCATTGTGTATTTGGAAAATAGAAAAGGGTTAGTTTTCTCAAGACTGGGTCTACTAAGAAAAGGCAGAAGTTGCAGCTTGTTCACACAGACGTGTGGGGACCGACTCAGGTAGCCTCTATTGGCGGATCATGGTAATATGTTACATTCATAGATGATGCTATAAGAAAGGTATGGATCTACTGTATTAAAAAGAAATCTGATGTTTTTGAGACTTTTAAGATTTGGAAAGCTATGGTTGAGAATGAAACAGGCAAAAGATTAAAGTGCCTGAGATCTGATAATGGCGGTGAGTTGTGCAGTCTTAAGTTCAAATTGTATTGTTATACACATGGAATCCATAGGCAAAGGATGGTTCCAAGGACACCTCAACAGAATGGTATTGCTGAAAGGATGAACAGAACAATCATGGAGTGTGCAAGATGTATGAGATTGCATGCAGGGTTGCCCTTAGAGTTTTGGGCAGAAGCAGTTGACACCGCAGTGTACCTGATTAACAGAGGACCCTCTATAGCTCTGGATGGTGGAATTCTAGAAGAGGCATGGACAGGTAAAAAGGTAGATCTCTCATATCTCAAAGTTTTTGGTTGTGAAGCCTTTGTGCACATAGATAAGGAAAATAGAAAGAAGCTTGATGCTAAGTCTATGAGGTGCACGTTTATTGGCTATGGCTCAGATGATTTTGGTTTCAGCTTTTGGAATCTAGGAACTAATAAGGTAATTAAGAGTCATGATGTTGTTTTCAATGAAAGAGTGATGTACAGTGATCAGATAAGTAAGCTAGATCAATCTGGGCAGAGCAATAGTGAATTGGACGAAGTTATGGTCTAAAATGAGCTCGTGGGAAAAAGAAAAAATCACTTGCAGGAAAACACAGAGACCGACGTCAGCAGGTTAGGAACCGGCGTCGGCAGTACATAAATTGATGTCGGTCATACAGAGACTGACGTCGGTGGACCAGGCACCGATGTCGGCCAGGAAGAACCGGCGTCGGCCAGTAACAGGTCTACAGGTGGCTGAGGTCGGTCACTGTCAAAAAATTTGGGTGGACAGATTGTTGAGAACGAGTCCAAGACACCCATCAGGAGGTCTGAAAGGGTAAGTAAGCCTCCAATTAGATATTCTCCTTCCTTATATTATTTATTTCTAACCGATGGTGGAGAACTAGAGAGTTTTGAAGAAGCATTACAGGTGGAGTCCAGGAGTAAGTGGGAGCATGGCATGGTTGAGGAGATGGAGTCCTTAAGAGAGAACCAAACATGGGATTTGGTTGAATTGCCAGCTAGTAAGAGAACACTGAAGAACAGATGGACCTACAGGTTGAAAGAAGGTGAGGATGGACAGATGAGATACAAGGCCAGATTAGTAGTGAAAGTATTTGCACAAAAGCTAGGTATTGACTTTGGTGAGATTTTTTCTCCTGTTGTTAAGATGACTTCTATAAGGGTTGTATTGTCTTTGGTTGCTTTTGAGGATTTGCTTCTTGAGCAGCTAGATGTTAAGACAACATTTCTTCATGGAGATTTGGATGAGAAAATTTATATGGAACAGCCAGAAGGATTTGAGGTCAAGGGTAAGGAGAAGTTTGTGTGCAGGTTGAAGAATAGCTTGTATGGCCTCAAGTAAGCTCCTAGGTAATGGTACTTAAAATTTGATAGGTTTATGACTGAACATGGCTACAGTAGGTGTCAATCAGACCATTGTGTGTATTTCAAGAGATTTGATAATGGTAGATATATTATTCTATTGTTGTATGTAGATGACATGCTGGTTGCAGGATCTCACATGCAGGATATCTCTGAGCTTAAGGTGAAATTAGCTCAAACGTTTTCTATGAAGGATTTGGGAGCAGCTAAGAAAATCCTTGGCATGAGCATTAGGAGAGACATGAAAAACCACAGGTTGATATTGTCTCAAGAAGATTATGTGAACAAGGTGTTGGAGAGGTTTAATATGCAGGATGCAAAACCGGTAAGCACACCTTTGGCTAGACATTTTAAGTTAAGTAAAGAACAATGTCCTAATTCATATGATGAGGTAGAGTACATGAGTAAGGTTCCATATTCTTTCGCAGTAGGAAGTTTGATGTATGCAATGGTGTGTAGTAGACCAGATATTGCCCAAGCAGTGGGAGTGGTAAGTAAGTATATGGCCAATCCAGGTAAGGAACATTGGAAAGCAGTTCAATGGATCCTTAGATATTGGAGAGGAACCAACAGTAGGCACTTGTGCTATGGAGGTTCAGATACTTCTCTACATGGTTATGTAGATTCAGATATGGTAGGTGATTTGGATGGCAGGAGGAGCACCACAGGTTATGTTTTTACTGTAGGTGGAACGGCGGTTAGTTGGATATCTAAGTTGCAAAAGGTTGTTGCCTTGTCAACTACAGAAGCAGAGTATATTTCAGCCATAGAAGCTAGCAAGGAGATGATATGGATGACACAGTTCATGGAAGAGCTTGGAAGGGAGCATGGGAGTTACAGATTGTATAGTGACAGTCAGAGTGCAATCCATTTAGCTAAGAACTCAGCTTTTCACTCAAGAACCAAGCACATACAGCTAAGGTACCACTTCATACGGCAGGTATCGGAAGATGGTGAGTTGAAGCTAGAGAAAATCCATACAGACAAGAATCCTGCTGATATGCTAACAAAGCTAGTTACGAAGGAGAAGTTGAATCTTCATTCAACTTCTATTGGTCTTCATGATTGAGTTGAAGATGGAGGAGCTAGAAGATGTTGCTGTACAGGTTGGTGCAGCTGTTTATCTCCAAGTGGGAGATTGTTAGGGTGTGGAGCTAAAAGCTTCACCAAGGAGCAGACTTAAGCAGGTTCGGGTCTACACAGATGCTGGCATCGGTCAGGAGAGACCGACGTCAGTCAGTTGTAGTTGTAGAGGTGCCGATGTCAGTAGTAGGGTTGGCCGGCGACGGTCACGGGCGAATAGGTAGGAACCGACGTCGGTTACCAGTGTGTCCAAAAAGCGATTTCTGTGGATGGAAGCGAGTGTTTGCATGATGAGTTTGAGTTGTAGACTCAAGCTTGCGTCTCTATTATTAGCAATATTATTTTTAGAGCCCTTGTTGAAGAGCCTTAACTATTTGTTGTAAGAGCATGCTCAAGTTTCCTATTTCTATATGTAGGAAAGATCTTCTTAGCTTAATGAGTGTAGAACCTGTTTGAGTAGAACATTGTGAATGTTTGAAGGACAGTACTGAGTTACATAAATCCAGGTTATTGGATTTGATTTTACTTGAGAGAGAGCTCTTGAGGAATAGAGATCTAGTGAGAGATCTTGTGTGCATCTGAGAGAGGTGTGGAAGAATGAAGTTTCTTCATTGTATTCCTATTGTAAAGAGTTTTAATACAAGTTTTCAGGGTGTTTTCTTGTATCTCTTGTTCTGTGCTATTTATCATTCTAGTTTCTTATCTATCTAATTTATTTCTGCGTTTATTGCTTTCACAAGTGTAATCCATTGTTGGTTGATCCCCAACAGTAACATAGGTATAAACCATTCACATTGACCTATAGGAAAGCTCCAATCTCTTTTAAGTTGAACACCTATAGTCAACATAATAGATAAACTAGGACTAGTCAATTGGAAAGTGCATGATGAGAAGTTTAGCATGAGTATATGATGTTGAATTTTTTTGAGAAACATTAATAATGATTCCATCAGCTTATTAGGTTACAAATACCAAATAAAAAGAGTAAGGGAAAGTTTCATAACTCAACCTACATTCAACTCAGTCTATAGACTAGCCAAAGCAAGTGGAGAGAGGTAGATTGAGAAGGTTCACAAAGGTTGATGATTAATTGATAATAATAATATAAAATTAATAGTTTTTCCATCAACCATATCACATTATTCTTAGAGAGGAGAGGTAGACAAAAAAGGATCAAATCTCAACCCATAGTTAATCTAAAAACCCTACATAGTACATAGTCATACAGGTGTGGCTTGGAGTTTGTGAAGTTGAGAACCCTACATATGTGTTCCTAACATTAAAATTTTTGTATAAGGTCCTAAATAAATATTATATCCATCCATAGTCTTATATTTACCAATCAAATAGGGGACATGCCCTCTATTTTGTCTCAAATAGAGGGCACTCCAGGAGTGAGAAAATTATAGGTAGGATAGGTAAATGGTAAGGTCATGAGATAGAAAGTCTTGGAACACTAAAAAATAGTGTGGAATGTTTATTTTATAATGTAAAAATGTGTAGTATATTATGTAGTCAACATTAACACTTGAGGTGGTCATATATGCAGAGACCATATTTAGGCCCTTTAGGTCGATACTAGACCTAAAGCCCTTTAAGGGTCTATATTACATTTATATAACTAAAATACCATTATAAACTATGTGAAGACATTAAGGGGAGAAAATAAAATTTATTAAATCCATAAATTTTAGAGTAAACCACTTAGAGGGGTCACTTTTGGCCTAAAACCATGATGGGGATGTCTAGAATGCACTTAAGGGCTCCATAGGCCAACTTCAAACACTCATTAATATATCAATACATTGAATGGTAACCCATGTAATTTTTATGTTTGAGTAGGGTCCAAATATCAAACATGGTGGGATTATTTGGGGGTTTTAACATTTAGTTTTTATGAATAATGACTACCATTCCAAACATGTTAAAACCCTCCTAAACCCTTGTCTAAGACTCGATCAAGGAAATATCACTTAATATTAATTTATTAGGGGTATTTTGGCTTTAAAAGTGTTTATAACATGTTGGATAATCTCCCATATTCCTTCACACTTAATTGGTTTGTATCCTACTTATAAAAATAAGGTAAAAAAAGTTTTTTTCTATGTTTATGACTATTTTACAAGCATACAAGAAGATGAATAGGTGAGAGCCATTCTAGGGGATCAATTGTAACCTATTATAACTCTCCATATCCATTTATCACCATATATGGGAATGGAAATATCTCTGATAGACCATTCATCATAGGCAATCTTGGACAAAGATTGAAGATAAGGAGTGATTGACAAGTGAGAGAGTGTGAAGTCTATTTTTAAGACATTTTAAGATCTAATTCATGGAATGTAAGGAAGAGAGATTCTATAAATATTTCTTAACACTAATTTAAAAGTTTTTTTTGGGAAACTTAAGGGTCTTTGGATGAAAAATGTGAATAATGAAGCCTAGAAAAATAATGAATGACTTTAGATCATGAATACAAGTGTCATAGAGATGGATAACAATTACGGATTCATAAAATTATTTTCATGGCATGTTTATAACAACCATAAACTATTGAAAATGTTTTAAAACTTACTATTTCAATTTTTAGTAGTCTATAGATGCCTCATCATGAAGGCAATTTTCAATAAGAACAGTTAAGGACTATATGCTAGTTTAAGGAGTTTTCCATGCCTTAGAAAGACACTTGTCTAAGGAGACATTCATGGTCTATTCTACACTCTTGTATCCTACAATTTAATTGGTTTTCATGTCCTAACATATGAAATTATGACCATTGAATTTATTTTCTTCTCTTTCTTCTCACACATTCTATAAATGTAAGCTATTTTGGCTTTTGTATTAGAATCCACTCCTAGTATAGAGAAGCCCTATTGGTTTGATGCTATATTTTTTCTTCTAAATAATAATTAAAATATACTTTTGAGTTCATTAATTTCTTGTCTAATTGTGTGAATTGATGCATAATTAAGTGTCTAATGATAAGTGTATATCCTTGCCTTCTCTTTATCCTTTCATGTTTGATGTAAGTGTTCTCCTTATAATAGGTCACATGAAGTGTAGCTAGTGTGTTTTAATATATTAAAGTGAAAAATTAGTCATTGTGTTTATAATTAAACCTCTATTTCACTCACTTTTAGTAGTCTCATGCATATCACTTCCAATTTTAGAATACTAATGTTTTAGATTGAGGTAAAAGCAGGTTTTGAAGGGGCCCCGAAACCCTTTAATAGAGAGCAAAATAAGAACAACTAAGCCCATAGGCAATGCCTAAAAAACACTACAATGAGGTAGCAAAAATAGGTTTTGAATGGTCCTGAAACCATAAGAGACACATCCGGTCAAGACCCAGAAATAGAAGTCTGGTGGTACAATAAACAAAAGCTAACAAAAGAAGAACAAAGATCAGTACCAGTTTCTTAACCAACAAGAAGGACCAGATTATTCATCCAGTTCCAGTATCAAGTTCATGGCTTCTTTTCCTTTCAAAGTAGTTTCTTGGGTGGTAACCTCCAGCAAAGCTCCTTTTTGTGTATCTTTCTTTCTGGAACTTTGCCTTGTCCTTTTGCTGGGACCCTCTAGTGCTTTGGTCTCCTCATTGGCTCATTTACCTATATTGATAGTAGCTACACAAATGTTGGACATTACTTCCTCCATTTTCTTTTTGTTGTCCTTTATTAGTTCCCAGAGGTTGTTTTCGTAAGCTTTGAGCTTGACAGGGATCTCGCTTAACTGATTTTCCATGTTGTTTACTTTTTTCCAAGCAGCTTTCAGAGAATCTTCCAAAGTTTCTTCTCTTCTCTTGAGATCAATGATCTCCCTACACAACCAGGAATCTAATTGGGAAGAAGACTCAGCTTTACAGTTAACCCAAGTCATAGGAGTGTGTATTTCATCATTCTGATTCTTCCCTCTCCAATCCTCAGACTTTTTATTGGGGCTATTCCTAGTTTCTTCAAAGAAGTCTTCTTAACTCTTTTATTCCCGCTCATTGATTCCATCTTGAATTTCCATCTCCATGTTTTGAATATCTTCCTGGACAGAGATTTCCTTTTCATTCTTAGAAGTTGGGTCCTCACCAAGATCTTCCTAGACAATGTCATCCTCTGCCACTTTCTGGTTTTCCTCTGTCTCTTCTGTTCTGGTAGCAAAATCCTCCTCTGTATTGACTTTATCTTTTTCAATTTCCTCAGATCCTTCTTCATCATTACTAGAGTTGGTGTCCCAGCTCTCAGTTCCATCTTCTTCCTCCGGTTTTTCCTCCTCGGGTTCTTTAATTCTCTCTTGACCCCTTTCTTCTTCTACATTCTATTTATTAGGACTAGGGGTCTTAATTTTTCCTCTTCTGCTTACATTATCATTCTTTTTATTCCCTAGAAACTTATTTTTCCCCTATTTTGGATACTTAACCAGTGCCCTATTCTTGCAATAGCCTTCAATAAGCAAAATAAGGCCTTCGTGAAGAATAGGGTGCAAATCCTTTTTCCTATGAGCATAAAGGCTTTGAATCAGGGAGTAGCGAAGATAGAAAGGAAAAGACAAGCTAACCTTATGCTTGAAGTGATTGAGGAAGACAAAATGGAACTTATGCACTCGTTTGCTTCTTCCGTCTAGGATGAAGTACTCCCTTATACAGCTTAGGACGTCCCTCCAAATCCCTTTAATCTGATCCAGCTCATAAAAATCCCCATTTTTGACCAACTTCTGCTCCTCATCCATTTTGGGGAACTTACAAAATGCCTTGTTCGAAATGCCGGTCTGCTTTGAAAATTTGATTCCTTCCATTGACAACCTTGTAACCTCAGCAACAAAATCCTCAGTTAAATTTATAGTTATACCATGCAGGGTGACCCTGTTGTCAGACCAATTTTTGAAGAAGGCCATCGTGATATGCAGTTTAGAGCTGTGGAGTCTTTCCATGTAGCTCGTAACATTTCCTTTCTACAAAATTCTCCAGACTTGATGTTTCTCTCTCCATTCTGCACAGCTCTTGGGCTCCTGTTTACGAGGTTCTCCCTTCCTTTCATGCACCATACTCATTTTCTTTGAATCCCAATTACTATGGATATTACCCTGGATCCTCCTGCTGTCAAGTTGATTGGGACATCGACTTTGTTTATGGCTTTTCAAGATCCACTTCTCCCTCTTGAGGGCCTTACTATTTAATAATTGGGTTCCTTTCCCCGTGCTGCCACTCCTCCTACTCATTAAGATTTTATTACACTCCAATCCTACCTTCTTTCGCATGTGTGGCATCGAGAAGAATGATCACCCTTAAATCCACATTCCTTACTAAGGTTTCATCCCACGTCACTTTTGCCCTTCTCGGATAGCACAATTAGCAAGCCAATCTGCAACACCATTGGCTTCATGGTAGGTATGGGTGATTTTTATTTCTTCAAATTTATTCAAAAGAGTTTTCATCTCCTTTACCTTATCCTCTATGGTCTAAGACACAATATTCTTATTATTAAGGATATTTATAACATTCAAAGAGTCCCCTTCAAGCCACAATTTGGAATATCTCGAGTCCACAGCTAATTTAAGGGTCTAGAGGGTAGCTGTAGCTTTAACAATGTGGCAGTTAGATATACCAATGGGAATTGCAATAAAATCAATAACCATTCCCACATGGTTTCTCAGAACACCACCACAACCAGCATTTCCTGGGTTCCCTTTTGCTGCACCGTCAAAGTTACCTTTAATCCAATCTTGAGGTGGACTAATCCAAGTAACACCTGATCTGGGGTTTTCAGGTTTATCAAAAATAAAATCCTTCCTCAGGGGATTGTCCACATTGAGATTAGAGCTTGGATTTTTTTGAGAAGAAAAATTTTCCATTAGAGCTCTAATGATGTTCTGGCCAACCACCCATCCAGGGAGGTCTTTGTTTCAGAATATTCGGTTATTTCTTTCCTTCCATATTCCCCACTAGATATGGGGAAGAGTAATTTTCCATAAGAAGAGAACTTCAGGATTCTTTGAAGGGCAATACCAGCTTTTGAGAGAAAGTTCAACATTTTTTTGATGAATGCATGTAATGCCCCACAAATTGAGAACCTCCTTCCAAACAAGCTGAGTGAAGGAACAATTCACAAACAGATGATCTCTATCTTCAAGGTCTCTCTTACACATAATACACTTGTTAACAATATTGATTCCACATTTTTGTAAATTATCCAGAGTCAAAATTTTATTTTGGAGAAGGGTCTAGAAAAAGAACTTGATTTTAGGAATGAGCCCCTTAATCCAGGCTCTTGTCCATAACGGTTTTCTGCCATTTCCCTTGGAAATGAAGATGGAAGAGACTTTAAACTATCCACTTGGCTCCTGATACCAAACAATTTTATCTTCTTAATTAGGATATAGGGATATAACATTTAGGGATAATTGAATATCCTTGAGATCTTGATCATAGTCAGTGAGGTTTACCCAAGTGTTGTTCTACCA
This sequence comes from Torreya grandis, assembly GCA_037957365.1. Classification (NCBI taxonomy): domain Eukaryota; kingdom Viridiplantae; phylum Streptophyta; class Pinopsida; order Cupressales; family Taxaceae; genus Torreya; species Torreya grandis. Next base: position 619,950 of record JARHVA010006606.1, read on the forward strand.
GTATTGATTAACCATTATGCCCACTCTTTGTTTACATCTTTCTATAACATCTTTATCTTGGATTTCTTCCTGTAAGGGTTTACCTCTTACCCAAATATCTTCCCAGAATTTCACCTTTTTACCATTACCTACTTTCCATGAACTTCCTTCTTCAAGAACATGTTTTGTTCCCTGGACTAACCCCAAATAGCAGATGGATGAGAAATATCTGGAGTAGTATAGAAGTCATGAAGTGACTGTGCCTTAAATAAATACTTATGCTTCCATATTTTACTCCATTCTTTATTTTCCTAATAGACCCTCCATCCCTGTTTAGCTAAAAGGGTAGTGTTCATACTTCTTATTTTCCTTATACCAAGTCCACCATCCTTAATCAGTTTGCAAATGTTATCCAAGATTTTGAGACTAGAATACTAATGTTAGAGCAATTCAAGATTTTGAGACTAGTGTTGTAGGTCATGTTTCATATTTCAATAGTATGGTAGTCTAGTGGAGATATTTATTGTTTATCACATCATTAGAGTAGGTAATTTTTATGTCATTTCTATCCCATTTCATCTAAGCAATTAATTAGTGTAGGTGATAAGCATTCAAGGATCAATCAAGGGAAATAACCCTTAAAACTAGAGGTCTACCTCTACCATAGGCAACCCACAAGCCTATAGGTATTATATTGTTTCCCAAATATTAGATTAGGATTGAGCAACTAAATATAGGGTGAAATATTGGGTTAAGATAATTACCTCTTTATTGTGAGAACACTTTTTATGAAGTAGACACTTGTATAGTGTTCAACATTTCTGGTTGAGTAAGAGACATACAATATTGATTAGACAACATTTGTGGAGGCATGTTGGTCTATGAATATTGAGGTATACTAATCACTACTTGATGAGCTGGGACATTTATTTCCCATTTATAAACTATAAGAATTATATACCTCTACTACGTTGGTACATTTATCTATGCCTGCTAATGTGGAATCTTAGTCATTAGTTGTTGAGGTGGAATAAAATTCATCACATCTTATTGAGGAAAGGTAGTAGTTTGTATATTAATATTTAATCCTTATAGTTGTGTGATAGATGAAAAAATTGGTTAAGGATTATAGGTATCTTATTGTGGTTTGGGTGTATGATTTACTTTGCCTACTATTGTGAACCACTCTTAGTGTTTACTAAAGGCACTTATTGTGTATTATTTATTGATGCATTTAAACCAATTTGGCCTAGATTGGATGACACTTGTATGTTATCTACTATGTTTGGCATATTTGTCTACATATAATTATTAGAAACATATTCAATAGTTTGGGTATTGAATATGCATCACACTAAAGTGATTTGCATGAATGGGTTTATACTTGAATAATATTGACCTATGAATTAGCTTAGTAATATTTTTGAAGGAGATGTTCAATGAGAGGAGAGTTTGACATGGACATGCTATTAAAGTTACATGCTAAGTTTAAATAGGTTTAGTATGTTGTTTTCATTTGTATAAAATGGTCCTCTATGAGGCATTTTATTGTGATAATCATATTTATTTTTTGGTATGACATCAACATGAGTTCTCAAGGATGACTATGAGAGTCATGTTTAATGGTTTGGTTATAAGGTATAGTTAAAGGCACTCTAACTAGACTAGGTAATTTTTTTGTGGGAAAGTTTTCTAAAAAATTGAACCCTACCTCTATGGATATTATTAAAACTTAACCCTTGTTTGAAAGCAAGTGATTTAAAATAAGGGTCATATGTAGATGGAATCACGACATAGTATGATTATTTTTAAACTATCTACAATTGAGGGTATGCTAGCAAGGTACTATAATTTTTTTTCTTAGTCTTTCTCTGAGTATGGAGGTGTGTTGACTAAATAGTGATATAAAGGATTTTGGATTTTTTATCACTATTGAGGGTTTTAAGGAGGATAATAATTCATATCACAAACTACATCATCACCATAAGGGTTCTAATAAAGTCATTTTGCATGACCACACTATAATATCTAGGATTGTACATGGCTCTGCTATGAGTATAGTAAGTTATATTCAAATTAATGATGAATGTTTTGTATAAAATTCCTAGATTAATACAAAATATCAAAAATAATTTCCAAAGGACAAATGGTTCAAACATGCTCTAACTTGATGTAAAAAATGGAGCTGTATCTCCAAAAAGGTCTATACTAAAACTTAGTCTAAAACATTCTAATGTCAAATGTCTTACATTAAAAGCTAAAATGTATGAAATAAAATTTATAAAGTGTTTCAAATAATTATAATATAAATAAAACAAAAAAATTTAGGTATTTTAGAGAAGGCACAAAATCTAGGCTTAAAATAGGTATTGCTAGGTCTTTTTGAAAAGGCACAAAAGCTAGACATTAAACAAAATAAGGTAAGAGATTTAATCTAATAAATTTGAGACACTTTGAAAAAAATACGTATTCATATTTAAACATGAACTTGTTCATTTAGAAAAATACATGAAACAATATGCATATGTAAGATATATTACTTCCTCGAATCTAGGTACAAAAATAGTTTGTAAATTGAATAAAGAATTAACCTGAGTTACATAACCCAAAAGTGAAATAATGATGTCTAGGCAAAATTTAAATGAGGCATAAGCATAATTAAATAAATGTTTGTATTTGAACATGTCAAGACTAATTTTAAACTCAACTTATAAAATTAGGTTCTTAAAATAAACATTGAACTAAACAAAAATAAATCACATAACAACACTAGGTACATATCCAAAAGGCACACATGGATTGGTTTCAAAATTAGAATTTGGACACAAGGAAAACAATTATTTTAAATTATTTGAGTATCATAATGACATTATCATGTTATAAATATTTTATAGATGTTTGTTTCAAGACTGAAAGTCACAAAACATAGAGTAAATTGGGAAGCATAACGACACCCTTTTCAATCAAGTGACACAAACATAAAAAAGTTTATACAAATACTGAAGCAAAGATATGGTATCAAATGGGTGGAATAACACCTCCTCTAATAAAGAAATTATATGTATACAAAACTCATTTTTTATGTGGTAAGATAGACAAAAAATAGATAGTTTGACTCAAGACCGTGCAATAAAGGATGAAATGACACAAACAACTAAGTGTAACATCCTAAATCTTAACACTGATAAGGTTGCACAACATTGGAAAATTACATCAATATACTCAATCTTGAGAGGATTTTTTTTCTAATCTAAAAAGGAAAAGTGCGTAAAAATTATGGATTTTAGGCCCCCTCTTCTCTCAATAGTTTGTACTATGATATGGAACTTTAGGTTACTCATCCTAAATTAATAGTATGTCTATCAAAAGTGGGTTTATTCTAAACTATCAATTTTCACTCATTTATAGATGGTCTCAAGTGTGAATAACACTAGATATGCAACCACATCATTTGGATCTACATCAACTAGCTTGTTGTGAAAAGGTCTTATCTTTTTCACAACTACTACATCAATTTCTTGCTTAGTGTAGTGAAATGTTTGAGTTACCCCTACATTTTGACACTGAGTACCACTAACAAAGATTTTTTCAACCACTAAAAATAAGCATCCCAGTGGGTCACCCTCAATTTAAATACCCAACCATAGAGTGGGCTTGAAATGATGCCAGGATATGAATTCTTGGGTCAACACTTCCCTCAATAACTTGTGAGGAGGATATGAACTCTTGATCACAAGCCAAAATGCATGAAAATAAAGACAAGTGAAAAGATTGTATGGTTGATTTTGGGTCACTCAAACCATATAAATTTGAGGAGGGTGTTATCAAATTTATTTTCATTTTTCTTACCAAAGTGACAAAGGAAAAGAATGAACATTTGTGGTCACCTAAGTTCCCTAAAGGGGATGGGGGGAAAAGCATACATGTGTTACACTTTGCTTAAGAAAAAAACTTTTAATAAATAAGCATAAAAAGGAAAACCCTTAGGATTATGTAACTAAATGTTAAAGTTCATTATATGACACCAAAATGAAGTATGTTATGAAATTATCCCCATGGCACTTGTTGTTGAAAACTTTGGAAAATTGAAAATGACTTCAACAAAATAATTTTTAAACCACCAATTTGATATGTGAAATTTACAAGTTAGAAGTGTTTTAAATATCTCCTTTTGGCCTTTGGGTCCTTAAAAACATGTTAATGAGTCCTTGTGACTAGAAACACATCATGAATGAACAAATGAACTCCCAAATCTTGCTGTCATGCTTTTAGTTTTTTAATTATAGTGCAAAACTACAAAAACATAGAGAAATATTACAACTCTCTCTAAAAAAATTGTGATTGTTAGCACAATCCCACAAATTTCATGAAAACACATTATTTGAATAAATATTGATACTCTAAGCACAAAATAATTTAAATAAAGGCAATATTACTACTCTAAGAACCATGATTTTGTAACTTAACACAATAAGCATGAAATGGTTAAGTCTTGACTGCTAGTGGTTTGGGTAATATCACCAAACTTTAGGCAATATCACTAAATTGATATTAATACTTGTGATTTTCAAAGTTGTGATTTTAAAATATGATGATTTTTATGGAAATACAATGATTATTAGATTCATGATATTGAAATGTCATTGATTACCTTACAAATACAAAATGGTTAATAAAAACCTCAATGGTTAGACACAAAAATGCAATAAATATGATAAAATTGTAACTATTTAAATATCAATATTAGGGAAATATCATGATTCTATAGAGAAAAATCATGACTACATATGGTAACTTTATGAATTATAGAATAACATACCTTAGCATTCACTTTTCATCTCTTTTGATCAACAATCTTAGAATATTTTTACATGAAAATCAATAAGATAATGTTGTAAAAGTCCTTAGGAGAAACTCTTTGGGGTGAGGGTCCCACCAAGAGTGCCAACATATGAACAATGATTTTAAAATAGGGGGGGTTAGTCTTGTATTATTCTCATAAAATAAATGAAATGAACACACTAAAATTCTAACACCTCTAGCCTAGACAATAGGGAGAGCTTAGGTAACAAAAACTAAATGTAATCACAATTAAAAATAAAATAAACAAGTCTTCTACCTTCATTTGAATGGCTTATTGAATGGATTTCTTATCTTATGATTCAATAAATATTCATGAATGGATCTTTGTTGTCTTCACCTTTAATTGGTAGCTTGGATTTGTTATTTCTTAGCTTAAGATTTTGGACATGGTAACACTAATTTTAAGAGGTTTATGGAGGAAATATTTCATAATATCGCTAAAATATACAAGATTAGAAATGAAGAGGTGTGGCCTTCAATTTATAGACTTAAGAATTAAGTATCACCCAAGGTGACTTAGGGTTGAGTTTAGGCTTTGAAAAGGTTCAAAATAACCCTAGTGAGTTAAAATTAACTCTAAATGATTTAATATATGCAATTAATAATGATTTGAAATTAATAATCATCACTCTAAAATTAAATATTATATGATATTTTCAAAGAGATTAACAACTCATAAAGGTAATGATGAAAGGCTTGAATATTTTCATTTTTGGAATTTCTATTTTAAGATATTCATTAGTTGTAAATGGATAATTGAACTAATCATTTAATATTATTTAATTTATTAATTTATTGTTATTATCCTTTTATATCTTTCAATATTTGATATTTCTTTAAGTGCCCCACTTTATGGGTATATAGGCTAGATTGACAATTGTGATGCTCCAAGGTGATTAGGGTGAATCTGTTATAGGTTATTATTCCATTCAGTCTAGTATCCCAAATAGGGATACACCAAAATGATTTTGAGCATTTATGAATGATGAAAAAACAAATTTGGGACATTCAATGATTCCTAGTTTTAATTTGTAATGGTTGGTAGGAATCAATCTGAATTCCAGTTGTGTCTATTTTTAGGGGTCTACATTTACCATAAAGGAAACTACTTATCCACTCTAAATAAATATCTATTTTGACCTCTTTATAAAATTCATCTAATTATTCAATTAGAGATTCCAAGAGAAAAACATAGATAGAAAGATAGTTAGGTAAAAATACCAATACATGGAGATGAGGGAACAAAAAACATGATATTTTATTATTGAAGACACACACACACACACACACACACACACACATACACACACACACACACACACACACACACACACACACACACACACACACACACACACACACACACACACACACACACACACACACACACACACACACACACAACCCAAAACAAATATAAAAAAGGATATAAACTAAAATTGTTATGTACAGACCTATATAAATGGGGCTACCTCCTCTTATTTGAAATAATGATTGAGATATTTCCCACTGTAGGGTAATGGAATATGTGTGCCATCATGATAGGCTAAGTATAAAGTGTTGTCTCCACAAAAATGTTTGATTTTGAAGGGGCCTATCCATAGGGATTCAAATTTTACATGTCTTACATTTGCTTCCCTATGTTTATCCCATTAAAGAACAAGATATCCCATTTGAAAATCCATTATTTTTCTTTTTATCTCAAATGACTTTGACCTAAGCCTAAGTTTGGAAATTATGTCAACAACTCAAGACCTATATTCTTCAAGTGCATTTAAATAAATAATTATTTTATCCAAGGGACTTTAAGATTTATAATTTTCAATGGATCTGGCTAGCTGAAGTGTAGATAATTTATGTGTTATTAAAATTAACACATCAATCCCATAAAACAATTGGAATTTATAAATACCTATGTATTTATTTGGTGTTATTAAATATGCCTAGAGTGCACCATATAACTTCTTGTGCTAATTCGTATGATTATCATTGACCAACTTGTGAATGATGGTGACTAAGTTATTATTACTTGAATTAGATTGACTATTTACCTATGTGTAATAGTCTAAAAAGTGGGACAAAGAGATTCCATAATTGTAATATAATCTAATCAATTATAAAGAATAAAAATTTGAAGCATCATCTATTACTATTTTTTGTGGAATGCTATATCTGACCAAGATGTTTTTTTCATGAAGTCAAAAATAATTTATAAAGTTATCTGCTTGACTGGGATGGATTCTATCAATTTGGTTAAATAATAAATAATAATGAGAACATGTGTATTCCTTCACTTGAATGAGGATTTAAATTTCCAAAAAAATCCAATCCCCATTATTGAAAGGGTTATTCTATCACCACTAGATTCAGTGTAAATGTTGCAAGCTTTGGTTTCCTGAGAAAGTCTTGACATGCCTCACATTTACTTACCCAATAATAATAGTAATTAATTAATGTAGGCCAATAATAGTGATATCTTAATATCTTGTTCATTGTCATTAGAGTATAAACATTTCTTCCATAAGCTTGATCATGAAAGTATTATAAGATTTTCATACATTTTTCATTGTCAACACACCTCAAGAAAAAACCATCAATTATATTTTTGAACAATTATCATACCAAAACAAATACTTTACGGATTTTAACTTGAGTGTCCTATATTTTTTTACATCTAGATGATATGGGAATTATCCATATGTCAATAACAAATAAATATATAAAAATAATTCATTAATATAATGTATAAAAAGGACCAAAGTAATATCTTCTTTGTTTTGATCATTAGTATATATTGAAGATATTATCTAATAGTCATTATGTTCTACTATGAGATGACACAATCATTTTTATTGAACTAATTTTTATATAATATTAATAGACCTCAGTTATCCAATTAAATCTTTTAGGTCTTAGTTATGATTGAGTGAAAACATATTTGACTACCATACTTGGCACCATTATAATGGTAGGTGAAAGTAAAATATAATATCTAAACTGTTTGACATATTTCATAACTATGTATGCATGTTTCTCTTTTGGATAAAGTTTGAATTAATATTTTTTATATTACAACTCATGAGGGATGGAAGATTCAATAAATTCATCATTTTTCTAAATCAATATAGTAGAGAAAGTATGTTTTGAGGCATAATAATAGATGGTGAGCTCTTTTTTGATGTATGGACAAACCACAGTTGGCACACGAGCAATACCATATTTAATATTATTTAATGAATTTTTTCCATTGTTATTAAATTTTAATGAGGGTTTAACTTATATCATATCAAAAATATGCCTAGTTATTTATACAAAATCTAGGACAAATATTCTTAATAAATTTACTTTCTTGAATAAATAATATACGCATGGTTTACTAGTCGGTAAAGATAATTTTTGAATTGTTTAAACTCAGTCTAGATCAATATTAATACCTTATTTGGAGATAATGTGCCCAAAAAATTTCCATTTAGTCAACCCAAAAACTAACATTTTAAGGTTAATAAAAATACCATGTAGTCAACATTTTTTGAGCACTTTCTCAAGATGTTCATACTAATATTATCTCTTTTTCGAAAACACTATTAGGTCATCTAAGTATACTACAATTATTTTTTCTTCATATCTTTAAATTAAATATCCATTTCAATCTATAATGTATCTCCTGCATTGATCAATCCCAAATAAATTAGTTGATATGCAAAAGTGCCCCATGGAGTCATGACATTTATCTTGTGTTAATCTTGTATGTTAACCTCAATCTTATTATAATAAGAGAAATCATCCAACATTGTGAGTATATATGAACATGTAACTACCTAAATAACTTGATCCATAATGGGAAATGAATAAATTTTTTTGAGATAAGATTGACTCAAATTTTAGAATCTACATAACTTCTGATTTTCCACTATTTTTTTAATTGGTACTATGTTATCAATCCAAGATTTGTGCATTAAATATTTTCTAAATTTCTACATAAATTATTCCTTTAATTTTTGTATCATATTTCATTTTCTTCTATTTGAAGGGTCTAACATCACATTTGATAGGAACTACAAGTTACATTTCATTTAAATTAAAATACTTGAGATATCAATATGGATATGCAATAATATCAATGTTTTTCCAAAGTAAATTGATGATTTTTCTCTTTTCTTCTAGTGAATAACATTTTCTAATTTTAACCAAATTAGGTTACTCTTCAAATTCAATGATTAATTTCTTAAATTATTTTGAAGTAAGAGAATATTTGTTCATCTTATTTTTGATGAGCCTATCATGTTTTTCAAAATATTCTTTTAATGAGACTAAGACTTTAGGATTTTTATTCCCTTTTAGTTTGATTACTCTTTCATCTTGATCTTCATCAATACCTTATTTTAGAGTTTGAAAATAAGTCTCTCTATATAATTAATCAATACATTTCAAGTATAGGTTTATAAAAATATCAAAATTTTAAATAAAGGAAATAATCTATTGATCGTTATTGAAAACATTCCAATTATTTTAATTATTTGGTACATTGGGTTAATACATAAGTTTAACCATGTATTTGGCTTTACTAAGTAATGAGGGAGGAATAAAAAATGAATATCATACTATAAGTGTTTCTTATTTGTATTTGTTTTCTCTCAAGATAACATGAATATAAAATTCTTCAAAATTTTAAATCCTATCCCCAAAAAAATCTCGTAATGCCTCAAGTGGTCATTTTCACCTGATACTAGCCTTTTATCTATTTCATTACTAGTTTTGCATCACCCATAACTTTAAAGGTTTTAATTATTATATATTTTATAACATTTAATCCAAGTGTGATTCATACTATACTATATTTTTAGTACAATTAAACTATAATTTTTAAGGGAAGGGGAATATTTCCTTGCTAATGTCTATCAAAATAATTCTTCCACCAAATCCTATTTATGAGTAACCACCAAAAAATTTTGATGTCCAAACATCATTGGGATTAATTTCCATAATTTATAGCATATCCATATCTTTTTCTAACATCAAAAAATAATTAACTATGCCTGCGTCTTCATATAAGATATCAGCCATAGGGTCATCCACTTTTTATACTATCTACTTTGCTTTCAATTATGGTTCAAGGAATTATTTTACTTATTTGACTATAATAATTGCTTGTGATAAATAAAACTAAATTTCACCACCAATTTACTTACAAAAGTTTATTCCTAAGATAATTCCATAGGCTTCTAGTATATCAACTACTAGGATGTTAATCTTGATCCTTTTTTGAGGAAAAGATGTGAGGGCAACTTGGGAGTATTTGATTTGGACAACAAGTGGAATGTTTTTACTTCCATTGAATAAAAATCACAAATATTTTTTTATAAGTTAATTGAAGTGAATGTGAAAATTTTTCAAGCATTATTTTATTTGAGGCTCATGTGTTGATTATAAAATTATTAACTTTACATTCTTTGAGTAATAAGTAAATGTAAAAAGGATTGATCTTATTGGAATTAGAAGTCATAGCAGCCATGGAGTTTAATAGATTGAAATAAGGTGGGGTGGATAATATTAATTTAAAATTATCCTTATTTTTATTAGGATTTTTTTCCTTTGATAAATTCTACTAGCTTAACTTTTTGATCTAGTTATGGTATAAAATATTCATCTTGTCACATATGAATTTTAGTATTATTGGTATGTTCAATTATATCAAAATAAGTTGAAGTAGTAAAAGAATAACATTCTATAAGATGAGACACATTATAATCACTATTTATAGGAAGAGTATTTTTTGGATAACTAGTATTAGTATGCAGAGAGGACTCAACTAATTTAGATATTATTTGTTTTCCTTTTATCTAAATAGGAGGTGGTGTTCTTCATGGAAGAATAACTTTCATAGATTATTATGGCCTATGTTTTTTATTTTTATTTTAAGTTCTTTTGAATGTCATAAATTATTGAGTATTCATGTCTTCAACATTCTCCTTATAATCATCTTCATCTAAATTTTATTCTAGGAACACATTTTTAAAGTTGACACTAGGTTTTTCAATTTCACATTCTTGAAGATCTAGATTTTATAATTCATTTTCTTCAATTTCTTTATATCAAAATATTTCTTCTATTTCCAAAATGAAATTCATAGGTGGATTTGTATTTTTTTAGTATGAACTTATAATGTAAGATTTTGTTGAGGATCTTAAATCAAGGATGATCCATTTGAAAAGTAACATAGATTCTTCTTAGGATGTCTTGACAAGGAACAATTATGATTTTAGAAGGTAGTTACTTCTAAAAAATATTAAATCATATCAATCTTTTGAAAAAGTTTTTTTTAATTAAATATTGACCTAAACTCTAGGTTTTACCTTTAAATGATTCACTCTTTGGTTTTCCAACCATTATCATATCATCTTCTACATAAATAGAAAATGTTTGAGTTACAGTCAAATCAACTACTCTAGATCTTATCAATTTATAACTTCTAGCAATTGGGAATTGATAAAAAAAACTTATAATTCTTGTCTATTGGTTTAGTAGTTATTGGTATTTTATGTAGTAAATTTTTGAATCTAGATATCAAATATCACATAGGTTCATATGTTTTTTCTTCATCTAAGTGAGTTGATCCAATATTGTGTGTGCATCTTCTCTTGGTTTAGATATGTTTTCAAACTGGGTTTTCATATTATTCCAATTGGTTATTGATACTAGATGAAGATGATAAAGCCTAGAATTCTAATGAAAAATCACACTATGACATCTTCATTTTTAATGCCTAGAATTCTACATGCTACATAGAAAGTAATAATATGTCCATTTGGATTATAATTACCACTACCTAATTTTTTTTGAAAATTATTGCATGATCCTTTTAGAAGCTCATACAAGTATCCCAAATCCAACATACTAATTATATTATCCCAAGGTAAATAGATCCTATTATAAAATACCATTATATTATGAGGATTTGGTCTAAATTAAAAAATCCTCTGAGTTGGTCTTTTTTGTTAAACTCTATGTGAAGCTAGTATTCCATATCTTTATTGTAAAATATGCTATATTATTCATCTTCTAGTACCTCAATGACTCATGAAAACATGATGAACTAATTCTATTGACCCACACTAAAAATCTCAAATATGACAAAATGTCTTCTTGTGTTTGATTTAACCAATCAAGATTTGGTTAAGGAACCTGTGCTTGGAATACTTGAATGGTTATTAGAATGAATTATTATTATTGAATGCCTTTGAGTAGATATTTAAATTTCTCTTTTGCTTTCCTTCTTGAAACAATCTTAGTGTTTCTTTAGATAATGGTAGCATGATCTTCCTCTATGTTTATTAATAGAGTGACAATATTGAATTGAGTTTAAATCATTTTACTAGCCTAGGCTATTTATCAAAGACTTCAAGCAATGTCTTCCTCTACATTTTCTATCTAGTTCATACTAGGTTGGTACTCTAGATTTTGAATGGCCAAAAATAGTAGTCAACTAAATATACTAGTTTAGAGATAATTAGCAAGCTCTATGGGCTTCTCTACATGCAATAATTATTTATTATCTTTTTGCATGGTCTGATTATTGATTCAAAATTCCCAAAATATTTTGAGATTGAATCACAAAAATTGTGTTGGGATCCCAAGCAAGCTGTTTGATATGTGAAATAATATCCTCAGGTAAAGATTCTACCAATGCAAATGAATATCATGCTAAGTATGATGTTTCCTTTAGGTCCTATAAGAAGTGTAAAATGTATAGATCCACACCCAAATAAGAGTCATTTCCATTCATCAACCTTTTGGGTGACATCTTCCACAAGGCCATACACATGTAACATATGGTTAATGACTAGGTTCATCACCCACATCTTGACATGATATTATTAATATATCTAGGAACACCTTCAAGACATACTACTCCATCCCAGACTTTTCTTTATCCTATGATATAGTGGTAGTGTCAGTCAAGATGTGACCCTAACAAATCTATGATGTCCTCCATGAGTAGGTTGAGAACCTTGAATCCAAGTGTGTTAATAAGGATAAAATCAATGCTTACATAATTATCACATTTTGGGAGGAGTTTTGAGTAGGCATGATCTTATTGAACTAGCTTTTTAGGGACACATATTACCAATGCATCAATGAGATGTGGGTTCCTCTCTTGCATATCATCCTAACATGCTAAAACATCCCAAACATTAGAGCTTAATCAACATCAATTTTGGATACACCATTGTAGAAACATGATCCAAAGGTGACTTATACATGATGATCTACTTTCTATATGCAATTTGTGAGATACTCTCATTCAAGACTTTGGCCTTTCCTACATGCATTCTTAGTGGAGAGATTGTCCAAATGGTATTTTATAATTTGTATGGCCACAAATTCCACCATCACATCTACGAATTTTATGAGTACTTCTACCTAATCATGTATTAGGGAGTCAATGAATCTTTGATGCCCCAAATCTCAAAGTCAATCTAAGAATATATCACAATCCTTAGGGAATACTAGCTATATAAGGATGACATGAGGATATAGATTATGCAATTTTTCAAATACCTCCTTCCTTACCATATTAGGTCCTTGACTACTTAGTAAAATAAGATATAACTTGTCAACTCTTAGTTGATATATTTAGGTTCTGCATATAATATCACAATAGGATATGCCCAACATTCCTAATCACCATATGACACCATGCATACATTAAATTTACCTCAATACATAATATGGCATCCAATCAAGACTCATTCACCCTATAAAATACTAAGGTTTGGAAATGGGACCTTGAAGTGGTGATTCAATCCCATTTGGTACAATACTCAACTTGGCTCAACATCAACTATGGCCATCAATCCAAAGATGATGATGAGTTCTATTTGAACATTTCAAACTAATAGGAGGTTCTATCCAAGATATAATACAACAAGAAGAATAATGGGAAGAAGGCTCAAGTAGCCCCCTTGAAAAGTATTCTAGCTCCTACTTGGTCTATGAAGGACCTAACTCTATTAGCTCTAGCCATCTCCTAGAGGATTTTTTAGTACATCCAACCACCCTATCACCATCATGATTTGGATCCTAAAAATCCAAGTATATATCTACCTATACCTCCTAAAATTTCTTCTCACACTCTACCTCCACCTCCTCCAATAACTCTAGTAACTAAGCCACATCACAGTTGACCTAAACTACATAATATTAGGTAGGCCAAGATCATCCCACTTAGCCAATGACACCACAACCCTTGAGATTTGATACGTCTAATATTTTTAGAGCAAGATAATAATGAGGCACCCAATAGGAAACCATATAAATTATCATGCTCACTTATCTATTTGCTATTTTTTCCCTTCTACCCCTCACTCTTACCACATTCTAACTCTTAGTTATGGTACCCACTTATTCAACTATACCCCCTATATTTTCTATTGGTCCCCCTCCATATTTCACCTAAGTATATCTAGAATCAATCATTTTGAGTGTCCTTATTTCTCCATTCCCTTCCTCTCCTCCCATATCATAACCTATAGTCCTCTTCATGCCTACCTTAGACATGCCTATAGCAATAGGCATGACTACAACCTTTAGGAGCATGTCACTTCTAGAAACACCCTCCTAGTCCCAAATTTTGTTAGTATGGTTCTCCCTCCATGTATTTAAGTCCTTTATTATCATCACCTACATCCCCTATCATCCTAATCAGATGATCCATCACAACATCTAGAGCTAACCTAGGAAAGACACTGAAGATGAAATAGAAGGTGACATACACTCTGACTCCCACTTAAAGGCATTTTATTTATACTCTAGTTATTCCATATACCTCAATCATTAATATGGCCCCATTATTACTATCTCAATGATGATATCATTTCCCCCCTCTCTCCCTTACCTAAGGCCCCACAAGACTCACCTTCGACTAGCCTATCTCTTCCTAGTTTTTCCATGGTATATTCATGGGAGAAATTCCACCTCAATTGAACCTCACTCAAGAATAATGGTGGGATTACATTTTCATGTGGGCATCCTATTTAATTATCCCTCATTTTGATCCCATGCACCCTCTACCTCCACTCCTTTCCTCTTTCACACCTTCCACTTCTTCCATCTTCCATCTACCTCATCCTCGACCCTTCACCACCATTTAATCCACTCTTTCTATATCCCTCATAACATGAAGGATGGTCTCAAGGTCACATGTGTTGTATATGGATGTCTAGGGTGACCTATACATATATTGGAGTTTTAACCAAGCCTTTGAGAGCATGAAAAGGACACTCACTTAGGTACTTATTTAGGAGGGAAATGTGATACGATAGACCCATCAATATCTACTTTCCCTCACCAACATGTGGACTACTCTGAGAGAAGAGAAGATGAATAAGAATCCATTATCCATCCTCTAATCTACTCATGACATGTCCAATAATCTCCTTGAGCACATGTAGAGCCAAGTTTGAAATCTTAAATCACAAGAGAAAATCACATTCCCAATTAATCTAATCAAGTAGGTCAAAGATGAACACCTATTACTTTCTTTAATCATTGGGAAAGTAGTGGAAACTTGGGCTGAGACTAATTAAAATATATATTAGTCTTAGGTCTACATGGGGAGGATCACAAAAATTGATGAGAAGTGATGGAAACTATAGGTAGTGGTAACCAAGGAAATGTTCTGAGCTCAAATTGACGCTAACCTTAGATTTGGGGTTATACAATACATATGTTAGAAACATGAGAGATGAAATGGAGGAGTGGTTATGCTTGTCCTATACTACAACAAGACCCTTGGAAAAAGGTGAGAAAAATATATTAACCTAATTCAAAGAGGTCAATATCTATATGTTATTTAACCTAGATGGAAACTTGCTCAACCAAGGGGTGTTCAAAGTCCACCTAGCTCAATTTGACTAGGTTATGAGGGTAAAAGAGGCCAAGATAAACTATTACGGGGCTTAGGTGGTGTTAAACCTATCAAATCAATCCATAACAAGCATCAATCAAGTATCTAGAGTATAAACATCAATGGAAGAAAACTTCCAAATCTCTTAAGGATTGGTAACTCAAAACAAGGTGATCTTCAGTGACCCATTTATGAAATTGGCCAAGGTGGAGAATGATTTTGACCTCTTGGTATTTATGTTAGAAGCTATGAGTGTCTAGTCAAACTAGGTAGGAGTCAGTCCCTCTCAACCACCTCCTTATGTCAACTAGTGGTCCTTCACAAATTTATTGTAGGTTTGTAGGGGTTATTTTGGCTCAAATTTTGAAATAAATTTATAATTATAATGAGTGGCCATCATGGCCTAGGATAGAATCCTCATGATTTTTGGAGGTGAGACCTAATCTTTATCTATTTAAATAATAGTCTTATTATATTATAAGGTCAACCAAAAGTTCTTAAAAGTGCTATCATATTATTACCAAAACTTCACCTAAATTTACTTCACCACTTTAGATTATAAAATCAACATACATCAGTTATTGTCAAATCATTTTACTCTTTTAATGAATATAATTTCTATTTTCTACAAGAGGGTCTCTTTTATTTTTCAAATTTATGCCATCTCCATGTTTAAATGTTTATAAATGTTAGGTTAATTGGATTAAAACTCTATTTGTTTATGTTTATCATTGTTATGATGCGATTAGATATTATAATATTTTTGAGTTATTTTATTTACATTTTTTTTAGTGATGATAATTTGTGTGCCAAACTACAAATTATTATATGGTGTTTATGTTTTTTTAGCAATAATCTCATAGTATTCATGATTATTGAGAACTCACATTGAAGGCATACTCCCAATTCCCTTAGAATCTCCCTATTTTATGTTATTAAAGGTAATAATCTAATTAAATTTGATCTATAATGGTATAACTATGGTAAAGTCAATTGGCTCAATGACCAACTCATTGAGTTCATTTTAAACCTAGAGGCTTTGTTTCCCTGCCTTACCCTTCCCTCTCTTTTGTTTTTGTTTAGTGGAATTAAAATACCATTTCCTCTTGTGTTTAGAAATAATAATCCCAACATTTAAATATTCATAACCATATTTAACCTACGTGAATTACATTGTATTAAAATTTTAGTGGTGATAGTGCATTTCTTGGAGACTATTCACATAGACTCCATTTTTGAAGTCCAATATCTTCAAATGTACCTTGGACTAATCCTAGATCAATTCTATAATAGAGGATAAAAGTATATAGTTATCCCCACCTTCCCTTTTTCAAGGAATGCCCAATGTCATGGGCATCTTCTAAGAGTGATCAGATTAGAGTGGATTATAGTGGGTTCTAGAAGGAGGGATTGTAAATACTTCATGCTTGTTATTATTTCACTTTATGAATATGGTAATATTGGCTTACTATTAATAACATGCTAACTATCATGTGATTATGAAGCATCTTGAAGACTAGTTTATTTATTACAAGGGCCAGATCCCATTGAGGTAGATTGGTGATTTCCCCTTATTTTCCATAAAAAATCCATATCTAATCAACTTATACCTATCACTTTCTCTTCATAATCTATCCCAAGTTTGTATTGCAAGATGGCTTGGTTAACAGGCTCAACCACAAATGTCCTAGGATTCATGCATGGTCTACCTAGGCACCTTGAGAGGTATCTTCCTCATTTCACCCCTAGTGTTAGACAAACTATATAGGAACATATAACATCCTAAAATACCACCCTAAGAATCCTAAATGTAGAACATGAGGATGTATCCTATAATTAGTTCCCCTTTACCTTGATGAACTCTACTTACGATTGGTTCCTAAACCTTCCTAAAGATTCTATAGCAGTTGGGACCATTTTAGTTCTTCTCTCCTCACATAATTTGGATAATTAATAGACCCCAATGTCCTATATGATTGGTTTTATTGTATCAAAAAATAACCCAATAATCCCATTAAAAAATTCAATGCTGGTTTCTAAAAGATGTATATCAAGGTAACCATGATTTACCAACACAAACCTCAACTATCACTTGAAATGTATAAGAATACATTGGACCCTTGGATGACCATGTTCCTCATAAGGGATGAAAATATATTAGACTTATCTTCAATATATGTAGGGGCCATAAAATTGAATATAAAACTAAAAACATAAGGTTACACCATGACCCCAACTCTTGATGTGCTACCATAGATTCATACATTGAACTTATTGCCTAGTATTAAAAAGAATACACCTATGCCTTAGTCTCCCTATACAACACATCAAATCCTTCTAGTTCATCCCACTTCAAACCTATAACTAGGTTTCTTAAATATGGGGGTACTAGATATGATTCCCCATACTCAACATTAAGTGTCATTTTCTATGGCTAACAACATCGAGACCATGCCTTAAGAGTCCACTAAAAATAAGCTAGATGACATTCATCAGATGGTGAAAAAACTAAGCAATGACTTCCTAAGACTATAAAGACATATGTTTAATTCTAATGTTAAAATATTCAATAATAACTTCATGTATCAAAGATGAAATAGGAGCTACAACTACCCTCACAACCCCCTAGAACCTTCACCCAATAGGCTTCTCAAGATATATATCTTTGAGATAGCCTCACCCAACTAGTATTGAGTGCATAACATGGTATCACATGGGGAAATAGACTACATGGAGTTAATTTCTACTTTCAACATATTCTAGAAGTAAATGGAAGAGTATGAGGTAGTCCCTAATCACCAATAATTATCTAACTTGAGTAGAACCCCTAGTATTTATATGGTGTTAGAAACTATGGAATTACCTATCAAAGAATAAAATGAGCAAGAGGAAGGTATTAGTGAGGTTCAATAATTTTAGTAGATCTAAAGGATAAACTAAGCTTGTATGAGTAGGTAAAAACAATTTCCTTTTATTACCTCAACACCCCCAAATAATGGTGTAACCCCACTAGATGAAAATACTAGGAATGATTCTTCACCTCCAAGACCTCAAAAGCCTAAAAAACTTATGGAAACCCCACTAGTAAAAATAAAATAAGGCTAAAACAAATTATAAGAAATGAATAATATCAAGGATAACATTACCCTTCATGATTTTTCCCAAATCATAGAACACAATATTTCTTATTAGATTATTTAACTCAAAAGTAGACCCCATCGGCCCAGCCAAAACTGAGAGTAACACACACCAATGTGCTCATTCAAAATAATAATATAGAGGTACCTATATTCTTCTTGACCATATAGTTATTTGGAAATAAAGTGCACAATTTATTATTATATTTAGGAGCCTTGACCAATGTGATTCCAGTAGCCACATGTGAGAAAGTTGGTCTAGCCCTTATAAAATAAAATAAGGTATTGGTCCAATTAGATAAGTCAGAGGTGAAGGTGATAGGTTAGCTACTAGACATCCATATCTAGTTATAATCAAAGCCTAGGATTCAACACTTTATAGCCATTCAAGTGGTTTATATCTTATAATAATATGGCATGCTCCTCAGTAGAGATTGGTCACAAGCCCTGAATGGATATATGGACATAGATTTATCACATATGTCATTTCCATGAAGAGGAGTAACCAAATAAAAAATATTTAATAGGGAACCATGAATGAAGCATATGATCACCAAACACAATTACATTAATGAGAAGAGAAACATAGTTTCCTCAAACCTATGCATCTACATGCTAGGCATCAAGCTTTCAAAAGACCAAACTAGTCAGAGATTAGGTTTACTTAGTATGCAGTCTCTTTATATAGATAGAACTTACTCCAAAAAAGGTAGTGGAGCTAGTGTTATAATTATATACTCCTTAGGGATGAAACACCTATCATCCTATAGGCTATAATTTCCCTACACATATAACTTGGTAGAGTATGAAGCTCTAATCCTAGATTACAATTTGCATTGAGGCATGAGGCAAATGAACTAAGATTATTCATTAACTCTGAACTAGTGGTCAACTAGATTAAAAGTAATTTTTAGTGAAATATCATACCTTATAAGGTATTAAAATGTATATTGGGACTTAATTTAAATGTTTAATGCAATCAATATCATGCTTATCCTCTACATAAAAAACTAGGTAGCATACTCCGTAACATTGGTAGTGGAAAACCTAACCCCTCTATATGACACTGATATAAAATAGTTATCTATGAATCTCATCCCTTATCATTTTATCCTACACAATGTGACTAAATTCAAGGTCTTTCAAGATGACCAATAAACCATCCAATTGTTTAGCAATGAGGGAATTTTCAAAGACAAAATCATATAAGACAATGATAGAGACAACCCCAAGAATGAGTTAGATAAGGATGGGATCCTAGTAATTTATGAGAATCATATCTTTAATGGGATGATTTAAATATAAAGAGCATTTCATGAATTATAAATAAACTTATAGGCTCAAAGGCCTATGCTCAAAGACCAAAAATGTTGACTTATTGATTTAAGTGCTACAAAGAATCCCTGGATAGTTAATATGGGTTTGGATTGGATGGACCATGAATTAGAGTAGTTATAGAAGTTACTAATAAATTAAAAGGATGTTATTACCTAGGCCTATATAGACCTTAATGTATTCAACATGGGAGTAATTACTCATACCATTCCCTTAAAACCTATCCAAAAACCCTTCAGACAAAGACAATGGTCAGTAAACCCAATCCTTAAGCCCTTGGTTCATAATGATGTCCAAAATTTACTTTCTATATGGATAATTATTCTAGTTCACCAATATAGCTAGTTGGTTAACCTGGTCCTAGTGTTAAATAAGAATGGATAAATCTATCTTTACATGAACTTCCAACACTTTAATTGAGCCTTGGATATAGACAACTACACATTGCCCTCACTAAATTAGGTGATCCAAATGGTGAGTGGGTCTCAAATGATGTCCTTATTGGATGGCTTATAAAGCTAAAACCAAGTCTTGGTCAACCTCAAAGATAGAACTAATACTTATTTCACCACCAAGTGGGGCACATTCTCTTATAAACATATGTCTTTCAGGATAATAAATGTTGGTTCCACTTTATAAAGGTTAATGGACTTTGATTTTGAGGTCCTCATAGGTAATTACATAATAATATATATGGATTATTTGACTATGTTTTAAAAATATGGGTTAGACTATGTGAACCACTTAGAAATGGTATTTTAAAATTGCAAAAGGTATGACATTTCCTTGAACCCAAAGAAGAGTGTGTTTAGTGTCACCAAAGGTAAGCTTACCAAATAAGTTACTGTTATTGACCCTAAAAGGGTAGATTTAGTATTTAATAACCTTTACCTAAAATTAAAAATGAAATAAAATATTTCTTTTGGAAAATCAACATTATGTGTAAGTTTATTTATCAATTCTATGAGATAGTCAATCCTTAAATCCAATGTTGAAATATGATGCTAATGTTTAGTGACACATGAGATTAAATAAATATTTCTTAGATATCAAAGATTCAATCATTCAAGCCCTAGTCCTCATCAGCCCAAACTATAAGAAAGACTTCTATGCTTACCCTTTCACTTTAGAGCACACCACTAACACTTTCCTTAATCAGAGGTTAGAATGATAACCCCCATGCCTTTTATGAGAACTAATCTTAAATATGTCAAACTTAGGTATTACACCCTAGACAAGAATGCTTATGCCCTAGTTAAGTTAGTGATGAAATTAAGGCATTACATCCTCTAAAATAGACCGCATGTCAATTTCCCAAACTTGGCTATAAATCAAATTTCGGGGTAGAATGAACTAGGGGAAAGGAGAGGCTAATGGATGATGAAATAGAAAGAGTATGACTTGTAAATCAAGTCAACTAAACAAGTTAGGGGAAATTACCTTACCTAATTAATCATAGAGATAGACATAAGAATCAAAGTAATCTAGGTGGACCAATGGATGGTAAAGTACATAGAATGGTATGCCCTAGTCATGCACTTTTTATTGTACAAAAATACACCCTTGGGACTTAACCATACATTGAGAAGAGACCTCCAATTGAAGGCCATACCCTATATACTAAAAAAAAATATATATATTTAGAATAAACCATGAAGGAATATAAATTTGATGTGTATCATAAGAATATGCTTAGGAGATAATGGTAGGTTTCCATGAAAAAACTAAGGGCCTACCATCCTATAATAAATGCCATGGATCAGAAGGTTCTTCATTAATGTTACTATATGACCACACTATTCAGATATGTTTATTATCATGTTTGTTTTTGACACCAATACTAAAACTTTTCTAAAAGAAAAATAGATGTCACAATGCTACTGTAACTTATTGTATTGTCTACACCATTTACACAATGGGGACTAGATTTCATGGGGTTGATTAACCCCAACTCATCAAACAAGCATAAATTCATCCTTATAGGCATGGGATACTACACTATATGGTTTGAGGTAGTTGTAACCAAAAGAAGCACCAATGGTAAACACATAAAGTTCATGGATAATGACATAGTCACCCAATTTAAGGTCCCCATTTCTTTAGTATTCGATAACAACCCCACATTCTATTCCATAAAGTTTATGAAATGGCCCTATGATAATGGGATCACACTAAAGTTCTCATTTAATAAATACATGTAAGGGAACAGATTGGTAAAGGCCACTAATAAAAACTTGATTGACTCCATCAAAAAATTAGCTAGAGATAAACCCTAAGAATGATACTCATTATTAAAGTTTTCATTATGGGTAGACTACACCAGGTATAAAAATACCTCAAAATATCTCCTTTGCTTATAGTCTATGGATTGGATCCCATCATGCTGGTCACTCTCAAAGTGATGGCTTATTATTTAATGTAACTATTCATGGAACTAAATGAAAAAGTGATTTATAGACTCTTAGACCTAATTTAGTTAGAGGAAGCTTGAGATGAAGCTCTATTAATCTTTAAAAATCATTAAGACACAATTAATAAGTGGGTTTTATAAGAGGTAAAAATTTAAGAACTTCAGAATCTATGACCTGGTCTTAATGTGGGACAAGGGTTGTGAAAAGAAAGGCCAACATTCAAAATTAAATACCCTTTATATTGGCCCAAACCTGATAGCTGAAATCTTGGGCCATTTTGCCTTTTGTCTCAAAGATATTGAGGTTAATGACTTACCACTTCTCATAAATGGGAAGTTATTGAAACATTATTTCTTAGTTTTCCCCTCTAATGTAGTTTATGAGTACCCTGAGAAAAAAATGTAATGTATATATTAGATATATTTTCTTTAGTTATGTGTTTGATTTCATTGTGTGTTTGTTTTTACTATGTCATTTTATTTTATTTTATTTTTCACCTCATGATATTATCTATAATTATCTATTAATCTAACACTTAGCCCTTATTAGTAACTACTTTAGGTGGTGGCCTAAAATTGGGTGGATTGTTAAAGATCAGGAAGGCCCAGGTTGAAGCCTTCAATCTAAGAAATCCTAAGATCATAATGTGAATTATTGACATCTTGGATTTGAGAGGCCAATGATTCTAAGAGAACCACTTGGATTTTATAATATCCTACACCCTAATATAGACACCAAGATGTGCTTAAAATAATGAATCAAGAAGATATTGGATTATTCAAGTTAATCAAGGACTTGTTAACCATTCATAACTTTCCCCTTATCCTTTCACCCTTGGCTTAGCCATAAAAATTTAAGGGAAAATAATAATAAATAATCAATTTTTTATATAAATCTTAACAAATAATAATAAGATCATATATAATTTAAATATTGAGTTTACCTTGAAAGGGTTATACATGAAATCTACACTGTGGACATTCTGACCTGGATGGTAGTGGAGCAAGGCCATGAACAATACCATATTCATTTATATTGATTTTGTGTATGCCTATCTAGTAGTAGATAAATTCCATACCCATACCCCCAAAGCCATCAAGCCAATAATTCCTTAGAAGAAGTTTGATAACTAGTTGATCCTTGATTACTTGAAGGTAATCCAATGATAAGTTGAAATTGAAAATAACTTATCACACATGTTGGTGGCCATATACAAAGTGGAAGCTCAATATACTAATTATTATTGAATTAATTTAGTGCTTCATCTTTTCTATGGACAATATAGACCCCCTATACAATCTCTATTTTGAACCTAAAAATAAGAATAAACTAGTTGGGTTCTAAGTGCTTCTCATCACTTTCCCCATGGAAGTCACCAATTTTTATGGCCAACATGCCCTCTTTTTATCAAAATGAGGGATCCCTCTAAAAATTTAAAAAAATGGAGCTTAAAATTTCTTTATTTTGTTCTTATTGGCAACACATACTCAAATATTTAGAATATTCACTGCTTTAATTTCTTCAAGCTATGGTAGGCCTCTTTTATTTATTTTTATAACTAAGGAGTGATTGTTTTATTTATAAATCATGGAGTTAACATTATTATATGGTTTTTTTTTAATATCCTATATCTAGTTCCCTTCTTGGAGTAACAAAGTAATTGGCCTTTATGGAAAAATGAGATCTCTATATCTAACAAGTTTTAATGTATCACATTCTTTTTATCTTTCTTACTTGGTAATTTTTGTGAATTTCATAGAACCCACCCAAATGGGAAGACACGACATCATCAGTTGTGAATGAAGTCAAACCCTAGACCTATCATAGATGTGAAAGTCCAAGAGAGTCTAATTGAATGGGAAGGAACCACATCATCATGAGTTGGAGTGGCTAGTCCCTCAAACCTATCAAATATGTTAGATCTTGGGAGAGCCTAACTGAATGTGAAATCCCCATGTCATCATGAGATAGAGAAACTAGTTCCATATACCTATCATATATTTTAGATTCTAGGCAAGCCTAAACAAAAGGGAAGGTTCCACATCATCATGAACTAGAGAGACTAATCCCTAAGACTAGTTAGAGATGTCAAAACTTAGAAGATCCCTATAAAATGAGAAGGCGCCCTATCACTTAGTATATATATAAACTAATTTCCACCTAAGACCCAAAGAATCACTTAATGAAGTATGAATGAGACTCAAAACCATATCAAATCATGCCATGTGTCCTTAGGTGACACATCACCCAACCTAGGGAAATAATATGAGGTATGGAGTCATGCATTGGTTTTAAACATTAATGGAAAGGCCATTGTGTGAATGACACATGTCAAAAAGTAAGAGTTAGATGAGAGGCCTCTAAGAGATGTAACCACATGCATACCACACACTTGGCATTAATACAATGGGAAACTAGACTGATTGGATAGTTTTAAAACATCCCATCACCAAATCTATATCTAGATGGAGATGGAGGATCATGGACTCAAAATTCAATTCTAGATTTAGAAATAAAGGGAGAAAATCTAACCACCAAATCAAATTCAAAATCATAGAAAAAGAGCCACCAAATTCCATCAATGTAGGGGGATATATGCATACACTTATAAGTCCTAATAAAATCCCATTAATGGTTATGATTTCTACCTTATAATAAATATCTAACTCCTCCCTTTCAAAATTCCACAAATACTGTATATCCTACATTTTCTAAGCTCAAAGCATCCTAATGGCCCTTCCATCATACTCTAATGGATATTGCATCCTCTAACCCAAAGGTTGAACCTAAGTACTAGGATACCACCTTCCTTACTAGATTAACTAAGCATAAAAACTATAATGATATATTTAAGGCAATTGAGTAGGTCTATAAGGATTATATTGATGTAGATGACCAATAGGTTGAATATGAGATGTAATTACATCCTATAATAAGTGAAGACTAAATAAAGACATAATTAAACCAAAGGTGTTTCCCTATGTCAACCTATAGGGAGACACCCTCCATAATGACATATGCATGTAATACAAGGTCAATGACAGGGTGTACTCACCCACCTCTTGACACCTTATGATTGATATATTTGGGAACACCTTTAAGGAATACTACTCCCTCCTAGACTTGTCTTTCTCTTATGATTTAGTGTGAATGTCAGTCTAGTTAAACACCTACTATATATATTATGTCCTTCAAGAGTAGGTTGAGAACCCTAACTTCAATTAGGTTAACAAGGATAAAATAAATGTTTACATAGTTTCTAGATTTTAGGAGGGAGTTTGAGTAAGCATGATCTTACTAAATTGGTTGTTCAGGGAACCAAATAGAAAACACATTAATTATATTTGGAATCCTCTCTTACATATGATCTTGGCATGCTCATACATCCCAAACATGGGAGGCTTGATCAATTTCAATTTGGTCCATGCCATTGTAAAAGCCCAAGTCATAGCTGACTTCTACATGATGAACTACTTACTAAATACAATATACAATAAGATCTCATTCAAGCCTTCAATATTTCCTACATGGGTTTGGGATGTTTTGAATATCCATGTGGTATTTTATAATATTTATGGCCACTAAGTTCCACTAGCACATCTATGATCACTTCTACTCAGTGGTGTACTCAACAGTTAATAAAACTTTGATGCCCTAGCTCTCAAAGACAATATGGGACTTTATCATAATAATCTATGGATACTAGATATATAAGGATGACATGGTGATTCAAATATAAATATTTCACAAAAACACTTTTCACTTACGATATTATGTCCCTAACTTCCTAGTAGAATAGGAGATCACCTATCAATTAGTGGATGGTATTTTTGGGTTCTACGTACAATGTCATAAGAGGGTATGATTGACACTATTGATCACCATACAACACCATGTCTATAATAACATCCCTTTGATATAGAATATAGGATCCAATAGAGACTCATTCACCCTAGAAAAGTGTAAGGTTCAATAATGGGACATTAAGGGCTTGATTAAAACCCATTTGGTGTACTACGCAACATAGCTCAACATGAACTATGACCATCAATATAAAGATGATGATGAGATCTATTAAAATTCCACTGATAAATATGAGGTTTTATCCTATATAACATCGAATAAGAAGAAGAATGTGAATAAGTATCAAGTAGGCCCCTCTATAACTCCTCCATTTTCTGCTTGATCCATGGAAGACCCAAATCCAATAGTTACAACCATCTCCTAGAGGATCCTATAGGTCATCCCATGACCTTCTCCACCTCAATATCTAAATCATATTTCTCTAGCTATAGCTCCACCTTTGACTCCTACATATGTTCCTCATGCTCCACCTCCACCTCTTTTAGTACTCCAATAACCAAAATGTGTTAGAGCTGACCCAAGACTACATGATGCTAAGTATCCCAAGTAAAGCCTTCTCAACCACTAACACCAAAGCCCTTAAGACTGGACCTAGATAATAGCTCAAGAGTGATCCAAAAATTATATACCTAGTATGTATATATCTAGGTTCCCCTACACACTCCTATGTCTCCTCCCATTTTCCTTCCACCCCTCACTCCCACCATGTTCTAACTCCTAGATCTAGTGCCAACTAATTCAACTCACCCCCTCTCTTTCCCATTACTCTCCCTCCATTTTTATCTTAGTTAACTTTTTCTTTAGTCCTCATAAGTGTCCTTTCTTCTTAATTCCCTTATTCTCCTCCCATATTATAACCTATAGTCTTCCCTGTACCTCCTTAGGAAATTTATTTAGTAGTAGTCATGACTAAAACCTTTAGGATAATTCCACTTATAACAAGGACCCTCTTAGTCCCATATTTAGTTATTATGACACTCCCCTCCATGGATGTAATCCATCTACCATCATCCCCTATATCCCTTGTCATCATAGTCAAACCATCCACTATAGCATGTAGATCCAAATTGGGAAAGAGGTTGAAGAATAAATAAAAGCAACCTATGCTCCAAATCCAACCCAAACACATTTTGTTCCCACTTCACCTCCTTTATAGACCTTAATAATTAATATTGTATAAATTTTAGGCATGTAAAGTATGCCAGAGTTAGTTCTAGAATTGTTATACTTAGGTATAAACATGGGATATTTCTTCTATGCTTAACATTTGAACACTTTATTGCACTAACATTACTTTACATAAGGCATGGGCCTTATGTACTCACTTGAAAACATTAATAGAGAAAGAAATGAGGCCCATATGTGTCTAGTTATGCAATAACACAAATCATCAAATGTAGGACTTGGTCAATTGAAAGGGGGTTTCAAATAGCCATAGGTAAAAAAAATTCATGGAACAAGCTTGGTGGTTTATATGCATAAACCCATTTGGGGGACTAGTTCTATAGTCATTTGGGTGAAAGCATCTGATAAACTAAACCTATCATTATATATGTATTATATTGGTAAAGGGGTTGATTTTAGTTTAAGCACTCATACTAGGCTTACACCCTAGTAAGGGTTAGGACATTTGGCATAGGCTCTCTCTACACTTAGTATTTCCTCCAAGTTATGGTTGATTTCATCATCTATTATAGGGATGCCATTAACATCTTAATTTAGAATCTTGCATATACATTATTCAATAGAAATGGAAATAACTTATAACATTACATTCATTTTGCATTTAAATCATAATACAAACATATAAAACATATTCAATATAGGTATTGTAACCATTCTTTATTATTAATCAAAGTTTAAATATAGAACAAAGTTCATAATACTTAAAATAGAGTACATACTTAATTCATTCCACTTAATATCCCATGGGTCCACATATGAGATTTGGAATATACAAATTGATCCTTTATGGCATCTAAGATATTCCTAAATATAATGGTGGCCATTACACTATATACAAAACCAATTCACCATAGCTTCACTACACTAAGTTATCATCCCCTACTTCACTAGTTCAAGCTCCTTTTATAGCTTTCCAAGAACATCTCTACCAGGGTGGAGTGTGTACACTATGTACCAATCTAGAGCCTTTGTAATAATTTCCACTATCTCCTTCACCTTGTTCCCTTTACACTTTATTACCATATATCATCCAAACTGGAAGATGCCTTGATAATCTAGGAATTGGTTAGCCACTTGATAGCTAGCATACGGTGTGTGTTGATTCCTCTAGTTGGCACCAAGATGCCAAAATGTCATAATTACTCAAAATGATAACCTTACACTGATGTTTCTATTATTATATAATGAATCCTAACATACCAAAATAAGGGGGCCAATATTACCCCATATAAAATTTCTAGTCCATCCTTAGACTAGGCCATCAAAATCTTTGCATTACAAAACTCAAGTGCACTCTCCATAAGCTTGGTGTTAAAGTATTAAAATACCTTTATGTTGAGTTTAATTTATTCAATGGTGTTATCTACCTCAATGTATGCCACACTAAGTGAGATCATGTCGGTCTTGTCCAACTCATTCCCAAAGACCTCTAGATTTGCCTTGGAATTTGACACACCCCCATCTAAGATTGCTCTTTGTTCACATGCCTTAGCATGTAACGCTTATAATATTGGTTTTATTTTATGTTCTTGGTATTTTATCTAGGTTCTTAGTGCATTGACATTCCACATAATGCGTACATGCTTTGCTCTAGTTACATATTACACCTAAACCATGAGCTTCTCCTTCTATTCCTTTACTTTCTTGAGGCACACATTTATGACTGACACTTGGTTTGAGAATCTCAAGAATATGGCATCAGCTACATCTTCACCCCCTAAAGTTTAATGAATAGGTCCTCCACCTCTTTGATCTTAGCATCAATCTCCTTTTATAACATGACATAGGGATCTTCTTCTTATTTTTACGCCATCTCGAATTTCATCCTTGGGAGCTTTTAATCCACTAGTACACATTTATTATAAACCTCAAATAATTTTGAAGTATTAACACTGACCATAAGGGATGGTTCGGCCATATCTATGTGCACACATAGCTAATATAGTTTAAACTTAGTGCTTAGTACTTCATCTTCAAATTTTTTGTATATTTTCTTCTATTTTCTTGACCTAACATCATTGATGATATTTATACACACAAATTCAATTGCCATTCTAATAAGTGTATTCCTAGACTAGACTAGGCTCATGACATGAGGTTTTATGAGGAGGGAGTCCTATCCCACCCCAGGCTCTTTTACACCCAATATAGCCTTTCAAGGTACCTCAAAGTGAGGCTTATCTATATAGTGATCAAATACAAATGTAAGTTGTTTTCACATCCTATTTGTGGTAGCTTCTAAGGGCATGGTGCCAAACATGTAAAAATATTCATCCTTATACCCCTTTTTCACCTTCTCTCTTATGATCAACTCTATACCATCCTTCTTGATGATGGATAGCTATATTTATTCTTCCTCCTCTTCACTTATGTCACTACTTTCTTTTATGTTTTCTTTAGAGGACTCATCTTCTTGTTACTTAATGGGTTCTCCCTAAAACTCTTCCCCTTTATTCACTTATTCCTCTTAGGGTTTCTTAATGTTTACCTCCGAGTTAACTCCATTACAACCAGCATAACCTTGTTTCTACTGGGGTTCATGAATAGTTTTTGTTTTCTAGTTTGAGGTGCCAATATTTCCTTATTTTTATTTAGTTGCCCCTTCACTACTTGGGCACACCTTTTGTGTAGCTTCTTTTACCTAGCTAGTGGGGGCGATCAACATTTTCTTAGTTGCTTTAATGCCTAGTTTCATGATTGTGGGAACATCTTTTGTCTTTTCTTCCTTGGGCTTCTCTTCCTTAACCAATTTCTTTTCCTTTTTACTTTTGTGCTTATTTTCAAGTACCAACACCATCTTAGTTTCTTTCTGATTAATTCCCATTTTATTACATCTCTTCTTTTATCAGCCTCTACTTTTTCCTAGGCTAGTCTATGTTTTTATTCAAGTGAAAGTTCTTTCTCAATGTCCTCCTCATTAAGGCCTATTTTTTTCAACACCTTTATTTTATCCTTTTATATCTATAGAGGTGGTGTGGAGAGTTGCTTGATGGATGAATAAATCTTTATCTCTTATAATTATTTAATTATGGTATTTTTGCTACTTTAGATGGCCTTCTGCACATCCTTTATGCTTAGATTCTCTTCCTCTTCTTCTTATGGAAGATATATGTTCTTTTGCTTTCTTCTTCCTTGGTATCTTTCTCTAGTCCATGCACAAGGGTCTCTTCCTTATCCATTTTTTCAAGAGTTATAGTTGGGAGTGAAATTGGTCCCTTAGACTTCTTATTTTTCTTATTCTTGCTAAATGAAGCTATCTTTGGTGTGAAGGTTACATACTTTTTGGGAGCTGGAGGTGTATCATTTTCACTAGAGGAAATCCTCAATCTAATGCACTCATTGATTTACTCTAGTGTCTTTCCCTACTTCTTCTATGGGGTATTCTCCTAAATACTTGACATTGGCTTACCTTCATTACTGATCAGAAGGGGGAGATCATCATCTTTTTCCATATTGGTACCCTTCTTACATGGATTTATCTCATAATAAGGATTGAAGATGTGCCTAATTGTAAGTTCCCTCTAAAGGGGATGGAAGTTGATTTAGTTAGAGTCATCCTCCTCATCCTTAGTGGTCTTTACTCTTAGGTGCACATAATAAAGCCCCAACCTACTCCTTTCTTTGTCCATAACTTTCACTAATATATCTAGCTGTTGTGTGTTTGGAATTTTCCTTAGTGCCACCATGAAATATTTATAAAAAATGTATAAGGAAACTTCAACCAATTGGATAAGTTTTCATGTTTGATCACTAAGTACACTACATATAAATGGTCCATGATGGAAAAGGTTTCCATTCATACCATGTGTTGGAGTATCTCTTGGGGGATGTGCCATTCAATCCTAAATGCCTATATGTATTAGTTTCACCACTCATATACTCTCATCTTATAATTTTGTGAAAATTTGGGTGGTCAGATGAAATCTTGATATTTCAGCATCAAGGATTCATTATGTTGTGGAAACACCCAAAGGTTGTCATCATCACCACTAGGAATGTTGATCTCCATCATCACAATCAATATTAGCATGAAACCCCACGTAAAGGTATCTCATACCTTGTGTCATTCCAATGCATTTTTAACAGTCTCCTCTATAATAAACTTAGGGATGTTAAACATTTCCCCTTGTACCATGTGGTATGTGATGCATAGGTAAGTCTTATTGATGTAAGACCATCATCCAATAGGGCAAAGCTTATAGATAATGATGCATGTCCTTACCCTCATGCCAAGGTCATGAATGTCCTTGATTAAGAACATGAACCTTGCCTTATAGTAGCTAAGGAGTTTCATGACCATTTCTACTTGCACATCATCCTCCAGCATTTGGTGGATATCTATCCTTGTGCCTAGGTGCCTTGTGATTCTATTGATGAGGCATGTTGAGATCCACATGTGCCTCTCTATGAAATATAAATTATCACCATGGATGTATGAGAGGAGGAATTATACCAATTCCTCTAACATGCCAAATATTAGTAGCTTATACAACTTGGTTGTGCTAGTGGTCACTAATTTGTCTTAGATGGAGATGTCAAAGAGGGCAGCACCCACCTTCATATTCTTTCCTATGTCAACCATCAAGTCTTGGTTGATATCCTACGTGTTACTCTATGTTTAATGGTTGTATTCTTTTAACTTGTACATGTGTATGAAGGACACCCATTTATCCCCTACTATTACCTCAAGGGGGACTTCATTTTTATGTATGAAAGCTTTGAAATTTCTTCTAAGTCTACCACTATAATGCTAACACCTTATACTAGTTTCAATTCATTATTCCCTATGGTTGCTTCTTTGACCATCCACACCTTCTTGGTATCCTTTTATACCTATAGTGGACATAAAATTAACCATTTATTATCCATTTTGAACTATTTACTATTGACGCACAATCAATTGATCTTCTCAAAGCCATTAATATTGCTTGGCACTTCTTCATAGTTATAGGGTTTATGGTTATGACTGTGGCTCTTATAAATTTTAAGACCATTAATGGTGACCCTAGTATCCTATATAATTTATATTGCCTTATTATCTCATAATTATACTCCACTCAACTCCTTTTTGAATCAGAGATGAACATGATCTCTATCTTAGTTTAATCATTTGCACTTGGTGGCTGTGGATGTTTGTTTTTCACTATGGTATATTTTTCCCATTTTTTTGGCTATAGCTCTAGTTTGGGTGTGGTTTTATGTTAAATTCACACAAGGTTTGTAACCTTTCAAATTTTTTCATTCATCTATTTATACCTTATTTTTAACTACCTCATTAATGGTTGGTGAGTAATGGCATGGTGCCACATGGATATATTAAAATATGAAACCACACTTACATTTATTGTGGATCTTTGTACCTCTACCATTACTGCATTAAATTTTTTTAGTGATGTATTTGGTGAAGAGATCAATAATTAAAATTATCACTTCCCATTGACCATTGGGTGGGCTATAGTTATCTCAATAATTTATCTTTTGTGCTTTGTTAACATTGGCATGACCTTCAACTTTATTATGGTAAACTATGTGTAGTAATTCATATGCACATGATTAAACCTCCTTGGTTCCATCTATCCTTCATTATATGTTTATTTTCAAGCACACTTTCATTTCTTAGTCAAATTTTTATGCTTTTCATCTCTTCCTTTGTCCTTCCTTACCCTATCTAAATTTCTATGCTAGTCCTCTAGTGATTCATTCTCTCTTGGTTTCTTATGTACTAGCATCTTGTACACTTTTCTTTGTCAACTTGGTATGCACATATTTATTAATCTATAAAACTCCATGAAACTATAGACATAGGTGCTTAGCCTTACACACCTAGAGAGAATCTATGCTCGACTCACCTAACTATATTTATGCATGTAAGAATTAGAAGAGTTATCCTACTACCTAAATGTGCCATAATTTTTCACCTAACAAAAATAAAACAAACATAATGAAAAATTTGGCTTGCACCAGATTTTATTCTAGTCAATAAAAAAATTGACTTGTGATTGTGAAGTTAGAATTTGATGGTGCAAGTTCCATCCTAAGGACTATAGGGATTCAATATGTTAGCATTGAAATGCCTAGGGAGTATTTCACTAGTTAACATACATAGTTTACATGTGCTAGTCTATACAATGTTATGGATGACATAGGGTCCCATCCATCTAATCTTTAGCTTACTTATGTGTTTGAGGTACTTAGAGTCATATATTAATACCATTGATTCTTTAATAAGTACCTTATACTTGATGTTATTGTCATGCCATAAATTATGGCATGGTTTTCTTATTTTTTTGATCCATCTTTGTTGGGTACATGTATCATTTAAGTGTTCCAAGTATTCCAAGAATGTAGCCAAATATTTCTTCTACAAATAATAAATATGAATAATTTGCAATGAAAGAACCATGAATTCCTTTAGTAAAATAACCTTTGTGCCAAACACTAGTTGAAATGGTGTCACCTTATTCAGGTACTTATATGTCATGTGATAGGACCATAATACTATTGACACATGATCATCCCAATATTTACAACCAATGTCACATGTCTTTGTGCATCATACCCCTAATATCATATTAAATGTCTCAATAGTGTCATTTACTTGGGGATGATACAATGCTATCTTATAGTGGACCACAATGTATTCAATGAGATTGATTTACATGGTTTCATTAATGAATTACATGCCTTAGTCACTAATAAAAATAAGCAAGCACCCATAAAGACTAATGATGTTCTCCCAGATAAACATTATTGTTGTGGTAGATATGCAATCTTTAGTCAGCACTACCTGGGCCCACTTGATGAAACAATCTATGGCTACTATAATGTATCATATGCCTATGCACCTAGTAGTAAGAGTAATAGGCCAAACAAATTCAATGGTCCATTTCTAAAATGGCACCTGGGTAATGATGGGGATGAGAGTCATCTCATCCCATTGGTTTGGCCTTCCTATGCACTAGTAGATTTCACATGATTTGGCATAATAATTTTCATCCTAAAATAAAGTAGGCTACCATAAACCTAATTCTAGCTTTTACACCATATTGTGTCCAATGAAATTGCCTTTAGTAGTCCCTTCATACAATTATTAAAATATTGAGTCCCTTTCATGTTAGGACACATCAACGTAGGACCTCATCATGGCTCAACTTTTATAGTTCCCCACCAATGAGCTAAAAGTGGGTAGTGTTAATTGTGAGCTACTTTTTCTCTTTAGTTGTCATATTCTGAGACATAGACATAGATGTTAAAAAATGCAATGATCTCTACCATAGATTCTGAGACGTAGTATAACCTATAAATTTATGCATTAGGCATATCATCTTATATAAGTGGTATTTCATCAAAAAAATGGATGTAAGATAGATGTTCTAGGCTTGAGTTTTATTTTCCAAATTTTATTACAATGGAGAACTAGAATTATTAAAATAAAACTATCCATTGACAAATGTGCCCATGGAGAATAGTATTTTTCACCAAGTATTTAAGTAACTCATTATTAGTGAAGAAGATGAAGGAGGTCACCAATAAATATTATTAGAAATTTATACAACATATGTCATGGCAAGCAACTCATTCTCATTTTTGATATAGTTATGTTTTACCTTGGTCAATTTTATCCTTATGAAGGAGATGGGATGATCCATATTGCCCTTGCCTAGCATGGCACCAATCATAGTACCATATGCATTGACATGGACATGGAATGGAGTCATCTAATCATGAAATATTTATATCAGTGTGTTTGATGGTTTGAGATTTATGGTCTCAAATGAATCTTCTTGCATTTTACCGTAATAGAATGGGTGATCCTTTTGCAACAACCCTTCTAATAATGCTAAAATCTTTGCATAGTTACTTATAAACTTCTTATAGTATCCATAATGTCCAAGAAAGGTCTAAAAATCATTCTAAATTGATGGGGTCTAGAGTTGGAGCATGATTACAATATTTGTGGGATCAATGACCATAACATATTTATAGATGATGTGTTTAAGCAAAGATCCAAATGGCATCCTGAAGACACACTTTTTGAGGTTGAAATAAATATGTAATTATCAACACCTCTCAAACATTAGGCATAAGTTATCATAATGGTCCCTTACTAACCCATCATAGTCTAATAATCTAAGCAAACTTGGAAGAACTTATGAATAAAGTCCTTGAAAGTGGTTATCACCACTCAAGAGAATATTGTTGGTGCAATCTTGAGTCCAAGGGGAATCACATTGTATGTGAAACAAACCCATTATATTGTAATGGTTGTTTTGTTCTTATCCTCTTTAATATGGAATTGATGGTATCCTAATAACCCATCATTTAAAGTGTATATTTCGTAAACTATGATTCCATCTAAGACTTTGTCAGTGAATGCAGTTGGAAATGGGTTGGGTACGTAGGTAACATTTTACAATCTATAGTCAATGTAAATATATATGTACCTATCCATATTGATACTAATGACCATAGGGATAACCCATTTATATTCTTATTTAGGGTAGATGATGCTTGTATTTAGCATACCATAAATCTCTATTTTAACTATGGTACAAAGATTGGGGTTCATCTTGTAAGGTCACTTTTGATAGGTCTTGAAATATGTACTAGCTTGATGTTCATATTCCCAAGGGATGGGTGTGTGCATTTCATTTTTGTATAGTTCTAAGGGAATGAGTCTTGGAACTCCTTTAGGAGATCAATAATGCATGATATCTTCATGTCAGACTAATAGGCACCTAGAGTAGAAATCTTTGGTTCCCCTTATAAGTTAATGTCTACCTTGGTAGTTTTTAGTGGTACATGATAGGGATCATTCTTCTCTTAATGTGAATCCTCATATTCTCTACATCCCTTAGTTATTTCAATGTGAATATGGGTAGGTTATTCTTCTTTTGGGGAATTATCCTCAACTTTATGTACTTACTCTTTCTTTTCAAAAGTGTCTAGTTGTGCACCTTTCATGTTTCATCATCCTCATCACTAGAGTCAGTATTGAGGGTTTTATCCTCAAATAATGTTGGGAGCATCAACCCATTTTCACTGAACATGTCTTTCAAGTGCTCCTCCAATATTTTAGTGTCCTTAAACATTGACCTTCAAACTATCTACAATGGCTCAATCAATGAAAGGTTTTAGAAAGAAAAAGAGTTGTGAACAAACTAATCCTTTAGTTCATACCATTTTCCTAACTCATGGCGCATCTCATTGATAATGTACCATTCTCATGACTAAGTCTTTAAGGTCCTATAGAAGGTGTTCACCCATAGGTAACCTGGGGTATTTTTACTATAGATAGTCCATGTTTTTTCATAAAAGTGCACATGAACTCTGGGGTTAGATTTGAAAGAGTAATCTAAGATGTATAAGTCCTCATTAAGTTTACCAAATCTAGTGAAAATGGTTTCCATCACATCTTTCTAGGTTGACAAGCTAGGCCTTTGTGCTACTCACCAATGAGCGATAATGTTCTTCAATGTATACACTAGTACACCCACCCTATCCACTTCTTTTGGGATGCATGATTCAAGGTCTTGGATATAATACTACACTAGATTTATACCCTCATATCTTAGGAGTAATGAAAATTTCCCTTACTAAGGTGAAAAAATCTCTTTCACTTCTTCTTGGCATAAGGGACCCACCTTTTAGAAGCAAGATCAATTTGGACCCAATATATCTTTACTAGTTTTAATACATTCATGTATACTAATCAATGCCTTCAAATAGTGGTCTCATATGCTTCATTGACCAAAGAATCACAAGTAATTTTTGTGGGGTTTGAATTCAATTATCCATCTTCTCAGGAATTTACTCTTTGATCATTGGGGTCTAGTGTCTTAGTGCATTATGCCATGATGTTATATATGTGGTTAATCTCATCCTTGAGGTCCAAAATTTCACCATAAGGGGGTCCTTGATCCTATGAGAGGGTTATAACTACCATATCCTTTCCATTATCAAATTTCATGTATCACTTCTTAAAGCACATATTGGCATTATTTGCATAACATCATGTCATTCCTAGAAGCATCAATAGTTATCATGGTCTACCAACTTGATCATCCTAAAGTTAGCATAGAATTTGGTACCCATGATTTCTAAGACTACATTATTTGGAATTATAATAGGCTATGCTTGGGTTTTCTTTTCCATGAAATGTACATGAGGGGAAGTCTTCAAGGCTGGCCTACCCATTTTCTCTCAGGCATTATTGGTCAAGATATTGACCTAAATGCCTATGTCTATAATGAATTCACAAATAAAACATACATAAATTATGGAATGCACAAGGTTTTCTTGGTTTTAATCTACATTTTTTTTGTATTTTTCACTTCTATCACCCTCTCTATGTGTTGTACAAGAACTTCAAATAGATTTTGATGTGCATTCTCAAAGAGTAAGTTCTTTAATAGGGCCAACATTCCCTCTATTTTTAGGAGGCATAGGATTTCCATTAATTCTTATATCTCCACTTCTTATCTATCTTGATTCTTCTAGGAATTAGTAGCCTATTCTTCTAGATCTAGTTTTAATTGGATCTCCCATTACAAGTTTTGGAATACACTCATGTCTTACTACAATACATATTTTTGCCATACTAGGTCTAAGTAAGGTGGAAATTTGGGTTTAGTCCATGTTATGTAATCAATGTAAACCTTATACACATATTTTAAGCATAAGTTAGGTATTAGTGTAATCAAAATTTGAGTTGTGAATCCACTATGACTAGTTACTTACACCTTGACTATATCTATGTGGGTTAGTTACACCTTTGGGGTCCACTTTGCTATTTTTGGCTTGTGTTTGATCATTCTAGCACCCTTGTCTGAACTAAGCCTACTTTGGGTCAACTTATTATATAATTTAGGTCATTAGTAGACATTTTATTATGATATTTCTATCAGGACCCTTAAAAATAGCCACATATAGGATATGTATGGCATTCACACTGATAATGCTCTTTCTAGCCACACTTATAACATGAGCAGGGTGGGAACCTTCCACCACCGTATCCTCCACCTCACCTTCTAGTGCCTCATTACATTTCAAAGCCTATGTTTTGATGGCCATAGCCTTCATTACCTTGGTTAGTGTACCCATCAACTACCATAGTGTCTTATTGTGTACCTCTTTTCATGTTTTTGCACATCTCATCAATCACCTAACAATCAGTAGTTGTATGGGTATATGTACCACACAAATGATAATTAATGGTTAAATTGACCTAGATATCATGTTAAAAAAATGGTAAATTATGAAAATCATGCACCTTTCTATATACTTCATAGCTTAGAATCTAAGCACGCACATTCCTTCATGGGCAATTACTCCTATTATGGCCTTCTATCTCATAGTTAGTGAATCATAATCCACTTTAAGCATCTTGTAATGAAATAAAAGTAAGATTTTGGAGTTAGGAGTCTATAGATGCAATATCTACCTCCATAAATGGGCTACACTTAGTATCTATGCTTCCAACTACCTCATCTCTAAGCATTAATTTAAGTTCTTCATGAGGGTCTATAAAAGTCTTCATGGAAAGTGATCTTCAAAATGACACTAGAAATCCTCTAATGAACCATTGTGCATGATATAAAAGGTGAATATCATAAGGGATATTGGAGGGGAGTTTTTGAACCTTGAATCATATAGGTGCATGATTTTTGAGAGTCTTTGGCTAATATCTTTGACCAAAATGATGCTATACTATTTAAATTTTAGAATGTAAAATTCCTTCAAGAATGCCTTCTTTAGGATAACATTATCAACCATGACGTGGTTAGGGTCAAATTTCTTATACCATGTATGGGTATGATTAAGGAGAGTGGTTGTGAACTATGTGTCTTACACTCTAATCTGGTTATGCCCTAAGCATTCCATTATAGTTCACACTTTAACACATGTTATAAGGAATTTTCCACATTGTGATACTATGGAAAGTATATAACCATTTAATAATAGATTAACTATGAGGGGTAGATGGTATCTAAGGTGATTGTCCCCATAGCATCTATCTTAGTGGTGGACCTCCAATGACTCCATCCACTAGGTTAGGAATTGGTCCTTTTATTACTAATCACACCATAGATGATGATGGCACTATACTACTTATGTGTGGCAGTAGACCACTCCCTACAAGATGTTATCCAATCTATGTTGCTAACATCAATGAGTTGGTATACTTACAATCAAGTTTTATTGTGGTGAGTTATCACCTACTAGGCTAGAGGTAGTTACACTCACCTCATTATATGGAATAATCTGTTCAATCATAAAATTACACTCTAAGTATACAAAACATATAAAATATATGTTGACAATAGGTTCAATTATCAATTTTGTTCTTTCTTGAAATGGGGGATCCATCACATGAGTATGTGCCATAGGTTAAAAGGGGGAAGTTGAATCAATCATCTCTTTAATCACCAAATTTTGTACGAACCCAATAGACTCCACACCTATCAAATACTAAGCTCGATTCATCTCTTCATTATTTCTCTCATCCTCATGCTACTGCATTTCAAGAGAGCCCACCCCATGCCCTTCCTACTCACTACAAGTTCTCTTGTCACTTACAAGTTCCATATCTTCTATCATCTTATGCCATTTCTTGTTATAGGTCTATCTTTGAATCTCTTGGGTGTTAATTTTCTTATCCCCTTCCATTACATTTTACCCACATATCCCCTTTTCCTCCTTTACATTGCTCATATGTGAAATGACTTTAGCCTTCCATCCCCAAAGTATGAAATATATAATCCACCATTAGATTTTTTATCTCTGCATTGAATTAGTTCACAAATGTGCATCTAGGTTCATGAAAAAAATATGCACTCTACTTCATCAGGGCATGAGTATGTTGAAACTATGAAATCAAGAATGTAAATGTTCAACGCTCCTTGAAACCATTTATATATTTCTCTAATCCAAGTTGAATCTAGTGTCTCAATCCTCTCTAAGCACTCCTTTATACATTAATATCACTATCCATAACTCCTTATGTAGTGGGTTAAATATGTAACCAACCACCAATACACATGCTCAAGCAACTTTTAGAAAAATACCTCATATAAAACATCATATAGGTTGTTTTAAACCCATTATATTATTTTTTTTCCATTTGTAGGTTCAATCCATCAACACAAATTTCTCTTCCACTTACTATAACCAAAACTTGATGATTTTAAGGGAGATTCAGTACATGGTTCTATCACACAATTGCAATAATAAAATTTAACATGGGTCCTAGTAACAGAACCAAAATGTTTTTAAAAATTTAGGCACATAAGGTATGTTGAATTTGATTCTAAAATTGTTACACTTAGGTGAAAACATGGGATATTTATTCTACACTCAAAATTTGAAAACTTGATTATGCTAACATGACTTCACATAAGGCACAGGCTTTATGAGATCACCCAAATAATAATAGATAAGTTATCGAGACCCACATTGGGTTAGTTATGACATGGCAAAAGTCATCAAATGTAGGACTTGGTCAATTTAAAATGGGTTTCAAATATTCATAGGTGAAAGCCTTTCATGGACTAAGGTTGGTGTTCTATAGGTGAAAATCCATTAGGGGGACTAGTTCTAAAGGCATTTAGGTTCAAGCGTTTGATACAGTAAACCTATCATCATTTATGCACTAGATGGGTAAAGGGGATAAATTCAGTTTAAGAGCTCATAATAGGCTCACACTCTAGAAAGGGTAGGGACATTTGGCATAGGTTCTCTCTACACTTAGTCTTTCCTCCAAGCTAAAGTTGACATCATCATCTATTAGAGGGATGCCATTAATATCTTAAACTAGAATCTTACATATACATTATTTAATAAAAATACAATTAACTTATAAAAATACACTCATTTTCATTGCATTCACAATACAAACATAAAAAATAGATTTATCATAGGTACCACGACCATTATTTATTATTAATCAAAATTTAAATATAGAATAGAGTTAATAACACTAAAATAGACTACATGATTAATTAATTATACTTAATGGCCCATAGGGCCACAAATGAGCTTTGGTATATACAAATAGAGCCTTCATGGCATCCGAGCTATTCCTAGATCTAATGGTAGTTATTACACTATATACTAAATGAATTCTCTAGATCTTCACTACACTAAGTTTGTGTCACTTGCTTCATTAATTTGAACTCATTTTATAGATTTTCAAGAACATCTCTTCTAGGGTAGAGTACACATTTTGGGTGCTGAGATAGAGCCTTTGTAATCATTCTCATTGGTTTCATCACCTTACACACTTTGTGATACATTTTCCATGTATCATCCAACCTATAAGATGCCTGAAGAATATTGGATTTGGTTAGTTTCCTACCAATTGGCACAAGGTGTGCACTAATTGTTCCAACTATAACCAAGATGCCAAAATGTCATCATTACTCAAAATGATCACCTTATGTGTATGTGTCTATCATATTAGTGTGAATCCTTAAATACTAAAATAAAGGGGCTAATATTTCCTCTATCCCTAATAGTAGTAGCTTGATTATTGGATATTTGGCCCCCTCTCTCCCTTACCGAAGGCTTTATGGGACTTACATTTGACCAACCTATCTCTTGCCTATTATTTCATGACCCATTCTCAAGGGTAATTCTACCTTAGGTGAAATTACATTAAGAATAGTGGTAGTATCAAATGCTCCCATTGGCTTCCCAATTTTTTCTCCTTCCTTTTTCTACCATGCCTACTCTACCCCTACTCCTTTCCTCTTTCACTCCTTCCACTTCCTCCATATCCATTCTTCTTCATACACCAACCTTCACCACCATTTTAGCCACTCGTATACCCCCAACACTTGATTAATGGTCTTAAGGTCACTTGAGCCACAAATGGTTGTCCAAGGTGACCTAAATGTATAGTGGAGTTTTAATTGAGATTTTAGGAGCATTAAAATGGCATTCACTCAAATATTTATCCAAGAGGGGAACATAGTGATATGTAAGATCAATTAGGATCTATTTTCCCTCATCAAGGTGAGGACTACTATTGACTAATTTTTACCCTAAGTCAAAATAAGTACAACTTCCATAAATTTGTAAGGATTTCGTAAGGTCTTATAAATCAAAAAATGGTCACCATGGCCCTATAATAATGTCATGGTCATTAATGAGGTCACATAGTATGATTTCATCTTTGTCACATTTGTCCTTCTTTTCTAAATGTCATTTTATTCCATATTTTGGTCTTTGAATGAAGTTGTACATATATTTTATAAAAAACATAAATGTAAAGGATTATGTTAACATATGACATGTCAGGGAATAGTTTTGGATCTAACATGTTATAGGTCTAATGTACAAACAAGAAGTTCACTACAAAAAGGGAGTTTTAAGCAAGTTTTATGGACTAGGTAGCTCTTCTAGCATGTGTGAAGAATTATATAAAGTGTGTTCATATCCCCATAGGTATTTTACATGTTTAGAAATCTTTAATAGGGTCAAAAATTTCCAAAAAATAGTTTTTATCTTTCATCACTTTCTTGGAAAGGTGAAAAGAGGTCAATGGTCTTCTTTCGATATGGATGGTAGAAATAGATTTGGGGTGAATGTAGTTTATTTATGAAATTAGTTATTATGAGATTAAATTTCGTATTCATGGTGTTCATATTGATTTCATATAAGGTATGAATAATCTCTAATATTGTCAACACCTCCAAATTACCTACATAACCCCCAATGGCTTCAATTTTCTCATCTGATTATTTTGATCTATGTGAACCAAGTGGTGTGTGTGTAATTTAAGAGCATATTAAGCTTTTTCATGTTGAATTCAATTGATTTGGCATGTGAGGATGTGAATTAATAGGTAGGTTTACTCTCTTATGCTAATAATAAACACTATTGAAGCTTATGAATAGTGTTTTGTTGATTACAAAGCTTATTCTCCTATAGATGGATTCAACTCAAAGCCAATATGTTTATTTTCAACCTCATAGATTAATTATAATAATATTATCCATCAATGTTATGATCTCAATAGGATAATTAATGGTATGAAAGGATTGGTATAAATTATGTAGCTAAGTTACCTTAAAGCAAGCATTTACATATTTCATGCTCAGACTTGAAAGAGAGATCAAGGCATGTCTAGAAGCATTTGAGCCTCATTTGGCATCTCAAATAGGTTCATAGATAAATAACAAATCAACATATGAGTGGTGAGACCACTACCAAAATCCACACTTGATTGTAAAGTCTCATAATTTAACAAAGTTGTAAAAGGGAAGTGTTACCTTAACTTTTCCAAAAGGAGACTTTGGTTAATACATTTCCATATGTTAGCAAAATTTGGTTAACTCTAAAAACTCCTAATAGTCCTAATATTGCATCCTAGATGAAAATGTAACATTTAAACATAGGATGATATTTTTTAGTCAAGGTAAAAATATTGTTGAATGGCTGAAAACTCAATCAAAATTATACTAAGAATATTTAGTGTAACACAGTACATTTTGGGCCAAAATGAACCTTAGACTACTTCTCACCTATAATGCATTGATATCAAAAGAGAAAGATCCTAATATAAAGGAATAAATCGATTAATTCATGTGTGAAATGGTCATAGTGACCTAAAATTAAACCAAAATAATTAAACAAAGTGATCACACACTAATACACACCTATAAGCATCCCTTGATGCACCTAACAAACATCTATAATTTAGCTCTGTCACAGACTAGTCTAAACCATGAAAGGTGAAAGCCTGGTGGTAGGAATAGGTGTAACATGTAATGAACATGTAAAATTCACTTTCAATTTGATATTCACATCTTTATAAGGTTCTTAGATCAAAGGTTGAAAAAACTGGTCTTTGAACTTCACACTCATTCATCTACAAATTACTATAGTCACACCTCTAGAAGCTAGTTTTGGGATTTTGAAGGTTTGAGACCTCAAAAAACATTATGAAGGCTTGAAATTTAGTACATGTTGGCCATTTTTTGGCCCACATAAAAAAATTATTGCATTGTTTAATGAAACATATATAAAGTAAAAATAGGCAAGTTGTTGAAGCTAGGTCCCACACATCTAGAAGTGTTAGAAGGAATGGTCAAAAGGGTTTGTTCCTTTCAGATTTAAGTAAACTATCTATAAATTTGGTGCCTTAATTATATTTTACCTTCAATATATAGAATTGAAACATTGTTTATAAATGGTAGA
This sequence comes from Torreya grandis, assembly GCA_037957365.1. Lineage (NCBI taxonomy): Eukaryota > Viridiplantae > Streptophyta > Pinopsida > Cupressales > Taxaceae > Torreya > Torreya grandis. The sequence goes on from JARHVA010006606.1 coordinate 664,832, forward strand.
TGATCATGTAGACATCAATTTCAAGTTCCAAAAAATAGCCATTAGAATTCAAATAGTGGGTCCCAATAGATCGATGGTCTGCATTGCATCATGCATTTGGATATAATAGTGAAAAACGACCAAAGGAGTTAGAAAATCTCAAAACCAAAGGTATAAAAGATAATTTTTATGGGTTAATTCAACTTATAAGAGATCAATGATCCATAGGCCTTCATATAAATTAAAATTGATGCAGTGAACTGAGAAAACTTTTTAATGAGTCGAGTTAGTTTTTAATAACCAATTGGATTAAAGAAAATCCTAAGACTATTGATGAGGGTTCGAAATTTATTTTCAACCATGAAATGTAGGGTTTTTAAACCTTCTCAATTCCATTGAAGATGGTTCTAATGTCATGGAATGGCCCAGGGAATGCAGTGGGACATGGAGAACATGTATGGGTCAGCAATAAAGTTAAAAATATAGACCTATGGTTCATATTTTTTCTCATGAAGAGTTGTTCTTATAGTAGATTTTAAAAATTTTAAGAGAATCCATGTATGCACATGCATGTTTGGGTTCCTATAGAGAAAGGATGGGTCTTTTAGAATTGTTATATTATAAAAGGTGCTACCTTTTTGATAGGTCTATATCGATACAAAAAATATAGGAGAAATAATAGTCTCAAACTAGTTTACCACCTATATATAGGAATATGATTCAAGAATTAATATAAATTAGAAATGAAGTTAATATGAAGGATCTTAAACTTTAGGCATAGTCGTTGTCTTGACAAATAACTACCTAAAAAGGACTACACCATGATTTAGTTATGTCCATGATCATGAAGTTTTGTATTAAAGAAGAAATTTTAATGAATGATAAAAGAAAGATATAATATTAGGAATTTTAGCTAGGAGTATTTAATGTATCATTAAGGCCTTTAAGGACCTTACTACTCAACAAGATATATACAATGTTATATTATATTTAAAAAGGTGGTAATATTCCTTTGGATAAGGAGAAAAATGTGGTAGTTTAGGTTCATTTAATGATCTAAGATAGGTGTTATTTTTTGTTATCATGATCTCCCACTCTTTTGGGTGATCTCTCTTCTTATATATATCCTGGTCTCATTCCCTTTATAGGGGTTCTCAGCTTTTGAAAATTTTAGCATTTTTTTCTAAGAAAAGGATACTCATCAAGACTACTACAAAGTGTGCTCAATTGATAAGATTAAACCCTATCAAAATATTATAAGAAATACATTTTAAAGTGATAGGATATACTATTTACCTATCTCTTATCTTTAATAAGCATTTAGTATGCTTGTGTATGGTAAATTTGTGAAGGAGAATCTTCCTAGTTTGTTGTCCTTCTGCTTGCCTCTTTGAATATGTCTTCAAGCAAAATTGTAGGTCTAGATTAGTGTTTCATTTGGGACCTCTTCAATTAAATATTTATTTAATTGGTGATATTTTGAGATTTTTTAAGTGATGGTTATCTTTTGTTGATCGAATGTGGGTTCAAACTTATGTGATTGTACACTTAGTTTTGGCGTATCACCCTATTAATTTTATTTGGATCCCTTAATCTCTTCCTAAATATTTTCTCATGAATAGTTAATATTAGTATTAGTTTTTGGTGAACATCAAAGAGGAAGTTATCCTACTATAAAGGTTTATCCCCAACATAGGTGACCTATAGCCTAGAGTTATCCCAATTTTATGAGATTTATTAGAGAGAGCATGGACAACCCTCTCAAAAGGTATAAATTGAGATTGTAATATTTTCTATCATGATCAATGGGACACACTTATTTAAAATAATTATTGATCAATGTTGATGTTGATTTGATCAATTCTATAGTGGTTAAGCTATAAATAACAATAGATAGTGATTCCAAAAGGAAGAATCAATTCCCTGGTGTAGAATAATAGATCCATATCATGCCAAAGGTGACAAAAATGTTAGCTTCAAGACATATTCCTTTTGACATTATTGAACTACCTTTAAATTCTAAAAAAATACTAAGGTTTGAAAATACTCATCCATAAAAGGGAAAGTTTGCTACTAGGGAATTTCTAAGGCTTATCCCTATAAGAGGACCCTTATTACCCCCTAATTATACATGGTAGTCCCAATAGATTTTACTTAGAAAAATCCTATATCCCTTACTCTCTATGATCCTATCCCAATTGCAACCCTTAAAAGTATTCCTTATTACACTAGAGACCAAGCTATAAAACCCTCTAACACCTCATAGACATATCGAACTTTTGAAATATACATAATGTCATAGAGGATAATATAACTATTAGGCTGCTAGCTACCTCTTTCAAAGGAAAGGCCCTAGATTGGTATATCCCTCTTATTTTAAATGCCATTTAGACATGAGACCAAGTAGGGTAAGCCTTGTGTCAAATATTTGAAAACAAAAGTGACCATTTTTAACTTGCATAACAATTGACTACAATTAGAAGAGATCATCATGAAGTCATGCAAGACTTCAATATAAGGTTAAAAAAAACTTGGGATAAAATCCCAGTTGTAGTTAGGACAACCAAAAAATTAACTTTCCTATATTATTTAAAGGCTTTGAATAGTGACATAGTGCTAATGATCGAATATATTAGAGGAAATAAACTTCTAGCTACATATGAGGTGGTCATTAAGGTATAAAATTGTCTAGTTTAGGCTTAAAAACTTACATGTATACCATCAATGCCCTCATTTAGTTATATGAAACCATCTCCCATTTTTATTCCCTCATTATAAATCATTATTCCTACACCAATAAATGCTACAATCGTTGCACCAAAGTAAGAGAAAAATTATACTAGTGGATCTAATGATTCACTAGAACAAAAGAACTTTTAAGAGATCAAAAGCATGTTTTAGTCTTTAGGAAATGATCTAGTAAATGTCAAAATCAAATATGCCTTCAACATGCCTTATCAAATTTCATATCAGCCTCAACAATACCCTTTTCAAGCAAATAGTCCTTTATATAAGGGAATTTACCAGTGCCAAGGTCTAAACTAAGGGTAGCATGGCTACAAAAAGTAAGGTAACTTAAACCCTAATGTTTCTAGTACTTTCAACTCCTTGATCCTAGTTCAAAAAAATGTGGCTAAAGAAGTAGATGGTACCATACCTTAAACTAGTCATTTGGTCAACATGTTATCCCAAATATCGACCTTAAATAAGCCTTCAATGATCAATGGTAATAGGCTACTAAATTTGGATACAACCAATCTCTTATGAACCAAAATGTGTAGGTGCTTATAGTGGCCAAAGCAAAGAAACCTCCATAGGGTCGAGGGGAAAATTAAGGACCAAATTAGTTAGATGCTCTAATGATTAACTATGAACAAGGGGAGTGTTATGCAACTAGACAATAGGCTAGTTCTAGTTAGGCCTATAGTCCAGTAGCAACAAACACAAGATTTAGAATAAGGAATATGGATGTTAATTAAGAAGTAGTCAAAGAAAAACTCACCATCACTCCTTCATTGATAAAGCCTAGGGAACCTATTGTCACTCCAAAGGTCCTAATCCCCTAAGAGATCAAAGCCAAAGGAATATTTTTATTCCCCAGGGCTCATAAGTTCAACAAATATCCATGGTGGATCTCAAAGTGTAATAAAAGGTTGGTGGTTCACCCATCAACATTGTTTAACAAATGCAAAATTCAACTATGAGCATACCCATATGGGATATGCTCTCCATGCCTAGCTAGTTGGACATTATTCAAGAAGTTATATCCATGATTAAAGATACAAATGTTGTATATAAGCTATCAGGCAAGGTGAATGAGGTTCTCATCAATGTAGCCAAAGGGCTATAGGAAGGGAGATCAAGTAAAGTAGTCAATCCTCCTCCTTTCTATAGTTCAATAATCATTGGAAACTCTTTGGTACATAATTGTTTGGTGGATGGTGGGGATAGTACCTTAGTAATATCAAAGTCCATAGCTAATTAGAATGGTATAAAATATGAACTTCAATTAAAAGGAATGATACAACTTGATGGTTTTTTGCACAAACCATCTGGTATAATCAAGGAACTCAATATGACCATAAAATCTTGTCCCAATGTCTTGGTAGCCTAAGATGTATTGGTCTTGGATGTGCCTCCTCATCTTGATATATGCTTATCTATATATTTCATAGCAAAGATAGGGGATATCTTATAATATAATAGTCCTATATCTATTTTAGGACAAGGTATGGTATGAAGGTGTCAATCAAGGGCAATCCCATTGCACAATTCCATATAAAGCCCTATGGGCTAGATATTGTCAACATCAATTGCACCATCATTGATGAACATAAATTTATAATGGGGTAGGATTTGAAAACTCATATGGAGGATGTGTCATACATGTTCCTAGATGAGTTTTGGAATGATACCTAGTTAGCGGACCCCTTATAGGGTGTTAAAGAAAGATACTTGGGTTTTTTCATTTACATGAGGAAGACTAACCTATACCATCCCTCATAAAACATCAAGAAGATCTTAGTGTTATATGGAAGTTATTATTTGATATCTTAAGGATCAAGTATGGGATGGGTGTAGGTGCCATGCTAGTTTCCCCTTTAAATGATAAGTACTTCTCTTCATACAAGTTCCAGTTTAGTTGCTCCTACAATATAGTAAAATATGAGGGTCTCATCCATGGCCTTCAATGGTTCAATACGAGGAAGATCAAGTAGAAACAATTCTATGGGCACATCAAATTGGTTATGTACCAAGTCGAAGGTTAAAATTCTTCTAATAACCCTTTAATGAGATCTTAAAAACATAAGGTGTGGGCCCTCATTAAGGACTTTAAATATTTCAACATCTAGTCAATGCTAAGAGGCTAAAACCAAAATGATAAAAAGTTATCAACTATGGGGGCCCATTTAAACATACTTAATAAAATAAAAATAATGAGGTTTCAACCACATGTCAAAGTGGTAACAATACCATCAGTGCTAGATAATGAATCTCACTAGAAGGTCTTTGAAATGACAAATAGATTGCATGCTTCTTGTAGTAAGAAGAAAAATTCTCCTCTCTCAATCAAGAAAATTTGTAGCTCTAGTATGGCGAGAATAATATCCAACTAAGGTCTAATAAACTTCCTATGGGGTTATTCACCCTAGAAGGCCTCTTTCATGAAGGGGACCATATTAAGAAGGACAAATTAGTGATGTCAACTAATAAGGATAACTATGAAAGAGTTATTATCTTTGAGGACAAAATTCTCAATATTGGAAAGTTAAGCATTCAAGATGAAAGGCATGCTTTCATAGAGATATATAAAGAATATGCAAAAATATTTTCTTATAAATTTTGTGACCTAAAAGGAATTGATCCTAATCTATTCATACACAAAATAGAGATAGAGGTTGTTGTTAAGCCTATTAGGTAGAAGTAGAGGCCCATAAATCCTAAGATTGAAGAGCTTGTGATAAATTATTTAACTAAGATTATATATTCCATGATCATCTTCCCCATTAAACATTCATTGTGGGTAGTTAATCTAGTACCTATCAGAAAGAAGAGTGGGGAGATTAGACTGTGTGTGAACTTTAGAGATCTTAATAGGGTCTTTCTAAAGGACCATTACCCTCTACCATTTATGGAACAACTCTTGTAATTAGTTACTGATTTAGATCATTTCTCTCTCTTAGATGAATACTCAATTTATAACCCAGTGCTAGTGAGGGAAGAGGACAAGTACATGACTACGTTCACCACCAAGTAGGGGATTTTTTCTTATCAAAAGATGACCTTTGGGTTGTCAAATGTTATGGTAACCTTTCATAGGATAATGGACATGGCTTTCCAAGGATTTATAAATCTTGGATGAAATTACAATCCTCTCCAAGAATGCCAATGACCACATGGACCATCTAAAACTAGTTTTCCAAAGATGAAAAGTGTATGGGATATCCTTAAATCCTAAAAAATGTGTGTTCTTTGTGCATAAAGTAAAATTTATAGGCCATATTATTTATAAGTAAGGGTTATCTATTAACCCTAATATATTAATAAATATATTAGCATTATCCTTTCCAAAGCATAGAAAGGGGATCCAGAGCTTATTTAGGAAGATCAACTTTGTGAGAAGGTTCATACCTAGTTTTGTAAACCTAGTGAATCCTACACTACCATGCTAAAGAAGAGCCAAGTGTTTTCTTGGTTTTATGAAGGAATGGAAGATTTTAAATCCATAAAATAGGAAATTACACAAAAACCCTCACTTATAAATCCTAATTTATCCAGATAATTCATCTTATACACGTTTGCTAACATGGACAACATATCAGCCATGTTGATACAGATGAATAATGAAGCAATGGAGTAGCCAATTACCTTTTTCATTCAAGGGATAAAAGGATATGAAGAGAGGTATAATTTTATTGAGAAACAAGTTCTTATATCCTTGAGAAGCCTCAATAAATTTATATCCATTTTATCCAATAGTAGGACCTATCTTATGGTGTCTCATCCTAGGGTTAGGGATTTCATCCTTAACAAAGATTTAAGTGATAAGAGAGCAGGTTGGACCAAAAAGGTCATGGAATATGAAATATAAATCAATGTCACAATGGTTTTTAAGGGTAAGAGTTTGTGTGAACACATGGTGAATGACCTCCAAAGGGATAATGAAGTTGTTTTGGTGAACTAAGGTAACTCACATGGAGGTGCACTCCCACATAGAAAAGCTAGCTTCAAGATATGGATCACTTCTTAGTAATGGGATAATTCCTCCAAGGTTTGGATAGAGCCAAAAGAAGATATTTCAAGATTCAATATATACCTTATGTATTAATTGATGTAATTCATTTTAGAAAGGACCTAAATGGTGTTCTCCTTATATGTATATATGATGATCAAGTAACCAAACTCTTGGAGTAGTTCTACGATGAACCTAAATGAGGAAATTTTACACCCAAAACCACTACATGAAAATTAATGAAGGCTAATTAATACTATCCCAACCTTTTCAAAGATGCACATGCATGGGTTAGAAGGTGCTAGAAGTGTGTCCACTTGATAGGAAAGGAAAAACTAATAACCCTTCCACTCATTCCTATTAAGGTGGAGAAAAACTTCATACAATGGGGATTAAACTTCACAAGGATGATCAATCCACCATTGAGTTTAAGGAATAAATGGGGCCTCACTATAACTGACTACTTTGACAAGTGGGTATAAGCCATTGATTTGAAGGAAGCTAGTGAATCTGTAGTCTAGGATTTCTATGACAACCTTGTAAACAACTTTGGTGTCCCAACCACCATAAATTGTGATAATGGATTAGAATTAATTGGTATGAAGATAATTTAATGGTCTCTAAAACTAGTCATTTACCTCAACACTTCTTCAAACTACTATCCTCAAGGAAATGGACTAGAAAATTCCACAAATAACAATTTATTCAGAATCATCAAGAAGACCATAGAAGAAAATTAGAGAACATGACACACCAAACTAAAGACATCCTTATGGGTTGATAGGGTGATTCCTAAAACTACCATTGAAAATTCTCCATATATTCTTGTGTATGGAAGAGAAGCCAAATTTCCCATCTCTTTTGAGTTACCTACATTATAATTAATTCATCATCTTGAGTTAATGGAGGATGTGCGTATGAATGTGAGGATGGTGTAACTCATGAGGCTAGAAGAAAATAGGGAACTTGCTATGAAAACTTTGGAACCACATCAAGCTCAAGTCAAGAATACTTTTTAAAAAAAATATACAATAAGGAGCTTTGAGGAAGGGGACATATTCCTAAAATGGAATTCAAATAAGGCCAAACTAGGTAACCATACCAAGTTTGATAACTTGTGGAATGGTCCTTATCTAATCCATAGATGTAAAGATAACAATGCTTTTTATATTGCCCCATTGGATAGAGAGGTATTACCCATCCCAATAAATTGAAATCATTTAAATCCCTATTGTTAAATAACATTATATCCATTGTAATATATTTTACATGTTAGATAGCTTTTTCCTCTAGGTACCTTGTGCACTTTTATTTTTTGTTCTATTGTTTTCTTTTCCAAAGTGCCTCAATAATTTTGTTGTGTTTTAGTTTTTTATCCTTGTTGCTTCAAAGAGAGGCTCAACTCAATTATAAAAGCTAATGACTCTATACCTAATAGACTGGATAGGATGATGGTATATGTTCTTAAAGCATAACAAGCATGCTTCCTTATGAATCACCAAAGATGGCCATTTTTTATCCCACATAGAAAATTCTTGCATGATCTAATGAAACACATAGAAAAAATAAATGGGAAAGTTATTGAATTTATATCTTTCACATGTAGAAGAGTCAAATGAATGGTCACAAGGGTTTGTTCCTTTTAGTTTTATGTCCAATTTCTACAAATTTTGTGCCTCTATGATTTTCATCCTTCAAGATATAGAATTTTAAAGTTGGTCAAAAATGGTAGACACTCATGTAGATTCCAATTTTAAGATTTAGACAATAGCTATTAGAATTCAAATAGTGGGTCCTGATAAATTGATAGCCTATGTTGCATCATACATTTAGATCTAACAGTGAGCACTAGTCAAAGGAGTTAATGAATATCCAAATTAGATGTATAAAATACAAGTGTTAGGGCCATATTCAACTAATAGGAAAGTAATGATCTATGGGACTTTATACTAATTAAAATTTATAGAGTGAGTTGAGTCAACTTTTCAATGAGTTGAGCTAGTTTTTTTATAACCAATCAGATTAAAGACAAGCCTAGGATTCTCAAAGAGGATTCCAAAGTTATATTTGACCATGAAATGTAGGGTTTTTTAGGGTAATTGATGTCATTTAAGCTGGTTCAAATGACATGTAATGGCACAAGTAATGTAGCGAGACATAAGGAACACATGTGGGTCACTATTAAGGTTAAAAATATGGATCTGTGGTTCAAATTTTTGCTTAGTTAGAGTTGTTCGTATAATAGTTTTTGATGTTTTAGGAGTATTAATGTATGTAAATTCAGGTTTAGGTTCTTTGAAAGAAAGGATGGGTCTTTTAAACTTGTTATATTCTAAAAGGTACTACTTTTTCCATAGGTCTATATTGATACATAAACTATAGGAAAACCAATAGTCTCAAATTAGTTTTCCACCTCAAGATATTCCTATAATCCAAGAATGAAGATAAATTAGAAGTGAAATTAATGTGAAGGATCTTCAATCTTAGGCATGGTTATTGTATTGATAAGCAGTTGCCTAAAAGGGACTATACCATGTTTTATTCAATTCCATGATCATGAAGTTTTATCTTTAAGGAGTTGGAGGATAAAAAAGATCTAATTTTTGGAAATTTATCTAGGATCATTTAATGAATTCTTGAGGCATTTTATGACCTTACCACTCATCAAGACATATACAATGTTCTATTTGATCAAAAGGGTAGATATGTTTCATTAGCTAAGGAGCAAAAGGTGGTAGTTTAGGTTCATTTAATGATCTAAGCTAGGTGTTATTTTTTTGATAATGTGTTCAACCACTCTTTTAGGTGGTCTCTCTTCTTCTATATATACTAGTCTCATTTCTTTTCTAAGGGTTCTTAGCTTTTGAAAAATTAGCATTTTTCTTTTCGAGACAAAGATACTCATCAAGACTATTGTAAAGTGTACTTGTTTGATAAGGTTAAAACCTATAAAAATATTGTAAGAACTACCTTTTGAAGAGATAGGATCAACTATTTCTATGTCTCTTATCTTTAATCAACTTTTACTATACTTGTGTATGGTAAATTCATGAAGGAGATGCTTCCTAGTTTTTTATCCTTATGCTTTCCTCTTTGAATATGTCTTCAAGCCAAATTTCATGTATATATTAGTGTTATATTTAGCAACTATTCTATTAAATATTTATGTGTAAATTGGTGAGATTGTGTAAGACATGGTTATATTTTGTTGATCCAGTGTGGGTTCAAACTTATGTGAGTGTCTACTTAATTTTGGTGTATCACCTTGTTAATTTTCTTAGGATCCCTTACTCTCTTTCTAACTATTTTACCATGAAGCATTAGTCTTAGTATTATTTTTAGGGTAACATCAAAGAGGAATCCAACATATTTTGGAGGATCAACCCCAACATATGTGACATAATTTCATCATTACCTAAAATATATCACCATGGTCTCAATTGAGACAAAACAATTAGGGAAGTATCCTTTGTTTTGTCTCAGATAAGGGGTACTTTACAATCATGCAATCTATAAACCTATTATATGAATCATGATAAGGATAAATGTGACATACTTGGGAAAATGTAGTGTGATGTTTATAGCATAATTTTATGTTAAAAATCTCATAGAAACACTCATATCCATTGGTATCACTCAGAAGGGACCACATGCTTAGATACACAATATATGTAGACTAGGCCTAAACTAGGCATGAACCCTAATTATTTATAAATTCACTCATAACATCATGATATATTTCTAAACCATGTTTTATCCTTAATGGGAAAGTGTAGGTTCCATACTAGTCATCAGTTTGTAGAAAACAATCTAAGACTAGCCATTTTGGTCTAATTTCATTTTAAGCCTACCCATAATGTAGTCAGGAGCTTGAGAGATCAATTTGATTTGATCATATTTGTAAGGATGAGATATGTGGGGCATCAAGGAGAAAGGATTAGTTTATTAGGATCATGAAATTAATTTTTTTGGAATTGGTTCAAAGGTTAAATGTCTAACCTTTATGAATCATCATTAATATTCCAAGTGGCCTAAAACCCTACTACAACCCTCATATGAACCCAATGGATAAAATATGAGTGGAAATTTATCCAAGGGATAAAATATTCATGTATTTGTTTTTTTTCATGTTTTTCACTTATTTAATATCCTTTACACCTAATCTATCCATACTATCACTTGTATAGACAAGCCTAATTTAGGGATTCTTGTAGTATTTGAGTTGTTTTACAAGTGCAGAATGGAATAAATAGATGAAGCAACATGTAGGAGGTGTTTATAGATGTATTTAAAATATACATACCTATTTATCACCTTATATATTCATGAAAAATTCTCTTATTAGTCAGTTATTTTAGGCATTCCAAAATAAGACAATGAGAATAAGGGTGACTACCAACTTGAAAGATGAAAAGTTTTGATTGAAGTTCTCTTGAGCTTCACCTAATGGAATAGAGGGAAATTTGGGTCTGAATACTTTCCTAAAACATCTTCAATGAACCTTTTTGAATTTTTTTGTGTCACTTAAGTGACAAGTGTGAAGATAAGCCTAGAAGGGCTAGTGAGCAGTTATAACATAGTGAATGACAAGTGGTTTAGAGAGGTTCATCAATTGAGGGGCATTTAGGGGCTATCAAAATCTTGTTTCCAACTCCACATGTTAGGAAATATGTGTCAAAAACTCTTAAATGTATTTTTGGATGGTCAAGTGACTCCTCATTGAAAAAGGAAATTTCAAGAAGGCTAATTGAGATCTCTAGACCAACTTGAGGGAGAATGATGAAATTTAGGTGGACACTTGTCTAAGAATACCTTTATAGCATATTTTTTACTCTTTATTTCATGTTTTATATATTTTTCACATATTAACACTTGGTTTTGTGAATATTTAACTTCAATTCTTATCTCTCCTCTCCTATGCTCTATATATGTAAGCCATTTTTAAATTTGCATCTAATCCATGTCTAGTATGGCAAGGCCTTACTAGTTTGAGTACTAATGTTTTACTTTGAATAAATATTTGAAGCTAGTTTTGTTTCCATAATTCCTTATATAAATGTGTGGAGTAGTGCAAATCTGAATGACAAGTGATAATCATATATCCTTTTATTCATTTTACTCTCTCATGTTGTGTACAAGTAATTAACTCTCTAATAGGTCACATGAATTGTAGTTAGTGTCCTTGTCTATCTCTAAGTGTAATGAATATCATTAGAGTCTATAATAAATCCTTTTGTATATTCAAATTAAGAAGTGTAGTGCATATCACCTTCATGTTTGAAATACTTATGTTAGAGTAATATAGGATGTTGAAGCCAATCTTTTATGTAATGTTTCATAGTGTAGGTTAATTTTTTTTTGGTGGAGATTAATTTGGTGTATCACATTATTATAATAGGTCATTTTTAGTATTCCTCCTATCTCTTTTCATCCAATTGAGCATGTAGAATAGGTGATAAGATATCAAAGCCAAATTCAAGGACATAGCCCTTTCAATATAGAGGTTTACCTCTATTGTAGGCAACCCACAGGCCTAGAGGTAATCTAATGTTTCACTAAATTTTGAAAAGACCTGAACTACTCATTTAAGGCTTAAATATTGAGTGGAAATAGTTTTGGCATGCCCACTAGGACTATTGTCTCATGTACATCTTGTTAAGGTGAATGTTGGTCTTGACAACATCACAACTACATACATGTCATCTACTCAACATTTGTAAACTCCACTTAAGTTAATATATAGTTATATAACATGTTTTATCATTCTTTTTATTCTTACTTCATGGTCCTTACTAGGTCAAATACTAGTAAAGGTAACTATCCTATATATCCACTCTCTCAACCTAGACTTCTTCTTGAAGTTCAACATCCTAGGCCTATATTGACATTTAAATAGTAATAAGACTTTACAAGTCAAGAAGAGAAAGAGACTGAAGAGGAACTTGAGGACAACATTGATAGGCAACATGTTTTCCTAGACCTTAATTCTAAAAATCCTATACACCTCAATACATATGATGATATCCCTCCCAATGCTACCAAGAGTGTTCCCACTTTCAATGGAGAAGGTCCTTTCACCCCAAGTGAGCATATTAGGGACATTTCTAGCTTCTATAATTTCCATAATGTCACTAAAGTTACCATTACAATAATATTACTTACCATGTCTCTTAGAGGTAAATACCTTGAGTGGTGTAGGACATTTCTAGGATGATGTATCACCACTTGAGATTAGTTTAGAGAGTTTTTGACTCAAATATTTGAAGATAATAGTGATCGCACATCACTCATTCATTAATTTAATTTTATTTAAAGAGGCCTTAAAAAACTATACATGACTTCAATGAGAGGTTTCAAAGAACATGGTATATGTTGACACCTCCCATGAGATCCCCTATAGGTTTTGTCTTCCCAATATACCTAAGAGCTATTGGGACTAATATAGTTGTCATGTTGTAGTCTATAGGTGGGTATTCTTTGCCTGAATACTATGGCATAGAAATTAGGAATGAGAATGGTTTGAAACAAGATTTTAAACTCCCTCCAAAATTCTCTATGCCTATTTTGACTAATATCTCTTATACTTCTCCAATCCTTTCCCAAATTACAAGTTCAAACAACAAGTCTAGAGCTTCCCCAAAGAAGTTAGAAGATAACATTGATTTTGAAACAAAGTACAAGGCCTTGTAAACTCAAGTTAGGAAATCAATTCAATATTTTGGAGTTAAAAAAAACCATAGTAATACCCTCCATAATAAAATATATTCCCAACCAAAAAGTATGGTAAATGGAGGGTATAAGGTCAACCTAACTTCAATAGGCCACCCAATACTTATAATCCAAACTCTATTCTTAACATAAGAGCCATGGTTATAATACATAATAACTTGGTTCAAGGAGAAGAATGGTAGTCTCAAGTAAAATATATTAATGTTAAGGTGAAGGACAAGCCTTGGTATCTCAAGGAGGACCTACTCCTCAATTGATAGTAGAAGATGAAAGCATTATGAAATCATAATTTAAATGAATGGGGTAGAATCCAAGGATTGAGCTTGGCAAACATTATAGGTGGAAGACACATTTATCCTAAACCAATATACCTCAGTTGTAGCTAACACAAGGTCAAAGATAAGATCATTAAGAGATGTTTAAGATGTTGATACAAGTTCAAATTATCCTCCTCAAAGGCAACAAAGTGTTAATGTAAATATGGTAACTTTTATAAGTTATACACATCTTCAAATTCATAATGTGGGAAGGGTGAATAAAATTAATCCATTACCTTAAGATAAAGGCACTTATTTTCCTATAAATATATAATAAAAGGTAAATGTTCCTTATTTGAATATCATTAATTCCTTGAAGAATGCTAAGACTAGTCTCTCTCTTTGGGAAGTGCTCCATATTCCCAGTCAAAAGGATCTACTTTAAGATTAGTTATCCTAAATACACATCAACCCTCAAACATCAAGACATTATGGTTTACCCATCACTAATTCTCCTAATCACATTGTTGAACCCTCTACCAAATATAAATATCCCCCACCTTTCTATCTCACCCTCATCATGGGAGACAAACTAGTACATAATTATATTGTGGATAGAGGGGCAAGTACTTTAGTTGTGCCCAAATTTATGGTGGACATGATGGGATTAAATGTGATCCATATAGTAAGGGATTACTTAAACTTGATATAATACCAGCTAAGTCAATAGCGCTCATTAAAGGATTAAAGGTTTTATTGCATGGCTATCCAAGTTTCCCAGTCTTGCAAGACATAGTGGTAGTTGATCTACCTGCTCACTTTGTTATTTATCAATCAAGGGACTTCCAAACCAAGATAGGAGGATATATCTAAGATTATTGGTCATTCGTGGACATTATAATAATGTATAGATCAAAGGTAACTATTATAACATATCCATTGGCTAAGTTTCATATTCAGACATATGTGGAAGTAAATTATAATATAAATTATACCACCAATGATCAAGAAGAGCATAATATATATGATGGATCATTTTATAAACTTTAATTTATCTATAATATTTTCGTAGATGACTATGGTGCTAACACATATGAACATGATCCTTAATATTTCATGGAAGAGACCAGCTTGGGAGTGTATTTCTTACATGAGGAATAAATAATAATAGATTCACTCACTAAGGAAGAAGATGAGAGTGATGGAATGTGGAATATGTTCTTTGATGGTCCAAGGAGAAATATTAGAGAAGGAGTTGGTGTTAAGTTTGTTTCTCAATCCAAGCAACAATATTACTCTTCATATAAATTCCATTTTAGTTGTACATATAATATAGATAAGTTTGAAGGTTTGATTCATGGCCTTCAATGGGAAAAGAGGAAATGGATGAAGAATTTGTTGAGCATGGTCATTACTATATCAGATTGTCATTAAAGTCAAAGATATCATGTGGTAATAATGCATGAATGACATAGTGATCAGATTAAGAGATTAAGGAGATATGGCATATGTACAAGTCTATAAGGATAAAGAAGAGGTTATGAGGCATCCATAGATGTCTTGGAAGATCTCTAGTATGTTTTATAATAATTTATTATGATAAAAATACATATTATAGCTTAATAGAAGCTAGACCATCACTACAAATCATGTAGACATGAAAGATATAGCAAGTTTGAGAATTTATTTTAGGTACACAAAAAGTCAATATTGGTCAAAGTATTAATGGATATTTTGTATATAGTTCTAGAAAACTAACCTAAATTTTTTGAGTCTTGAAGTACTATCTATCTCATGTTATAAATTTTCAAAGTTGCTCTCGAATATTGTGATGCACTAGAGACCATCAAGTATAGTCACATTGAAGTCTGAGTTCATTGGTCAAGAAGATCCAATGGTGAGTGCTTAATCATACATATCGATATCAATAGTGAATATGAAGTTAAGATTTCAAAGGATTATGTGCAGGTGACATGTTTCACAAGCTCTATAGTTTAATAGAATATCAATGGTGAGTAGTGGTTTCTACTGATGAATATCAATAGTGCAAGATAAGTCAAAGATTCAATAATACACATGAGACTGCCAAGTGTCACAAGCATAAGGGATTATCAGTAAAGTGATTAGAAGGAATGTGAGGGTGAATAGTGTAATAATCTTGGGATTTTAAAGCAAGATCTAATATTGAACACTACAAGATAAATACCATGCTAATCAATAGATATTTATGGTGTGTATGTGGTCAAGATTGCCAAAAAAGACAAGATGAGGTCAACATATTTGAGGTTTAACATTTGGATAGTGGAGAAATAAAACTTAAATTTTGAGATACTTCCAAATAAGATATATGATGTGAGTTGAGTGAGTTGAGTGAAGAGCATGAGATGTCTTCTAGGTGAATGAGGTTTAACTATGACCATTTGGATTTAAATATTTGAATTTAATGAAAGAAAGACAATTGTTTGGTTTTTGAGACCTAAATTTTGATCTATGTAGAATTTGATGTTGAATTAAAAAGAAAATTTCTGGAGGACTTTAAGGAAAATATTCAAATATTCATTTTAATATCAAAATGTTTGTATAGTAAAAGTTATTATACTCCAAAGTTGACTATGTGTTTGTTTGTGCACTACAAGTAACCTGAGAAGGGTAATTGAGTTGTTCTTAATAGTATTTTGATGTTTTTACATTAGATAACTATCATAGAGTTTTTAGACTCTATGAATACCATCTATGTGGATTATGAATGTTTTATCAATCATATTCAATGTGATCAAATGCTTATAAGGTGTCTGTGTGTTTGTTTAAGGTGATTGTGTGCACAAAATGTTGTTTGAGAAAATTGAGCTTTAGAAAAAGGGTGTTGTGATGGTTTTTATAACTTAAGGAGGAACTATAGATTGTGTGTCATGGATATATTCATTTTAAAGTGTACTTGTGTTCTTAGTTTTCTCAAAGAAGTGTCAAAAAGGTGAATGGGTCTTCATAGGACCTAAAAGGTGACTTAGGCATATTTGAAAGAGAGTTGTGTTTAAAGGTGACCCATGTTAGATGTGTTAAAGGTAAAGGAAAGTGTTATGGTAGACAAGTAAGGTTATGATAACAATAATCATGAATACTCTACAAAAGGAGAAACCAAATGTGATGGTTTCTAGCCTTGTTGAATAGATTTATGTAGACTTGAGGAATATGGGTTGAGAGAAAGATAGAGACTTGTATGAGATGAGTGAAGAGAATGTTTATGTTTTGTGGATGATTTAATAGGTAGTTTAAATATATTACTATGTGGATGATTTTTTTTCATATCTCTATTGTGATTATAGAGCTATTGTAGGTTTATGGCTAAGGATGAGCGAAGAAACTTACAAAGATCCAAAAGGGTACCTTGGATGAATTACCTATATGAAGTAAGATTGAGAGAGTGTTGAGGATTGAAGAGAGGTGTTATAAATTATGAATCCATTAGATTTATATGAAATCAAAATTTGTGAGTTGTTGACTTCATAGGTGTTGTGTGGGTGCTCAATATCTAGAGCAAGTGGGTGCTTGTTCAAACATAGGGGTGGGTGCTCATTGTAAAGTGGGTTCTCCACTAAAATGGTATCTTATTTGTAACAATATTATAAAATAATTATTCCATGTGTTCTTAGGATTGAGAGTAGGTTTTATTCCCCATGAGGGTTTCCCATATGAGCTAGGTGTTGTGTGTTTGATATTGTGTATGCATTTAATAAATGATGTCTCTTATTAATATTGCCTGATCAAGTTGATATATGTTGATTGATTAATAGTCTAGTTTTTTTGGAATTAAAGTTAAATATCTAACATCAATGATTCACCTCCCCTCTTAGTGATTATAACTCCAATAATTGTTATTAGAGAAGGACCTTTATTTCAAGTTTAACCACTTAAAGTTGATCTAAGGTAAAATATGGAAAGTCAACAAATGCATGGTTTGTCTAGAAAGTAATAAGCACTATTCAATGGTTCAAACTATGATTTATAGAGTGAAAGGATGAGGACATACATCATGTCTTTAGGGTTTGATATCTTGCAATCTATCATGGATGGATATACCACACCAACTAATCATTCAACTAGTGTTGCTAACAAGAATATGAGTGAGAATAAATTAAAAGCTATAAATGCTATAATTTTTAGTCTATCCAAGGATGAGTTCACCAAAGTGATCCATTTCAATTTTTTTAAGGAAATCTGGGTCAAATTATAGACTATCTATGAAGGAGACTAAAAGGTAAATTTGGTCAAGTTGTAGACCTACTAGAGACAATTTGAGATTCTTAAGATGAAGGAAGAAGACACTATGAAATGCTATATTATAAAGTTTTATGAGGTATTAAACAAGATCAAAGGTGTTATAAAGATGATTAATGAAGCTAATATAGTTCATAAAGTACTGAGGATCCTTAAACTCAAGTTTGATTCCAAAGTTTTTACTATAGAAGAAAGTCATGATATCACTCAGATGAAGATGGATGAACTACATGGGATTCTTGTTTCTTATGATATGAAAATTTTTAGAGGATAGACCTCCTAATAAAAAATCTACCTTTAAGGTAATCAAGGAGATAAAAACCAATAATATCAAGTTAATCCTTGAATATTTTGATCGTAATGAAGATCAACTTAAATCGCTAATTACAAGAAAACTAAATGTAGGATCATGTAAGTATAAAGTAAGACTTCCTTTCAAAAAAAATTCATGTGGTAAAGTTGGTCACTTTGTAGCTATATTTCTTAGTAGAGACAATCCTAAACACAAATAAGCTTCTTAAGAATCACATGAGGTTGAACATTAAAAATCTTAGGGTCCTAGCAAGTACACAAATTTATTCAATAATAAAAATGGAAAGAAGCAATCATATAAAGGAAGTGAGATCCCTTACCATGAAGAAGATAGTAACTCATATACATAATAAGAAGTGACCATTTATGACAATGATGATTCCTTGTATAATGAGGATAAAGAGACATTGTTCATATCTTTTAGTGATGATGAGGGTGAATGTTCTTTATGCAGAGATTTATTTGGCAAAGGAAATTCAAAGGAAGAAGATGAGAAAGTCACTCTTAACGATAAATATCTAGACACTGTGGAAGAAATGAAGTTGTTATAAAAGAAGAACAAAACATAATATGTCTTGATCAATCCTATGAGGATAAAATTAGATTGTTTGAAGAAAGGTTGAGTAACAAAGTCAAGGGGCATGATGAGATCACACTAGAAATTAAAACTCAGGTTTGTACTCTTGATGAAGAAGTAAAGAGTAAGAATGAAGAATGTATCATGTATCAAATAAAGATAGAGTATTTAAAAATAAATCTAAGTCAAGCTATGAACAAATATATAGATGATGAAAAATACAAGGAGGACTATGGGATTGAATTAAGAAATGTTCTTGAAGATATAAAAATGATAATAAAAATAATAAGAAGATGATGCCACAAATCAAGGACTATGAAAAATAGTTCAATGTGTTTGAGGCAAGAATTATTGAAGACACTAAGGAGCATGAAGACATATTCAACCATCTCAGTTGTCAACAAGCAATCTTATCCACAAGATTGAAAGATAAATAATATGAATTTTTAAGGTATGTATTTTAAAATGAGTCATTGAAAAATGATTCATAAAATATTTCAATACAAGTTAAGTCATCTATGAAATTTGAAAATATCTCAAATGATCTTGATAATATACTGAGTAATCAAAAGCATGCTAGTGATATATTTGGTCTTGGATATAAAAAAGAATAAAAGCATGCAACTCAAGACAAGAATGATATGAACAAGGACAATCAGACTTCAAAGATCAATCATTAGTCAAGTAATGAATGCATTGGGATAATGAAGACAAATAAGATCAGATAAACAAATGCTATAAGTTATAAAAATTTTAATGGTCACTTTTACTCCTATAATCAATTTAGTCATATGTCAAAATATTGTAAATGATCCTCAAAAAATCAATTTTCATAGAATTATGAGCAAGACAATGGTAATCATGTAGAATAACATCACTCAAGATAGTCAATTGGATCATAAGGACAAAATGACATAATTTTATACAAGTGTCAAGGGTTTGGCCATATTGTAAAGTTTTATAACATCTTTATCAAGATACCTAATGGTCACATTCATGAAACTTCAATGAATCATGATATATCTAAATCACAAGGTATGTATAGTCTAAAAAATCTCATTTGTTTTAAATGTCATGAGAGAGGTCACATAACAACGTTTTACAAGAATAACCAAATTTTCACTTCAAAAACTACCAATCCTGACACAAAGAGAATGATCTATAGGGAATGAAGACCTAAGAAAGTAAATGGAAAATAGGCTCAAGGTGGACCATTTTTCATTATAGAATAAAGAATAAGGTCAATTATAAAGGAACAAGCCTTATCTATCAAAATTGATAAGGAAATCAAGCATGGTCCTAAGATAAAAGAAAAGAATAATGTTGAGAACTAATTCAAAGTTAATCTAAAGGTGAGGAAGGACTACAAGTTAGGTAAGAGCATGGAGATATGGGAGTCTCTTGAGTTTTAAGATATTTAGTCCCTATGTGTCAAATGGGTGTCTCTACCTTGATTATTAAGAGACATATTTAATGTGTGAAAGAAAGTGTGTGTGCTCTAGATGATGATAAATGGGCCAATCAGTATAAAGTGTGAATAAGTCAGCTATAGTTATGTATTCAAAGAAGACTACTATGATGACTTGATTAAACCAAGTCATGTATTTTGATAAGAAGTTGAATCTTCTTGCAGAAGAAAGAGGAAGAATGGTGGATTCCATTTGATATTTTGATGATATTTTAGGATAAAAATATCATTTGAATATATGCTTGGCTAAGGGGTATCAATGAGTCTTATAAATATCCTTTAAGATGTTGTGATGGAATGAAGATGTGTGCAAGGTTTGTAGGTTGGGTATGGAGATATCCATGTGTCATTGAAAGTTTTCAAGGTGTCTTAATGGCATAAAAAGGTTTGATGACTTTATTCATATCTATTTGAGGTGTTTTCAAGCTTTGAATATCTTTTGTGTATCATTAAAAACAAAATGTTTTTTCTTAGGTTTCCCAATTTGTTCTTAAGGGTATGCAACTCAAAAACCATGTTATAGGAAGTATGGGCTCCCATATTATTGTAGGTTCATAAATTGGTCCAAACGTTTGTATATATGACCTCTAGGTATGTGAAAAAATTAGAGTTTAGATTTGACCATAAGACTGTATGTTGACCAAGTTTTCCTTATAAACATAATGTTTTGGTCTTTGATAAAAAAGTGGTTTTCCTAATGAATTTATTTTTTATTTTTCTTAATAAATTAAAATGACAAAATGGGTGCTCAAAAAGTCTTTCAAAGTCTTTTATAAGTGCATGGTTGGTTTCACAACTGAGGATTAATGGTAGTAGAGGGATAATTGGCTAATAGGTTTGTGAAGGAAGTATGTTTTAGAGAAAGATATCAATGTTAATTTTTAACTTGTTTGAGGTAAAATATAATTATACTTTAGATATTAAATTTCAAGCCATGAAAGTTCATAAACAAAAAGTTATGGGTTCTACAAGGTCTAGGTAGGGTTACAAGGTCTCTAAGCTAGGCTAGTATGAAGAAGTGGAATTTTTGGTCAATTTATCTAAAAGGCCAATATTGTTTGAAGATTATCAAGGGTTTACTAAGTTCATATGACCTATAGGGAGTCCCTCTAAGTGTGGTCAAGGTGAGTTCAAGAAGTTTTTTATGTTCTAGTGTGTTTTGTTTTCATAGAGTGGAGTATGATAAAAAAAAGAGTGTAGTCATGGAGCATGTTTGAGAAGTTCAAGGTAAGAAGTGGTATGAAAAATATTAAAATGATTTTTTATAATATCTAAAAGTTAGTCATTTCTTATTGTTGGTCTTGAAATCCTTTTAAATTCCTTAGAATTAGAGGATAGGCCCTTTGTCATTAATATCAAAGGGGGAAAAAGATCAGAATGAAGTTTGATGAGGATGTTCAAATATTAGTAAGTCATTCTAAGGGTGTTTTTCCATAAATGAAAAATATGGAAATTTTTGAGCATGGTCATTTTTGACTTATATTTTCATTGATGTCAAAGAAAGCATGTGGTATTAATGTATGAATGATAAAGTGATTAGATTGAGAGCTTAAAGAGATATCATACATGTAAAGGTCTATAAATACAAAGAATAGGTTTAAAGGGAAAAAAAATATGTCTTGGAAGATATATGGTATGTTTTTTGATCATTTAGAATGAGAAAAATACATCTTCTAGCTTAAGAAAATTCAGATTGTCACTACATGTCATGTAGACATGAAAGATATAACAAGTTTGAGCAATTAGTTTAGGTACATAGAAAGTTAATATTGGTAAAAATATTTAAAATATATGTGGTCTATAGTTCCAATAAGCTACCCTAAAAATTTTGAGTCTTGAAGTATCATCTATCTCAAGTTATAAAGCTTTAATGTTGTTCTAGTAGACTATGATAGGCCAGAGACCATCAACATTAAACACATTGAATTATGAGGTCATTGGTCTAGATGATCCAATAGTGACTAATTAATCATACATATTAAGATAAATGGTGCATATGAATTCAACATGTCAAATTTTACATGTGTAGGTGATAAGTGTCACAAGCTCTCTAGTCTAACATAAGATCAACATTGAGTAGTTGTTCATATTGATGAAGATCAATGATGCAGGATAAGTCAAAGAGTCATCAATACATGTGAGATTACCAAGTGGAACAAATAAAATGGACTATTCATAAATTTATTAGAAGGTATGTGATGGTACCAAGTGTCATAATCTTGCAATTTTTAAGATCTAACTTTGAGCATTGTAAGATAAAGACAAGGCTAGTTAATAGAGATAGATAATCTGTATGTGGTCAAGATTGCTAGAAAGGAAAAGATGAGGTCAACATGTTCAAGGTTTAACATTTAGATAGTGGATCACTCTAAGTTAAAGTTCAAGATACTTATAAATAATATCGATGATGAGATTTGAGAGATATGAGTGAAGAGCATGAGATGTGTTCTAAGTGATTGAGATTTAACTGTGATTATTTGGATTTAAATATTTGAATTTAATGAAGGAAAGATGGGTGCTTCATTTTTGAGCCATAAATTTTGATCTATGTAAAATTTGACATTGTAGTTAAAATGAAATTTTTAGAGGAATTCAAGGTGCATTTAGAAATATTTATTTTAAGGTATAAATATTTGTATATTCAATGTTATTGAGCTTCAAAGTTAACTATGTGTTCATTTATACTCTACACATAAATCGAGAAGGGAAATTGAGTTATGCTTGATAGTATTTCAATGTTTTTAGATTGGATAACTATTTGAGAGTGTTGTAGACTCCATGAGGACCATCTATGTGGATTATGAAATTTTAATCAATCATATTTACCATGAACAAAGGCTTAAAAGGTGAGTGTCTATTCATTCATAGTGGTTATGTGCATAAAATGTTGTTTGAGTGAATTGAGATTTAGCAAAAGGTTGTTGTGATGGTTTTTATAACTTAAGAAGGACCTATAGATTGTGTTATACATCTAGGTATTTAAAATTATTCATCTATTCTTATTTTTCTTGAATAAGTGTCAAAGAGGTGAATGGGTCTTCATATGACCTAAAATATCACTTAAGCCTATTTTAAAGAGAGTTGTGATTAAAGGTGACCCATGATATATGTAATAATGTGAAGGCATGTATTGTGGTTTAAAAATAAGGTTTTTATCATAATAATCATGAAGTGTCTATAAAACGTGAAACCAAATGTGATTATTTCTAGGCTTGTTTAATATATTTGTGTATACTTGAGGAATATGTGTCGAGAGATAGATAGAGACTTATATGAGTTGATTGAAGAGAAGGTTTATGATTTTTGGATGAGTTAAGAGGTATTTAAGAGACAGGACTATATGTATGACCTTTTTTTCATGTCTTTATTACGATTAAAGAGTTGATGCAAGTTTATGGTTGAGGATGAGCAAAGAATCTTAGAGAAATCCAAAAGGGTGATTTGGATGAATTGCCTATGTGAAGAATAGTTAATAAAGTGTTTAGGATTAAAGAAATGTTTTATACATTATGAATCCATCAAATTAATATGTAATTAGAATTTTGGAGTTATTGATTTTAGAGGTGTTGTGTGGGTGGTCAACATCTAGAGCAAGTGGGTGCTTGTTTAAACTCAGGGGTGGGTGTTACTTGTGAAGTGGGTGATTCATTAAAAGTGTCTCTTGTTTTTAATAATCTTATAAGACAAGTATTCCATGTGTTTTTAGGCTTGAGAGTGGGTTTTATCTCCCATGAGGGTTTCCCTTATGATCTATGGGTTGTGTGTTTGATATTGTGTATGCATTGAATGAATGATCTCTCTTGTTAAAGTTTATTGATCAAGATTATATATGTCAATTGATAAAAAAAATTAAATATTTGTAATTAAAGTTAAATATCTATCATCACCGATTCACTTCCCCCTCTCATTCATTGTACCTCCAACAAAATTTGTAAGTATATGGAGATAGTGAGTTGATTGTGCATCAAATAATGAATGTGATTACTACCAATAACCATTTGATCAAATGTTATAATCATAGGATGTGGTATTTACTTCAATATTTCAATGCATTGAAAATATAACCAATTTTAAAAGAGTATAATAAACATGCTAACAATTTAGAAGCTATAGGTGCATAATCTGACAACCTACTACAATAAAAGAGAACAAAAATAATCACAAATCTATGCAATTATAAGACATTCCATTATTTATAATGAGATATATTGGAAATTATTTTATATTGAGAAACATATTGT
The DNA here is from genome assembly GCA_037957365.1 of Torreya grandis. Classification (NCBI taxonomy): domain Eukaryota; kingdom Viridiplantae; phylum Streptophyta; class Pinopsida; order Cupressales; family Taxaceae; genus Torreya; species Torreya grandis. The sequence goes on from JARHVA010006606.1 coordinate 689,403, forward strand.
ACATTTTTTACAAAATGAAGTTTAGTTCTCTTCAAGAAATCAGAAGAGACTCCATGAGCAGTTTGAGAATCAAGTTGTACAACTAAGGATAAATAAGATTCCTAAAGGATTGATAACTTTAGATATTATATTTAATTAATATTATTATTGTAATAAATATAATGTTCACATGTATACAAAGGAGGATAACTATGAAAAGGTCTTACTCTTCAAAGACAAGCTCCTCAAACTAGGCAAGGTATGCTCCATATCATAAAAATAAGAATTCATGTATTTGTGTAGATATTTCCATGACATATTTGCTTCAGAATATAAAGATATAAAAGGGTTTTATATTATTATAGCCCATCATGCCATTGAGTTATAACCTAGAGTTAAACCAGTTAGGTAAAAACAAATTCATATTAATCCCAAGGTTAAATAAGTCATGAGAATGGAACTCACCATGCTCCTCGAATTTAAGATAATATTTCCTATCAAACACTCAACTTGGGTAGATAACCTTGTGCCTATTAGGAATAAGAATGGGTAAATAATAATTTTTGTATATTTTAGATATCTCAATAGGGTTTCACTCAAATACAATTACTCCTTACCTAATATGAAGTATATTTTACAAGTTATTTCTAGTTTCCAATGTTTCTCACTCCTAGATGGATATTTTAGTTATAAACAAATTTAGGTGAGTGAGGATGATTGGTTAGAGATAAAATTTACTAAAAAATGGGGGACATTTACTTATATTAAGATTACATTTATTATTTTCAAATAATGGTGTCACCTTTAAAAGGGAAACATACATTACTTTCAAAGGTCTAATAAATAAGACGTTACTAGTGTATCTAGATGATATAACCATGTTTTGAAAGGTGTAGGTAGTATGGGGTGTCTCTTAACCCAAAAATGTGCAATTTTATTTCCATGAAGTTAAGAGTATAGGACATATTGTTTCCAAGGATTACCTAGCCATTGAACTTGAAAGGATAGAGGCTATTCTAGGCCTATCATTACCCTTACATAAGAAAGGACTCAAAATTTTATTAGGTGGGATAAACTTTGTGAGGATACTCATACCTATTTTTGCATCTTTGGTGAAACTTATCATATCCATGTTTAAGAAGAGTCATGTTATTACTTGGAATAGAGAGGTTAGGAGTACTTTTTTAGCCATCAAACAATTACACAAGCTCCCACTCTTGTAAATCCTGATTTTGCTAAATATTTCATGTTATATTCATTTTATAACCTTTATACTATCTCATTTATTATTATGAAAAAGAATGATGAGGGTGTTAAAAAAACAATTTCATTCTTTAATCAATGTTTGTAGGGTTATGAATTCAAGTATATATTTTTTGAGAAACAAGTCCTTGTTATTATAAGAGAATTAAAGAAGTTCATGCATATGGTTTTAAACACTAGGATCCACATTATGGTTTCTCATCCTAGCACCAAGGAATTTCTTTTGTGAAAATATCTCAATGAAAATAGGGAAGGATGGATTAAATATGTAATAGAGTATGATGCTGACATCAAGGTGACCAATTTAGTAAGGGGTAATGGTCTTTGTGAACACTTGGCTTTAGACTTATATGAACCAAAAGAGGAAGCTTTGGACAATCAAAATTTACCTCAACTAGTTGATCTTACTCTCATACAAAGTTAGACACAAGACATCATCAGATTCATCTAAATAGTGAGTGTCATCATGGCTTGATCAGATCCAAAAGAAGGTATTTTAGATTGCAAGTTATTCCTTATTATCTTGTAGATGGTGTATTTTTTAGAAGATATATAGCTGGTGTATTGTCAAGATGCATTGATAATGACTAGTTTAGATCATTGCTTAAAAATTTTCATGATGGGATAGTAAGAGGTCATTTCTCTCCAAGAAAAATAGCTATAAAGATCATGAGGTCATGAGACTATTGGCCTAGCCTCTTCAAAAACTATTATGCTTGGGTAAGAAAGTGTGTAGAGTGTGTTTTCTTTATAGGTAAACAAAATTTTATATCTCTCCCTTTGAGGTCTATTTAAGTAGATCAAACATTCTTGAAATGGGGTCTTGACTTCATTGGTATGATAAATCTACCATCAAGTGTTGGCCACAAGTGGATCCTTACAACAAATGATGACTTTATAAGGTGGGTTAAGGTAGTTTCATTGAATGAAGCCAATGAGAGTACTATCTTTGAGTTTTAAAAAATCATTACTATAAGGTTTAAAACTCATTCTACCATCATTTTATATAGTACACTTGATTTTATAGGTGTTAAGATAATTCATTAGATAAGTAGTAATGGTATATACTTGGTTACATCATCCAACTATTACCCTCAAGATAATGGGTTGGCTAAGTCTACTAAAAGGAGCCTAATCAGAATTATCAAGAAGACTTTAGAGAAAAATCAAAGAGATTGACACACTAAGTTAAAGATAACCATATGGTCTAATAGAATCACACCTAAAAGGCTAACATGTAACTCTCATTTTACTCTTCTTTATGGGAGATAAGATAGGCTATCCATATCTCAAGAGTTGTTTTCCTTAGATTTGATACATCAGTTATAACTTTTTGAAAATACTCTAATGGAGGTGAGGTTGATAGAATTGATGGATCTATAAGAGAGTAGAGATAATGATCACAAATCCATGGAGCATAATCAAGTGCTAGTGAAGAGATTGTTTGATAATAAATCAACTCCAAGAGTATTTTAATAATGTGACATAGTAATAAAGTGGGAAGAAGATAGAACAAATCTAGGAATGCATACCAAGTTTAATACTTCATGCAGTGGGCCATACATAATCATCAAGTGAAAGCAAAACAACTCCTTTCAATTGGAAAGAATGAATGGGGAAGAGTTATCTATCCAAGTAAATTGGATACACTTGAATCCCTAATATTAATGATATGAAGGTTAGTTATGTACATAGTAGGTTAAGTGTGTGTTATTTTGTGTCTTTGTGTGTGTTTTCCTTAAACTGCTTAGAGAGCACAAGTGTGAGTTTGGTGTTTTCTTGTGTGTGTTTATTTCCTTATTATGTTTGGTGTGTGTTTTTATTATATTAAAAATCATATTATTATAAAATATAACATTGAAGTGACTCCATTTCCCATGTGTATAGGTAACTCCATTACTGAAGGATAGGAGAAGGTAATTATTAATTAACATAGTATGCATGCTAGCCCCTAAGAATCACCAACATGTTGACTAATTTTTCCAATAGATTAATATAAATCAACTTCCCTATATGTGAAAATCTTTAATAAGGTATTATAAATCATAAAATGGTCACCATGTTCCTAAAATAATGGCATGGTAATTACTAAGGTCACATAGTATGATTTCATCTTTGTCACATTTGTCCTTTTTTAAATGTCATTTTATGTCATATTTTGGTCATTAAATGAAGTTATACATACATTTTAGCCAAAATAAAAATTTAAAGGCTTAGGATAATGTATTTAATGTTAGTTAATTTTAGGGAATATCCATCAAACTAACATGTTGTAGGTATAATGTATAAACATGATGATCACTACAAAAAATGGAGTTTCAAGCTAGTTGTATAGACTAGGTGGCTCATTTGTCATGTGAAAAGACTTATAAAAACTATATTAATATCCTCATAGGTATTTTCCATGCTCATAAATCTTAAAAAATCTCAAAATTTATAAAAACATGTCTCTCTCTTTCATCACTCTCTTGGATAGGTCAAAAGAGGTAAATGGTCTTCCTTCAGTAAAGATAATAGAAACAATGTTAGGGTGAATGCACTTAGTGGATTAAAGTAATCATTATGATCTTTCATTTCATGATCATGGTTTTTAAATTGATTATATGTATGGTATTAACAATCACTAAGACTATAAACACATTTAAATTTCTTGCATAACCCTAATGGCTTCAGTTTTCTCATTTGATTTATTTGATCTATGTAAACCAGGTGGTGTGTGTGGACTTTGAGAACACATTAACCTTTTTAATTTTAAATTTATTTGAATTATCACTTGAGGATGTGAAGGAATAGGTAGATTCACTCTCTTATGCTAAGAATGAACAAGATTTAACACTGTGAATAATGTTTTGTTGATTCCAGAGCTTATTCTCTTATAAATGGCTTCATGACAAAATAAATATGTTTGTTTTTAACCTCATAGAGTAGGTCTAATCATATTTATCATTTAAGTATTGATATAAAGAGGATAATTTATGAGATTTAAGGCCTGGTAAAAATGATACAGTCAAGTAACCTTGAAGTTTACATCTATATATTTCATGCTCAGACCTAAAAGATAGATCAAGGCATGTATGAAAGTTTTTGAGCCTATATTTAGATCTCAAATAGGTTAACAGATTAAGAGGAGATTAATGTATTAGTGGTGAGACCACTAAAATCATCTAAACTTGAGTCCAATGTCTCAAAATTTTATAAATTTGTAAAATGGAAGTGTTGACTTCTCTAAAAGGAGACTTTGATCAATATATTTCCATCTGTTAGTAAAAGTTGGTGAAGTATAAAAAATCCTAATAGTCCTCATCTTGTAGCCTAGATTAAAAAGTAGCATATAAACATATGATGATATTTTTTTTTCAAGGGATAAATATGGTTGAGTGGTTCAAAACTTAGTAAAAATTATATTAAGAATATTCAATGTAACATAGTACCTTTTGGGCCAGAATGAACCTCATACCACATTCTCACCTATAATACATTGATGGAAAAGGAGAAAGATACTAGTCTCAATGAATAAATGGATGAATTCATGTGTGAAATTTTCCTAGTGACCTTAAATGGAACCAAAATCATGAAACATAGATTTCACACCCTAATACACACCTATAAGCATCCTTTGATGCACCTAATGAACATCTACAATTTAGCTCAATCACAGACTAGTCTAAACCATTACAAGGTGAAATATTGGTAGTAGTTATAGGTATAACATGGAATTATTATGTAAAAGTATTTTTTATTATGAAATTCACATCTACATAAGGTTCTTAGGTCAAAGGTTGAGAAAATTGGGTCTTTGAACTTTAGACTCAAACATCTACGAATTACTATAGTGACACCTATAAAAGATAGTTTTAGGATTTTAAAGGTTTGAGACATGTAAAAACATGGATAAGGATTTAAATTTATTATATAAGGTCATCATGACATAAAAAATGTCACCATGGTCTTCGTTGAGACAAACTAATAGGCGAAGTATCATTTATTTTGTCTTAGATAGGGGGTACTTTATAATCATGTAGTCTATAGAACTAATATGTGAATGATGAACAGGATTAATGTGAAATCCTTGGTTTAATTTAGCATAATTTTTATATTTTATTTCAATGTAAAAAAATTATATATAAAATCTCACATCCATTGGGATCACTTAGAAGTAACCACATGCTTAGATACAAATTATATGTAGACCAGGCCTAGAACTAAGTGTGAACCCTAATGGTCTATAAATGCACTCATAACATCTTGAGATCTTTCCTAACCATGTGTAATACATCATTTGAAAATTTGGGCTCTATAATAATCATCAATTTTCTAATAACAATCTAGGACTAGTCATTTTAGCCTAATTTTTTTCTCATGCCTACCTAAAATGCAGTCAAGAGCTTGAGATGTCAATTTCCTTTGCTCATATCTATAATTATGAGATTAATGGTGACTCAAGGATATATGAGTAGTTTATAATTATAATTAACTTAATTTTTTTGTAATTGGTTGAAAGTTTGAATGTCTAACCTTTATGAATAATTGTTAACAATCCAAGTGAGATAAAACCCACAAAAACCCTCATATGAACTCAATGGAGAAAAGATTAGTGGAAACTCATAAAAATAGGATAAAATGGACATGTAAGTGTTTTTTACATGTATAAAACTTCAAAATATCCTTTCCACCCATTTTATTCATACTATCACTTATATGGATAGGCCTAATTTAGGGTTTCTTGCCAGATTTGATTTATTTTATATGTGTGAAAGGGAATGAATAAATGAAGATCCTTGTAGGAGGTGTGTAGAGATGGATTTCATATATCCATACAAATTTATCACCTCCTTTATTCATGAAAACTCCTACACTTGGTCATTTTAGGTAGTCCTAAATAAGATAGTGAGAATGAGGGTGACTATTTAGTTGAAAGATGAGAATTTTTATTTGAAGTTATATTGAGATATACATAATGTAATATAGGTAAAAAAGTTTATTAATAGTTTCATAACACATATTCAATGAATTTGACAAGTGAGAAGACAAACCAAGAAGGGCTAGTGAGCAGCTACAAGGTAGTGAATGACAAGTGATGCAAAGAATTTAATCAATCAAGGGGTTTATAAGGGTTATAACCATATTGTTTAGAAATTTCCAAGTAAATAAATATCTATCAAAAACTTCAAAATGTATTTCTAGATTATCAAGTGACTCATCATTGAGAAAGACAATTTTAAGAAGGTTAATTGAGATCTCTATGCCAAGTTGAAGGAGAATGATGAACTTCAGATGGACATTTATCTAATAAGAACTTCATAGACTATTTTCCAACTCTTTATTTCATGTTGTAACTAGTTTTGACATATTGAAACTTGTTTTTATGACAATTTAACTTCAATTTTTCTCTCTCCTCTCCTATGCTCTGTATATGTAAGCCATTTTGTCACTTGTATCAAATACATGTCTAGTATGGTGAAGCCTTGTTAGTTTGAATACTAATTTTTTCCTTTGAATAAATATTTGAATTTGTTTTTGAATCCATAATTAATTTTATAAGTGTTTGGAGTAATGCAAAGTTGAATGACAAGTGATAATCATCTATCCTTTTATTCACCTTACTCTCTCATGTTGTGTGCAATTAATTAACTCTCTAACAGGTCACATGAAGTTTGTGTCCTTATTTGTATCTAAGTGTAATGAATAGATTTAGTGTCTATAATTAGGTATTATTTCCATTCAACTTGAGAAGTGTAGTACATATCACTTTCATATTTTAAATACTTATGTTAGATTAATCTAGCATGTTGAATCTAGTCTTGTGAGTATTGTTTCATAGTTCAAGTTAATGGTAGTCTTGTGGAGATAAACATGGTGTATCACCTTATTAGAATAATTCATTTTGTTGTTTATTTCTATCTCTTTTCATCTAATAAATCAAGTAAAGTAGGTGATAATATATCAAATACAAATTTAGGGAGCTAGACCTTTCAATCTAGATGTTTACCTTTGTTGTAGACAATCCACATGACTAGAGGTAATCAAATGTTTCACTCAATTTATAGAATAAATATATTTATTCTCTAAGGTTGTAAGATTTAGTAAAAAAAGCTACCACATGAGAGGAAAATATGGCTAAGGACCCAATATCCATACTCTAAGTTACCCATGACATATTTGATAAGATCCTTAAAGACATGTAGAGCCAAGTTTGGACTCTTTAAGACCAAGTGAAAATAATCTTCCCAGTTGGGCTAATCGGGTAGGTTAGAGATGCCCTCTTAATATTTTTATCAATATTTATCAAATAATTGGAGACTAGGTTGAGGACCAACATAATTACATAGTATACTTAAGCTCAAATAGTGAGGATCATATAAATTTATGGGAAGTTCCATAATATTTATGTAGTGTTCAACAAGGTACTATTCTTAGAGCTACAATTGATGTCAATCTTAGAATTGGGGTTATACCAAACATATGTTGGGAACATGAGAGATACAATAGAGGAGTGGCTATCCTTGGCCCACACTCCAATATGACCCTTGAAAGAGATTAATAAGAAGATGTTGACCTACTTCAAATAGATTAGTATCTTCATTCTAAAAAAACATAAATGAAACATTTCTTGACCAACAAGAGTTTAGAGTCCACCTAGGTTAATTCAACCAGGTTATGAGGGAGAAATGATTTAAGGCAAATAGAAAAAGAGATCAAGTAGTGATGTACCTATTAACTCATTCCATAATGAGAATCAATAAGGTCTCTAAAGTCTAAGCATTAATGGAAACAACTTTCAAAAAATCCCAAAGACTGAAAGCTCAAGTCGAGGTGATTTTTAGGTATGCCCTAAGAAAATTGGCCAAGATGGATAAGGAATTTGACCTTATGCCATTAACATTGGAAGCTAGGAGTACCCAATTCAAGTAATTAGGATATGGTCCCTCTCATCTACCTCCTCATGTCAACTAGTGGTCTGCTATAGATGTGTTATGGGTTTGTATGGATTGTTTTGGTTTAAATTTTAAAATATGGTTGTAACTATAATAAATGGGCATCATGTCCTAGGATGGGATCCTCATGATTTTTATAGGTGAGCCCCAATCATTATATATTCAAATAATATTCTATTATGTTATAGGGATGACCATAATTGCTTGAAAGTGTTATCATATTACTGCCAAGACTTCACATGCATTTCTTACACCACTCTAGACTATAAAATCAGCCCATATTAACTATTGTAATATTATTTTACCTTTTTAATGAATGCAATTCCTATTATTTGTAATAGGGTCTCTTTTGAGTTTTAATTTTCTTTCATATTCATTTTTAAATGATTATCAATGTTAGGTTAATTGGATTAAAACTCTACTACTTTATGTATGTCATGGTTATGTTGTGCTTAGTTATTATAATACATGTGTGAGTTATTTCATCTTCCTTTTCGTAGTATTGATAAGTGGTGTGCCAAGCTCCAAATTTTTATATAGAATTTATGTTTTTTTGACAAAAAACTCTTAGTACTCATAGTTAGTTAGAACTCATATTTAAGTTTTACTCTCAATTCCGTTAGACTCTCCCCACTATATGTTATTGGTGGTAAAAATATAATTAAACTCAACCTAGAGTGGTATAACTATGGTAGAGTCACTTGGTTCAGTAACCAATGCATTGAGTTCATTTTAAACATGGAATATTCCATTCTCTACCTTACCCTTCCCTCTCTTTTATGCTCTTAGTGGAATTGAAATACCCTTTCCCCTTGTTTATAAAAATAAGCACAACACTCAAATATTCATAACAATATTTAACCTATGTGAAATACATTATATTGAACTTTGGGTGGTGATAGTGTATCTCTTGGAGACTATTCACGTAGAATACATTTGTAAAGTCCTATATCTATAGTTATGCCTTGGGTTATCCTAGATCAGTACTAAAATAAAGGATTAAAGTCCATAGTTTTCCCCACCTTCCCATTTTCATAGAATGCCTAGTTCGATGGGAATATTATAGGAGGGAGAAAATTAGAGTGAAAAATAATAATGACAAGACATAGTTGGATGTCTTGGTTGGCTATGTGTCAAAGGCCAAATAAATAATAAACACAATACAAGATAGGTTTTAGGTAAACTAAAGGATCACGTCTATCATATATTTATTTAAGAATGGTCTTGGACTTGGTGTTTATCATGGTTTTTGTGTCTAAAAATCAGGATTATCATTAAATAAAGGTTCAAAATAGGTAACCCTATGATATTATGATCATGATTAAGTGGGTAACTAGTAAATATAATGTTTGATGGATGTCATTGTGAAAAAATGTGACTACTCCTACTTAGGATAAAATATATCTTTGATGTGTCAAAATTTTTAAGTAGTCAATCACATGTTTCTAAAAGTTGTAAAAGGAGATTATATTTGTTAAACATGTATCATTCTTGATCTAGTCTAAAAATCATAGAATTAAATGGATAGGTAATATAATATTGATCTAAGTATGACTTAAAGCAATGATGCATGCAATGGGAATGATTGGATTGGAGTTGACCCCATGTAGGATGGAATTAACCTAATTAAAATGGAATTGGCCCCAAGCAAGGTAGAGTAGATTAAAAGTTATTTGATATATATTATACTCAAGAAGGGAGAATTTGATTAGATGTGATTTAAAATTACATTGTACTTTGATGTTATATTATATTTAAATGAGAGAAAGGATGGATGTCATGCCTTCATCATTCCTAATCTTTAGGTGTAGGAGATTGAATTCAAAGATGAGGATATGATTTGGAAATTACAAGAGAAAGTGTTGGGATTTAATAGGTTTGATTTGATCATGATAAAAAATAACATAGAGACTAGAATTCAATCCTAGTTTTGATTTTTTTTTAATTATAAACTTGGGAAAATGATAATAATGAGTCAAATTCACATATACAACATAATGGTACAAGTTTAAATAAGAAAGGTATGGAATATGTGTTTAATAATTTTAGATGTAGAAGGGAATAGTTTCTACTTATAACACATATATGTTAATGCCTTTTTGAATATGTGTATGTAAATTATGACAAAGTTCTTACATCATAATCAATCAATCAAACATTGAATCTGATGGCCCTACTTTAGTAATTAATGCATGATTACTCTACATTCATCAAGTCTTTTGATATACTTTCCCTCGAAGAGGATTATAAAATTTAAAATTCATTAAATAAATTATTATATTTATTGGTGGTACTTTAATCCAACCCTTGTCTCAAAAGGTTTATACATAAAAGATATCTTTAGGTGTGGCTACTTTTGGAAAGATACACTGATGAATGTTTTATGGTGGAAAGGTCTTATGCTAATGTTTTTATGTCATTTCTAGATGGTCCTAATATACATTAAATTACATAGACATAACAAACATGCATCACTTGGATGTAAATATTTAATTGGCCATTAAGCAAAGGGTGTAATCCTTTTCCAACCATTTTAGTTGTAAAGGTTTTAGTGAAGCGTTATTAGTTTCATCATTCTCCAAGGAATCTTTTAACTAAGATACCTCTTATATGACCTCAATTTTTATACCTTGTTAGATATTGGGTTTGATAAAATTCTAGGTAATGACATCCTAGTCACTTCACCCTAAGGACTCACAAGAAAGAAATGACACCCCAATGATATAGCCAAAATAAAAATAAAAGGTTTTTTTTTTCATTTTTATTCGTAGCATCCCACTAAGGAGAAAGTGAAGAGCATAGTAGGAAAATCTCTTAGGATAAAAACAATTGATTACCTCCACATTTCTGAGTCACCTTACTAAAAATAAGAGTATACATGTGAAATAATCACACAAGACACACAATGTAATGTGTCAAAAAATATTTGAAGCATGATAAATAGAAAAAACATGTTGTTTGAGCACTGAATCGAAGACTGGATTTGTTTTTATGAAGCACTGCATCAAAAGGATTGAATTCATTTTAAAGAACTTAACTCAAGAAATGAATTAATTTTAAAAATACCAAAAAAAATGTTAAAAAGTAACATATGTTTGAATGAATCACCACACCTTTTTGGAACCTATAAGAAAACACAGTGAGTAGTTTTGTTTGGTGAGTCTTTGTCATGTGTAAATATAAAAATTAAATGTTAAAATGAAAAAATGTATACAAAGTAGTAGTGAGTCATTTAATGATAATTTATAAAATATAAATCAATTTTTTTAAAAAAAATTAAAGGTTTATTATAGTACAAATCCTCACACCCCTTAACAAATTAGATTAAAATAGATAACCTATGAAAAATTATGATCATTTTACCAACCATTGTTTATTAATAAATACAATTAAATTGTGGTAGTCAGTAATTTAAAACTAACTAGTAAAATATAAATATATTTTTAGAAAAATTGATAGGTTTTGGATAGGACAAATTAGAACACATCTAAAATATATATATTAAAGCAGATAATAGATCAAAATTAATTTTTTTTCCATCTAATTTTAGCCAAAAAATAAAATTAGAAATAAAAGGTGGTATTTAGTAATTTGAATATAACTCCTAAAATATATATTAGTTTTCAACAAAAAAACCATATGTATTTTATATGATAAATACACACACCCTTGAAAAAAATTAGATTAATATAGATAGAATATAATAATTTATGATCATTTTACCATATGTTTGCTAGCAAACTTTTGAATATTTCTTTTACTAGAAGACTAATAAAGAGATTAGAAGAAATTATGGGGTGTGAGTTGTTTAACACAAGGCATTAAATATGTATCCATAGTATTTTTCACAGCTTTTATTTTCATAATGTTAGCTAAGACAATAAAAATGAATAAAATAAAGCATAAAACTTGAGCCTAAGACCTTGAAATCTAAAGAAAGGATTAGAGAAAATAAAATATGAAGACAAACATGCTAATTATACCTTAATTTGTGGATTACTCACCTTATTAAATGTAAGAAAATTGTAGTTCAGATTATATATTCAAGTATTCTTTTTCAATGTTGATGTTCAAAAATGAACCATCTCTCCTTGAATATTTAAGTTGAGCTGATAATCATGACCTTTTGATGAACAAGTTAGTGCGATAAAATGCTAGGGCTTCACTATAGATATTAAACATGTCAAATAACAAATATAATATGTATGTTTTAAAAAAATGGATCAATGAGGAACCTTCATATTTATTACAATATGAATGGTTAAAAATGATTCATCAACAAGGCATATGAATCATCGAATGGATCACTAATGTGAGCCCTTAAAAAAAATGAAAGGTGGATGGTTTTTAAAAATATCAAAGAAAGATTAATATTATCTATTCATATTTTTTATAATATGAAGGGTGGATAATTTTCCTCATAATAAATTTGTTAGATTCATTATGGGCCCTTAATCTTGTTTACAATATAAAGAGTGGATAACCACTCTGAATAAGGCACATGGATAACTAATGTGGACACTTCATATTATTTCAAATATGAAGGGTTGAGAATGCTCGTAAAATATCTCATAAGATTCATTAATGCCCCTTCATCTTGTCTCAAATATGAAGGGTGGAGAATAATATTATATATTAATTCATTTAGTAAATTATTTCTCTCACAAAAAAATATTTCATAGAATCTCAAGACTATTTATTGAATGAAGTTTCCTCTTAGAAGGAGAAAAAGAAGAAATAATTAATGAAATAAACTTATAATTCCACTTGTAATAGAATTATAATTATAATAATGATTAATTAATTTAATCAAGGATCAATTTTAATTAATATAAATGTGGAGAACTTGATTAGAATAATGATTTATAAATGGGATAATTAATTACATTAATTGATCCACATAGGAGAATTAGTGAATTGATAAAAGTAGAAGAGTTCACCAAATAAAATGAATAGAATGATAATTGAAGATAATTAATACGGTGAATTATCCCACCTAGAGATGACCCAAGTTTAATTCAAACTCATAAGTTAGATGAATAAAAGAATTAAAACTAGTTTGTGTGTAATTGTAGGAAGTTTCATTTTATAAATTTGATATGAAAGTGATAAAAATGGAGTGTCTACATTTTCTCCTATTTGAGAAGGTATTTTGAGACATAGAAAAAGTAAATGTTGGCCATTCTAACCCACATGCTAAGATTTTGCCTAAATGGATGTGCTAAATAAAGTTCTAGATGGAATGAGTGGTCCAAAGATCTCATATTGCTTACAAAGCTTTTGAAACAATTTAAGAATGCTTAAAGTGAAATTTGTTGATCTTTAAGAAATAAATCTTGAAATAGGTCTAGAGTTGAAAGGGGAGAAGATCCAATAGGTTCTCATCACATTTTAAGCATTATTGAACATAAATCAGGTTATGCAAGTCTTAAAAACTCATTTTGGGCTTTGAAAGTTCTTTCACAAGTCAAAAAGAAGTAGACCATCATGATAATGTCATGTAGAAATAGACTCGTTGGCTTGCTTGTGCATTTATTAAGTGTTCATAGAAAGCTTATCTAAGACAAAATATTACATGGACATGATGTTGTTCATGCTAAGATCATGCTCTAAAAAATTCATGTCTTGATTAGCTTGATACATCAAGATATAAAGCTTTGAAGTTAGACTTGTAGAATGAAATAGGTGCATGGACGTCAATTTTAAGATTTATAAAGTAGATGTTAGAATTCAAATATCCCAAGGTTTAATATGAGATTGAAAAGCATCCAAATATCAAGAGATAAGGCTAGTATCTAATGGTGATCATTGATCTGATAGATGTCATTGGGTCCCAAGATCCAATGACACATATTTACTCATAAAAATTAGATCATTGATGAGCATTAAGTCAAAAGGTCAGTTTAAGTGAGAAGCTAACAAGTGGAAAAATATAGGGTGTCCTAATAGAGATATAATAGTTCATAATGACTGACAAGGTTAGTGGGTCTAGGAAGATCAATGGTGAGCAATGAGTTAATAATTCAATGGATCTCAAAGCTAAATGAGAAACTACAAAGTGTCATAACCGCATTAGGTTGATAAAAGATCAATGTCTCACATTTAATTATATAGATAAATATTTATGGTGTGCATGAGGTCAAAAACTCCAATGATTGAAAACAAGATCCTTTGGGACAAATGAAGAGATGATAATTATAAAAATATGTGGAGCTAGATTAGGATCAATGGTTGACATTAAAAGTTGAAAGTTAGGGACTACTGTGGAGATCAAAATTGACCAAGGTTGAACCAAAGGATGACATGAAATTAGACATGTTAGATGAATGATCTCACCACCTTGAGTAGGTAAATAACATAAATTCAAGATCAAATATGATCTAGATAAGTAGTAGTAGGCTCTACAGAGCCATCTAGCACCATTAAAGCCCCTATAAAAGCTTTTTGAGAGCTTCTAGACATAGGTTCTACATCTCATTCACATCTAAGAGATCTTAGCCTATGGATCTTTTTTTTTCAATCATATCTATATGAAAACTAATGGGGTGATCATTTCTCATCAATAAAAGATCTATATTTAGGATATAGAAGTAATAGTAGAATGGTGAATGTGCAAGGAATGTTAGAAAGAACATCATGAACAAGCTTAAGCATCTACCTGGTAATGTGAAAAATATCAAGCATAATTGAGAAAGATAGTGAGGGTATTGATTCTAAGAATATTGAGAGAGATTTATATAGTGGTGGTGATTAATTCCTATAGCTGATATTGATCTTCCCATTCCCCTCATGCCAGAGAAAGATACAATGAAATTAATGCAGTAGAAAGGCTCAAAAAGGATTATGATGGTGATTATTATGAGTGAAATTAAGCTCATAATGACCCTTTTAGTGCTAATTTCTCTTTCTCTTGTCTTCTTTCTTATAAATTCTATCCTTGAGATCTTGATTTATATCCCCCAACTGGGTATATCAAGCCTCTTCTAAAATCACCTTGTAAGCTCTTTTGAAGCAGTATAAAACAACATTAGATTCTATTTAATGCTAAGTATGCTTTATTTAAGTTTGATTTATAGAGTGTATGATGTCTATTCATCAATTATAGGTTTTTCATGTACATTAATTTACAACTATTAGTTCCTTAAAGGTTGTGTGAAGTGTTAACGAGTGAAGTTCTTCTTGAAGTGTCATAAGTCCATAGTATCTTGCATAGAACTATTTATTCTATCCTTAAATATATGGATCTCTTTTCAACCTTCATACAAAATATTCATGTTTGGAACTCTATCCTAAAATATAATCAATCCTTATCCCAATTGAATTCATTAGTAGTCATAAAAGTGTCTAAGCTGATAGTGAATCATTGAACATTCATTGATCACCACACTTAAAGTAGGTTTCATTCTAAATTATCTCCCTTTTTCACCCCAATAGATCAAGTTTCAAGAAGAGGATTCAAATTATCATATTTTAGGAGATATACTCATTAAAAATACTAGAGGTTCCAAAATTAGGTAACCCATATCCTAGGTTCATTCCCATGTTGGACTAGGTTTGAGAGTAGAGCTTAAACACTTCCATTTTTATCTAAGATGAAACCTATAACCTCTAATAGTTTGTGTCATTCCTGGTGAGATCTATTATCTTTAGTATATCTAAAATATATATTTTTGAATAAATTTTTGTAGTAGGCAAAGCATACACCATCATCAAAAGCTAAAGAGTTTCCATGTTGTAGAGTTCATAGCATCATTTAGACATCCATTTCATGCCAAAGGTTACTAGAAGGTCAGTTAGTAAAGGTATCCCCTTTGAATTCATTGAGCAACATTCTACTTCATATAAAAGATCAATATTCAATAGGATAAGTACTTATCTCCAAAATAAATATTAATTCCTTGGTCATCCTATTATTTTAAATATTACAAACCCCACTATGAAAATGGCAAGGCCTCAAATGCAAGCTTTTGTACCCTTAAATGGTGGTAACCATATTAACCTTTAGTGACATAATAATATCCCACCTAAATCATTGAAGAGTTTACCATAATTCATAGGGGAAAACTCCACCACCCTTGTAGAGCACATTACTAGCTTACAAACCTTTTCTTAGTACATAACATTACACAAGAAAATGTAGCCATGAGACTAATAGCCACATATTTGAAAGGTAAAGCCTTATATTGGTATAGAGGTCTAGCTCCTACCTTAATTAATACTTGGGATGAGTTTTGTGAGTGACTGTGCAAACATTTTAAGGATAGAAGTTACCACATGTCACATTTTAAAAAACTTACCTCAATTAATAGTGCACTCCAAGAATCTATTATTGATTTCAAATATAAATTCAAAAGGATATGGTATAGGATCCTTGTCATCATTAATCTCACACCCAATTATATTTTTATTTACTATATAATAGCATTAAACTTAGACATTCTAGTCATGATCCAATATATGGGTGGTACAACTTTTCATAGAGCTTATAAGATAACTATAATGGTAGAAAATTGTTTGATATAAGAAGGGAAACTCATGCCAAGACCTCTCATGCCACTTATTCCTAATATTCAACCAACCCCACCTACCATTTCTCCATTTCCTAATCCAAATAATTAATCTTAGCCTGATGATGGTTAAGTGGATAAATTTTCAAAGATTGAGAGCTTGTTGAAGGCACAAAACAACAAGCTAGTGGCTTTGGAGAGATATCAATAGACTTCATATAGGCCATATAAAGGCCCTTTCTAGGCCCATTACCATACTCAAACATACAATAGACCCCCTTATCCATCAAACTAATAATCCCAAACATAAATTACTCAAGGAAGATCTTATAATAGTTACAATCCCATAACTACAAGTAGATTAAGAGCCTTTGTTTCCCACACAAAAAAACCTTGCATAAGATGGTAAATGGTAATCCAGAGGGTATTCTAATGATATGGTAATGTATATAAGTGTATAAATTTATCAGGGTCTTAGTTGGTAACATGCCCCTTCATTCCACGGCCATGACTCATTTCCCCCTCCACCAAAAGACCCTTTAATGAATCAAGTTAATATTCCTACCTTGACACCATTTGAATCTAAGATTCAAAAACAAATAATTATGGATAAGGCACCAAATGACACCACATGCATAAAATTTTAAGATGGGGAACATATGTTCAATCATGTAATAGTAAACATAGGGAAAGCTACTCAAAGGGAAGATGAACTAGTTGTATCCAATACAAAGGCTAAGAGGAGGATGTTGTATGACAATTTAGGGTAGCCTAAATCTCCTTCAATATTTACACAATTCATTCAATAGCCTACCACTTCAACTATAACTACTAAAGCTCATGTAACTCAACAAATACCCCAACATCATGGGTAGTAACAAAAGTCTCCTTTTTTCCTCATGTTACTCAAATGCTAAGTGATACTTCCACTTCTAAGGTATAGTTTAAAGGTACTAGTCTTCCTTATAATATTTCAAATCAAATGAAAAATGTCTAATGTAACTATGAATATTTATGATGTTCTATCTATTCTAGGATAAAAGGAGATTCTTAAATAAGAGCTCTCTAAGCCTTCGCATGTGAAAGAGACAGTTGATAAGGTGAACAATATTTTTACAAATAGTAGTTAGCCTAGTCAAATTTAAGTTCCTAGGCAAGATCCTAGTCAATATCAATTCCTTAATGTTTTTCATCCCCTTAAGGTTGTCAAACCACCTCCTTTATATTTGTTAGTCATCAATGGGGAGTATTGAGTACACAATTATATGATAGATTTAGGTGCTTCAACCCTAGTTATGCATAAGGACATAGTAAATAAGATTATGATTAATTATGTGCCTAATGAGAAGGGTTTTCTCTAGTTGGATGGTTCTCCCACTAAAATAGTAGGTATATTCAAAGACCTTCATATCACACTAGTAGCATACCCAGATTGTGGTATCACTTAGGATGTTATGGTTGTAGACCTACCCCCATATTTTTTCTAATTCATATCTAGGGACTTTACTAGAAATATTGGGGGATATTTTTACTTAAACTAGTTATACATGGTTTTCAACACTAGATATGGGACTAAAGTCAATATTAGGTTAGAACCTATCTCTAGTTTCCACCTAGAGCCATATATTCCTAATCTTGTAAATGTCAACTATACCATATCTGAAGAGTACAAAAATGTTAGTGAATAATAGTCTTATGACCATATTGAAGGCATTACAGACCTATACTTGGATGAATGGAAAATTAGAAAACATGAATTTTATCCCTATAGTAATATTGAAGAAGCAAACTTAGGGGTGTATTGTATGCATGAGGAAGTTACTATTATACCTTGTCTAACTAACACCACTAAAGAGGAAGATGGTCTATGGACTCTATTACTTGATGGATCAAATTTAAAAAATGGTAGTGGAGTTGGAGCCATGTTGGTTTTACCCTTAGGTTAGAAGTATTATTTAGTTGCAATATTTTAATTCATTTGTACTTCACATATAGTTGAATATGAAGGTCTTTTGCGTGGTTTACAAGAGTCATAAAAGAGAGGTGTCAAACTTCTTCAAGTAAAGGGTGATAGTGAGATTACTATTATAAAAAGTAAGAACCATGAGTGTAATTAAGAACCATCATTTGAAAGACTACAAGCATAATGTATGGGACCTCATATAGGACTTCTTGGCTTTCAATGTACAATACATACCAAGAGAGGCAAATCAACATGCAAATAGGCTTAAAACCATTAGATCTCAGTATGAGGTTGTAAAAGGAATCAAAGGAAACCAAATCCAAGACAAGATCAAGGTCATATGAATGCCAAATATACCAAAAAATTAGGTGAGTTGGTAGGTGTTTGATAATGATGGTCAAATTATATGTTTTTTGATGTAGGATGCTAAATTTTGCCATAAGAGCCAAAATAAATTCCAAAATCAATATCATGATCAGATAGTGTAGCTAAGATCTAACAAGCTACCTAAGGGGATTATGAAATTATAAATCATCTTAAATGAATATGGCCAAATGAGAAGAGGCAAAGCATGTATCTTAGCCAAGGAAGAACATTATGAAAGGATAGAGATCCTCAAGGATAAATTGTTGAACTTAGGGAAGATGAACACAAAAGAAGAGATGGATGAATTTTTTTCTTTATGCCAAGAGTTATCTCTTGTATTTTCATTGGAATACATGGATTTAAAATGTTTTGATTGTAAAATTTCACAACATACCATTAAACTATAAAATAATGTAAAACTAGTGAGGTAGAAGCAAAGAATTATCAACCCAAAAGTGGAGGATTTGATGAGAAGGGAGTTATTCAAGTTTATTGAATCAAATATCATATTCCCCATTAAACATTCCTCATGGGTGGAAATCCTTATTACAGTGAGTAAGAAGAATGGGAAAATATGTCTAAGTGTTAACTTTAGGGACTTTAATAAAGTGTCCCTAAAATACCATTATCCACTACCCTCAATAGATCATATTCTTTAAAAGGTGGTAGGTTCCTATAGATTATCACTACTTTATGGCTACTCTATCTATAATCATATTATGGTCAAAGAATAAGATATACATAATAAAACCTTCACCATAAAATAAGACACTTATGTCTATATGAAAATGCCTTTTAGACTATCCAATGTTGGAGCAACTTTCTCGATAGTGATGTATGTTGATTTTGAAGGTTTGATTAATGATATGGTGCTCATCTACCTAGATGACATCATTATTTTCTCAAAGGACCTAGTTGATCACATTGCTCACTTGAGGTTAGCATTTGAAAGATGTAGAGAGTTTGGTGTGTCATTGAATCCTAAAAATGTATATATGGTGTTCATGAGGGCATGTTATTAGTCCATGTAGTGTCCAAAGATGGTCTTTCCATAGACCTTGAAATAGTTGATTCCATCTTATCCTTATCCTTGTGTAAGCATAAGAAGGGTATATATATATATATATTCTTAGGGAATATTAATTTTATAAGATGGTTTATCCTAGGCTTTGTAGAGCTAGTCAATCCTCTTATTCATATGTTAAGAAAAGGCAAGGATTTTACATGGACAAAATAGGGTAAGATAAGTGTTCAGGACATCAAAGAGGCCATATATCATGACCATAAACTTCTTAATCATGGTTTTAACAAATAATTCTACTTATATTCCTTCTCTACATTGGATTCAATCTATATCATGTTGATGTAGTAGAATGAGCAAGGTTTAGAATAAGCAATTGCTTTAATTATTAAAGCGTTAGAAGTGTATGAGGAAAATTATAGATTTTTAGAGAAACATGTGCTTACATTAGTAAGAGTTTTGAATAAATTTAGGCACATGGTCTCCAATATTAAAATCATCCTCATGGTGGTACACCAAAGTATTAAGGCATTTATACTCAGTAGAGACCTCAATGAGAAAAGAGTGGGATGGGAGGAAAAATGCATGGATTATGACCTTTAAGGTTAGAGTTACAAAGATTATAAAGGGAATAGGCTTATGTGAACGTTTTTCATTAGAGGTAAAATAATATAATGATCATGTGTTGGCAATCCATGATATCCAATAGGTAGCTTTAGATAACACACCTTTCAGTTGGACACATGATATAATTAAATTTCTTGAGTCAAGCCAATGTTGTATGGGACTAGATAAAGCCAAGAAAAGACACTTCAGGTTTCAAAGCATACCTTATGTTCTAATAAATGGAGTAATTTTTTATAAATACATAGGAGGCATGCTTTTGAGGTGTGTAGAATCATGTTAAATAGACAAGCTATTTGAGCAGTTTCATGGTGATCCAGTTGGTGGGCACTTTACTACAAAGACCACAGCCTCCAATTGTTAGAGTTGGGTAATTTTGGTCCATAATTTTCATAGATGCACATTATTGGGTAATGAAATGTCCAAATTTTTTAATGTTATTGGAAAATGGAAACTTGCTACTATTCCCTTATAACCCATACAAGTAGAAAAACCTTTCATGCAATGGGGCTTAGATTTCATAGGGATGATACATTCCCCTTTCATGTAAAGTCCATAAATGTATCATTATAGCTATAGACTAATTTACAAGGTGGGTTTAAAAAATTACCCTCAAAGAAGATACTGAAGTTTATATCTTAGAGTTTTATGATAACCTTGTGACCAGATTCAATGTGCCTTTAATAATTATTTTTGATAATGCATTGGAATTCAACAACAATACATTATGTGATTGGGATATTTCACATATAATTTACCTCAAGGCATCCTCTAACTATTACCCATAGGGTAATGGACTAACAAAGTCTACTAATAAGAACTTGTTGAGAATTATCAAGAGAACTATGGAAGATAGTCAGAGGGAGTGGCATACTAGATTAAGGACTATCCTATGGGGAAAAAAGTGACATATAATAAGGCCAATTTAAAATAATCATACCTTATTGTCTATAATAAATAATCCAAACTTCCTATATATCTTGAACTTCTTACATTACATCTTGCACATCAACTTGAGCTCATAGAGGATGATGCCATGTAGGTAAGGCTGAATGAGTTAAGAAATATGGAGGATACAAGGTACACTATTATATACCTTATGTGGTCTAATAATCAGTAATTAAATATGTAATTAAATAAAATATCTTCCTTAATGACATTATAACAAGGTGATATAGTCCTCAAATGGGATGACAAGTATGCAAAACCAAGAAAACACTCCAAGTTTGATAGTCTTTAGACCGGGCCTTATGTTATCATAGGTTGAAAAGAGATAAATTCATTTGATCTTCCTAGGTTAAATGGAGAGATCCTTCCCATCACTATGAATGGGAGGTATCTTATATTCTACTACTAATGATTATTTCTTGATCTTTGTACATAGGTAGATGGATCTGTCTTTACCTCTAATTGCTCTTACACATTGCTCTATTTATGGTTTTTGTATTATTTAATGTGTTTTATTGTTTTATTATTGTTTTTTTGTGTCATAATTACTTTAAAGTTTTTTTAGGAGTCAATAATAATTTTTATAAGTAATGCTTCATTTGTCTAGTTATCATGACCAAGCTTGATCAAATTATATGTTCCATGACCATCAGGCTGGTCAACCCAGTTGAGTTACGAAAACTATTGGCCATTTTAGACCACATGCCAAAATTATGATGAAATGTATGATACGAAAAAATTTATGGATTGAATAAGTGGTCCAAATATCTCATATTTCTTATAAAGCTTTTGAAACACTTTAAGCATTCTTAAAATGCAATTTGTTGATCTTTGAGAAATAAGTCTTGAGATAGGTCTAGAGTTGTAAGGGTAGAAGATACAACAAGTTCTCATGATGTTTCAAGAATTCATGAACATAAATCAGGTTCCATAGGTCTCAAAAACTAATTTTGGGCTATGAAAGTTCTTGCACAAGTCAAAAAAAACCAAACTATCATGAGAATGTCATACATAAATGGACTAGTTAGCTTGCTTATCTATTTTATAAGTGTGCTTAAAAATCCTCTCAGGGACAAAATATTGCATAGACATTTATTTATTCATTCCAAGATCATTCTCTACAAATTTCATGTCTCCTTGAGTTAACTTCTCATAAGTAGGAAAAACATCATATAATATGTTTTTAAGATTTATATACTACATATTTTTCATCTATAAAATCCAATTCTTCCACTTCTTATGCATGATGATTATAGGGAGCTTCTAATTTTACTTCTTTTATAGGTAGGTTTTTACTACTCTAATTTTCACTCATGAACTTGCCTAAAATTATTGTTATCATTAAAATTTGAAACCTTTGTAAGGGATCTCAATCCTTTTAAATTTTACGTATCATGGAAAAACCTCAAGGTTTTAGATACCCTAATGGAGAGGTGAATCTATAGGCTAAAGGGATGGCTCCCCTTTATGAATCACTTAGTCTCAAACACTAAATTACTACTTGCTAGTAAAATGGAGAGAAACCTACTCTAATGGAGGTGATGCACCAAATATGATTTGACCACTACCAACTAAATATAATTGAACTTAAAACAAGATAATAACATGCACATGACACTAATCCAAACCTGCCTTTCTAAATTAGTGTTTCTCATGAAGGTTTGTAAAGCAAGCTTGAGTTAGGAAGACTAGTCAAGATGTCATGACATGACACTAATTAAAATACAACTCACTAAACTTCTACACACTCCATTTTAACACTTCAAAAGACCCATAAAAATAATTAAAAACTAAACATGAATGATAAACAAAGACAAGCATGCCAAGGAAGCAAGACTATCACTTATCAAGATCAACTAATCAAGCATATTTATTAAAACTAATCTATAGAGAGGTAAAACTATGTTACTATTCATTAATAAAAGGGTGAAAATGGGTAAGAATTTTCCATACTCAGGTGGAGGATACAAAATTAACCAATTAATGCTCAATATATATATATATATATATATATAGAGAGAGAGAGAGAGAGAGAGAGAGAGTTAAAATAAGGAAGGAGTTTGAAACTACTCCATCAAGTCCTCAAAGATAAGTGTTAGACTTTTTAAAATGCTCTTATACTCCAAGTGGCATGGAAGTTTCAAAATTTTATTGACACATTTCCTAGCTCTCAAAAACTACCCTTTACTTTGGTTGTTGAAATAATAATGGCGTTATTGATGGTTAGGTCATGTTGAGTTACATATTTTATCTTCTCTTGACATGTTTATGTAGATATCTAAAGGTTCCCTTTGACACATCACTTCAATCTCTTTGTAATTGTCTAAAAGTCTCTTCATCTAATTAGGTCAGTCTTGCTTACACTTGTCAAAACTTGAATTCATATTATCCAACTCATTACCTCTCCATGAATGGAATATTCACCTCATATAATACCTTGAGGAACTAATTTTTAGGTCTTAAACTAACCTAAAGAATTTGTTTTGCACTAAAAGGCCCAATTTGGACTTATTCTTTATAGCCATAAAAACCATTAAACCTCTTTGTGTATAATACTTTACATAGGTTATTAATAATATGATCACATATCTAAGGACCCAGTATCCCCTTATATATTCATTTAAAATTTCATGTCTAGATTCTAAGTGGAAGTGCCCTTTTCTACCTTTCTCTCTCCTAACTAGGTCTCAATTAGACTTCCATCCCTAGAAACTAAATTTTCACTCAAAAAGATTCTAACATGTGTGAAAATTAATAAAATATGTGATTAAATATAATGACCTCCTTAAGATCCTCCATGTCAATTTTGAACTTTTGACACCATGTACAGACTAGTCAAGTAGATTAAAATAACCTTCTTTGGTCCTTTTCCATACACTTGTACCTTACAAGTACAAAATAATGGGATGGGAAGGTGCTAACAAGGCTGTGGATATCATCCATTTTGTTTCAAAGTTTTTTTAATTCATATAGGTACATAAAAATCATCTTTTATCTCATTAATTTGAAATTGGTCTATTTAGGTAGCCTATGAGTGCCTCAAGGTCTTAAGGATGATTCTTAAAATATAGGGTTTATATGAAAATAAAAATTCAATTAATAATGAATTAATAGGGGTGTAATATTATTATCAATATATTAATCCAACATTAATCATTTCATGGGAGATATGAGCAAGTTTAGGAGACCCTCAATTAATAGACAATGTGTTTGAGAGGTCTAGAGAGAGATGAGGTCTAAAAGTGGTGTTATGAGTCTTATTTTGAGTTTACAATGACTTACATATGTATTATACATCCAACATTACTTTTTCACATGATTATGTAACTCATTATATCTCTTAAACCTTGTATTAGCCTTGTATTACTCAACCTAGGGTTTTTGAGCATACTAGCTCACTTGACACTAAATATTTTGTTTACCTCATTTCCTCTAGTGTAGAGAATCAAAACTTCATGTAATTATTATATATACTCCTTAAAATATCCTTATATTCCTAAAGGTTCTCAAATCAACTCCAATTATCTAATATATCATGCCTTCCCTTATAGGTTTGTGTATATAGTTATAGGCTTGTTAGGCCTAGATAAGATTTGACATCATTCCATCCTTTATTTATGTATGAGGTAATAATAAGTATATATTATAACCAATAAAACATAATCAAATGTTTTAACCTCCTCTCAAACTCCACACTAACCTTTAACCTCTCAAACAAGAAAATACTTTTCATGAATGTAGGTAGGCTTTTGTTGTTTGGATTTAGACCCATTAGGTCTGAATAGAGATCACATATTTCCCCTCATTATTGATGTTAATTTAGAGTTATATGGAGTATTTTTCCATCATGAAACCTCTAAATTATTTTATTTCCACTTTAGACCCATTCTCTTCATCCTAAACAAAAGTCTTCATTTTCAAAGGCAAGCAGACCTATGTATTCAGTAAATAGTGCAAGTAGGGTTTTGAGGTGGTATTGAGATTCTAAAATTCACTCCCTTTCATTTAAATATATATTGATACTATTTTAGGTCTATTATAACATTATATACCTTCAAAGGTCCTTAATGTTCAACCTTACTCCAAAAAGTCACCCTTTTCTTGACTATTTATATGGGCTTGTGTTCTTGAACTTAGGTTTGACAAGACTAAACAAAATATAGTCTTGTTACACCTTATTAATTAGTATAAAAACTTCATAGGTTTTTAATATAATTAATAAATCATTCAATGTGATCCACATTTTTTCACAGACCTCTATATCCTTACAACAAGCATTCTCATGGGCTTTTGTTAAGGCAGCCATATAGTTTTCATTCGCTTGTGTATGTAAAGTTTAAAGCCTTATTTTGAAAAACTTATTTATTAAATAATTTATATATATTTTTTATCTTCATATTACATTAAATATTTTCACTTACCTATATATTAACTTATATTGAACCTAAATAGTTTTCATGTACATTCTTCTCCTTCCTTGGGCTTGAAACTAGTCTATTGACCTTACAACCTATAAGTGTTTATTAAGATAGGTCTGAGTGCATATTGTTTTATATATTTAACTATAAGTCATTGAAAATTCAAATTAATTATTTTTATATGGTTAATGACCTCATATTCTTTTGAAACTCTATCACATTTTACTTGCATACACTTTACCTTTCATGCTTACTTACACCATGGTTGTAGTTGCCTATTTTAGGGTCTTGAATGTATTCTAGAGTTTAAAGTTCTTGAATTACAAATATTTTAACCTATACATTATTAAAATATATTATTTAGAGTTTTAAATCACCTCAAACTATCCAAAACATCACACACTTACTTATTCAAGATTGCCTTCTCAAAAGGTGACTTTGGGTGATCATTGGAGGAGGTTTGAGGATGAGGTCTGGAAGATGAACTTAACTATATCATGACACTTTTAGAATATTTTAAAACCCTATATAATTTTAATTTTTATTTTACCACAAGTTCCATATGGTATTTTAAAACCCCTGCTCTCTTGCTTCCATATAGAGACCTGGGTAGAAACATTAGGATTGTATACTCTATTTTTAACTCTCTATTGACTTAAAATGTTTTAGTATCATGTTATATGACCTATTTAAATCATAAA
This sequence comes from Torreya grandis, assembly GCA_037957365.1. NCBI lineage: Eukaryota > Viridiplantae > Streptophyta > Pinopsida > Cupressales > Taxaceae > Torreya > Torreya grandis. The sequence goes on from JARHVA010006606.1 coordinate 716,128, forward strand.
TCCATTAAAATTCTTTAATATTTATGTATACAACTCAAACATTGACACATTTCATTGGACTTCACCTAAAGTTATAAATACATAGGTACAAATAAATTATAGACATAAGACATTCATGTTTCTAGGCTTTTAAAACGTATAAACATAGTATTATAAGACTTTTTCATTCCTTATTTGAATCAAAAAACATTTTAAGAATTCATAACTTTAAAATTAATTTATAATTTCAAACATATACCCTCCTCAACTCACCCTATTATGCAGGAAACTCTAGGACACAATCCAAAAGGTGAATGTTGAAATGACCCTATTAAAACTATTACATAATGATTGTTTGATTAGAGGGCCTTGAATTAGGTTTAAATATGATGTAATTCACTTTAAAATTATTTAAATATGTTGGAATATGTATCACCTCTCATCCTTAAGTGTAACACTTACAAATTTCCTTTATGAGGATCTCATGTTCAAATTTTAATGCCACACATGTGAGTCTATTGAGTATAAACATGGATAAATTATGTATACATATACATATTCTATAAAAATATCTTAATTCCCTTATTGTTTCATATTTATACAATAATTTTCCCAAAATAGAGCTAGTGGGGATTTGGGCCTGAGCTAGTGGGGATTTGGGCCTCCAAAAAGTAGTTTATCTCCTTATAAATTGTTCATAAAGCTAAGGAGCTCAATCAAACTACCAATGACACTAATAGGAATCCCATAAGGGTCCAAATTTTTTTAATAAATATTTTCCCCCAAATCCACCTATACATCTTGTACCATTCACTTAAAATTGACCTTCATGATCTTGTCAAGGGAATGATGGAGGAGAGACAGAGTTTTATATACTTTTAAAACTTGAAACTTGTTTTCATGTCTAAATTTGACCTTTAAAAGCTAAAAGTACACTGATAAACCATTTTCACCTAGAATATGAGTTTACAAGTCTATACAAGTGCCGAAATTATTGATTCTAGTACATATCTTTGTATGATTAATAAAACAAAAGAGATGAACACATAATAATCATAGAGTAAAAATATTTTATTCACTCTCTTAAAAAACCATACATGATATTTAAAAATATATAGGAAAACTATTTCTTATATTTGGGGAGATACAATCTCCACTAATATATCTCACACTTAACAAAATTCCAACTTAACCCACTAGAAATCAATATATTATTATCATAATATATTCAAATAAAAATATAATTATAAACTTAACAAAATACTATTTACCTCTTGGTAAATATTAAATGCAAATGCTAATGTAAAATCCAATCCCTATAATTCCCCCTTGGTTTTTACATGTGAAAAAGCATTAACACTCTCACCTTTAGTATGCTCACCTATTATAGAATGACCTATTTGGATCATGACCTTGATATAAAGAGAGCCTCACTCCTTCCATGTTTTTACTATTTTACCAAAAACCTTGACATGATTAGGATGAACAAAATTGTATGAATCCACATACTCTTAAGTCTGCATACTACTAACACAATCTTGATGCACACAACCACTACTTTGTAAAGGAACACATCCCGTATTTACTTTATGTGACAAAAATAAACATGTTATTAGGGTTCATCTCCATAAATAAATAAGGTAGTCATAAGATATCTACAATATATTCTCTCCTAACTATTGTCAGAACACTATTCACCTCATGTGGTTTTTTGGATCTCTATCACAAACCCTTTCAAGATCCATAAACTAACTTACATTGGTGATTTATATCCTTTCATAATGTGTTTACATCAAGGATTTATGTTTGAAATTACACACAAATTAAAAATCTTGAACATGCATATTATTTTATTCTTATTTTGAAAACACATAATGTAAAGTATTAAAACACACCACACAAAATGTCACCAAAGCATTCTGGTCCCCATCATTGGTGATTGATGAGAGGCTCTAAAACCTCCTTCCTCTATGTATCCTCCAAACTCTAGTGATGAATTTGATCACTTAGATAGTAAGTCAATTTAGCTCATATTCATAAATTTGATGAGGAGAAATCCCCCCATAATCTAGATGTCATGTACAAGTGAAAATACATCCATTAAGTAATTTTCATTTTTATTTTTAGAAATTTTGACAATGACTTTGACGACATTGATTTTTTATGACTTTGAGTCTTTTGACAATAATAATTTTTATTAACATTTTTAAATACATTGAAAAATGTTGATAAATAGTTCAAATCTATTTGACGATATCATTTATGACATACAAATTTTATTTGACATGGATCAAATAATGAGATTATAATTTATAATAGATCCAAAAAATAATTTTGACACTTTGGATTTTTGATTTTAAAAACTAAATAAAACATAAAATATTAATAAACATTTCTTACCTCTAAAATCTAAATAACACCTAATAATTAAACTTTACTTTTGATTTTGAAAAAAACTCAACATGTTTTAAAAATGACGACTGTAGACAACATCAAAACTAAATCTTAACAAATGATTAGACACATAATCAAATAAATATAACTTTATTATGCAAATGACTCTTATTATTTTGATTTTGAAAGATAATTTAAAATAAATCATCTAAACTAATATTATTTAATATTAGCCTTAAAAAACTAAATCAACCTATATGTACTTTGTAGTCAATATCCACATGTTATAATATATGAATCTAAGTAGATGGAAACTAGTGATATTGTGGTGAGATTGAATGCAAAAAGAATGATTCAATATTTGATAGGTATTACATAATTTTAAATGATGTGTATATGTATATCTACATGCTTTATGAGTTGTGATCCTAAAAGAAGTGATTAGATTCCTGATTTGATCACTACACATGCACCTTGATTTGCTACTAACTTGGGCAGAATCAGTGGATATGGATCAAATCTTCCCTCTATTATTAATATCTTCAACAAGTTGCATGTCCCTCACATTAACCTTATACACTCCCACTGTCACCACTAATTTCTAGTTTAATTATCCCAATTCATCTCATAGTAGATCATGTTGAATAGTTTGATTCTTCCATGATATTTGAAGATAATGCACTGGATATACAAACCTAATATGTTGTCCATATATAGATCTATTTGAGAAGTATGCTTGAAACTTGCTATAAATGATAGGATCCATACATAATGTAGGATCCATCCCAATGACAACTAGTGGGAAAAACATAGATGATGCTCAACACTAAGAAAACATGTCTATAAATATCATAAGAGAATACTTTTATGCTAGAAAATTATTTATAATCAGTTCTATCAACCAAATGAAAATATGGGGATAAGAATGCACAGAGAGAACAATTAATGTAGTATAAGTAAAAAAAATCTATACTAATAAATTTACCAAATCACATAACATCATTCATAAGAATGAACCACCTAAATTTATGCTAAGTTGATACCTGATATTAAATACTCAGTGATTAAAAAATAACATGTACCAGGGAAGCCATGACTTACATTGGTTGTTCCCCTACAACCACTTAATTCTGATATAATGCCATATATTGATTCTAGTTCAGATTTCTATATGACTAAAACAACAAAAGATCCAAACACATAATAATCATAGAGCAAAAATAATTTATTCACTCTCTTAAAAAACCAGATGGGTTAGTTAAAAATATATAGGAAAATTATTTCCTATAATTGGGGAGATATAATATCCACTAATATCTCCCACACTTAACAAACTTCTAACATAAGCCACTATAAATTAATATATTATTATCAAAATATATGCAAATAACAATCTAATAACAAAATCACCAAAATACTATTTACCTCTCGGTAAATACTAAATGTAACTGCTAATGTAAAATCTAATCCCTAAAGAAGACTCCCCTTTAAGGTGTTGCAATTCAAGATTCTAACATCTTGACTTATTGATAGATGTGGAAGTTATGTAACTACTTCAAGGTCCTTAGAAAGTGTCTTGTATGGAATTTTGGAACTTTAAATCTTTAGCAGTCATGAAAGTTAGCAAAAGTGCCTTTTTTCTTCATTAGGCTTATCTTGAAGTTACAAAAGAACTTTAAAGTTTCCAAATCAATATGAAATGTTATAACAAGGTGATTAACACATAAAATGACCTTGAAGGACACCTAATTACCTATAAAACCTCTTAACTAACTCTCATCACTCTATGGCAAGACTAGACCACTATAAGACCAATATAAGACATTACCTTAATTTCTCTGAAATTACCTTAAAAATGTTAATAAGGCTTTATGAAGATTTTTTTTAAGACTATTAAGGAATGACAAATATTTGAGTAAGGTTAGTAAAACATGATACTCAACTTTTCACATATAAAGGTTGGCATTTTGACCTTAGGGGTTAAAATTGGTTAATAATTACTACTATAAATTCATCGTCAGAATCATCCTCATCACTAATATATTGAATTATTTCTTTCCTATGAATGAAACATTATCGACCAATAATTCCACCTCATTAGTTATCATTTTTATTGATAGACCCAAAATTGTTAAATTTGAAATATAGTCTCATATATTAACTTGTGCATTGCTTCATGATAGTCTCCTAAAAAAACATACCTGATTAATAATTACACCAATATATGCTTGATCAATAAAACAAGAAAAAATATCATGTTTAAATTTTGAATTAACATAGTTTCATGCATTAAATGTACTATCAGGGTTTTCACTATTCACAAGGAGGTTTTATTTGTTTTATGCTCAAGGTAATGTTCGACTATAGGGTAAAAATTATTCCATGGGCTTATTTGTTGGTAGGCAAGTCAATTTATTTTGGATGTAAACATATGGATGTCATAATGAATAAAATAGGTCAGGACCATGACCATATGGATTTTGTTGTTGTTCAATAGTGAAAGCTTTTTGATAATTCAATTCTAATGAAATGAGATTAGATGGGGTCCTCAAAATAAGCATCATAGTCAAGGGGTCTAATGTTATCAGATATAATTCAATAGAAACTACTCCTATTTGAAGGAATGGGTGTTTCAATCTCATATATAATTGGTGAAAGTAAACACTTAATGTTCTTATGGATTCATCATGCTCCCTATAGGCTATATCAAATTTATAATACATATAATCAAGGTTAGTGGGCACACTAAAATGGTTAAAAACCCCATTTTCAAATGCAACCCATGAGGTAATAAATCCATATGGTAAGTTGAGTTATTAGTTGTAAGCAACATCACCGAAAGAGTAAGGAAATAACTAATAAAAAACATCTTCATGTTGGATTTGATTTTTTAAAATGATATCCTTGAATTCTTGAATGTTATTAGTTTTAGTTTAAATCCCACCATTTTTACATTTATGATAGAATTTATTAGGATTCTTAGGTAGGTCATTGGTAGGCCCTATAATGTACACAAGGTAGCCACCTCCACCAAGCAAAGAAAGGCCATGGGTAGATTTAAAATTTTAGTTTTCCAATGTTAACACCTAGAATATGTCATCTTGGGTAATGCATATAAAGTTTAATAGTTTAAATTTTTTGATTTAAAATATAGTTCAGGCCATCCTTCTAAGGATAGTCTCTTGATGCTAATTTAAGCATACAACAAAGTAGGGAAAACTTAAAATATGGCTATGAGACCAAAATTAATGATAAATCTCAAACACTCCCACTTCACCCTTCTTATATTACTAGTCTATTGATGGAAATTTAAACACAGAAGAGGGCATGGAAAATGTAAAGGATTGTCATGGAACAAAATTAATGATAAATCTCTAATATTCCCAATTTTTCCTCCTTTTAGTGCAAGTCTGTTGATGGGTGTGCAATCACACAACATGGTGTGGTAAGTGTAAATGATGTCCATGAGATAAAAAAGAATTATAAATCTTAATTTTTCCTATTTCACCCTACATATAGTTATTGTCTATTGATGGGTCATTTGGTACACCAACTTAGGTGAGATAGTTACACATCAAGCCTCTCTTAAAAGAAGGCTCGTACGGTCTCCCCAAGGTCTTTCATTTTTGGGTCAAGATGTATTAGGTGAAACATTTGGTCTATTTGAAACTATTATAATATAAGGGGCTTGTTCATTCTAAAATTTAAATGAAGTTTTGGTATTTTCATTGATTAGAGGGTAGTGCACCAAGGTTTGTTATTGTCAGGTCAGTATGTACTAGGTGACCCATGTGGGCTTCAATTATTTTTTTAAAAACTTTGACCCTCCCTATTTTATCACTATTTCACATATTTGATACCCAAAAAAGGATTAAAACATAACAAATTGAAATATTTAAAAATGAATTAAATAGATTTAAAATTTATATAATCAACATATAATTAATTTAATTTTAAATAGTTTAAAATTTAGTTAATAAAAATGGGAACCCTAAATTTTTAATAAATTTAATTTATTTAAAATTAGTTCAAATTAAATTATGTTTGCACATGTTTATTTTCCTATTGAATTTTTCATATCCATTGACTAATTATGGGGACACTTTATGCCTATGCTCGACACAGGGTAATTCATTTAAATTTAGACCATTTAAGAATGCGGCAAGGATAATTATCCCTTCTAGAGGTTCTTTAAGACTATAGAAACAAAGGAAAAGTGTGCATTTTTTGGCATAATACCAACTATGAAATTTTATTATAAGGAATGGTTATACACAATAAAGGCAATTTCAAAACCTATCTATGAATGTAAATCATGATAAATAAAATTAATAAGGAAATTAAGAGTATAAAACAAATATATTTTTTGGTTTATTGACATATCCAACACTAGGAAAGGTTTGTTAGGATCTACCTCTCATGAAAGGAAGAAGATCCCATGACTAAAATGCTTCCCCAAGGTCTAAATGCGTACTATTCATTTTAAGGGCAATTTTTTATTAATTAAGGTTCATGTTACTTTAATTAAGACATTCATTAGGATCTTGCATATTTTCTTGGTAATACTTGTAGAGTTTAGACATGGATATAGATTTAGCTTTCATAGACTTGCATATAAAAATCCCATCTAATTTATTTATTGATTTACCACATTCATATATTAAAAAATGCTACAATGGTGATAAAAAAACATGAAATATAAACCAAGATAAACATTTAATTGTGTATTTTTTTTTTTGATATCCAATCCCTAATCTAACACACATCATGCCTAAATTTAATGCTTCCACCCAACTTATCATTCAATATTGATTTTAATGATCAATATACTATTAATGTATCTATATAAATTGTCATTGAATGTAATGTTAGATAAATGGTCCATTTTCAGTTTTTGATAGCCATACAGGTTGTCAAATTTAAACAAGTGTCCTATTGACATCATTTATATCATGTCCTTTAGTGTAAGGGTATTACAACATGGTTACTCCATGTTCTTATGCTACTAGACTAGGAGTTGATATGTGGTGTTTATAACATAGTCATAATGAAGTGATATTTTACCATTTGGAATCATCCCACTTATGTATAATATTTCATAATTTTCATAGTTTTAAGAACCATCCTAAGGCAACAAGTCACTAGGATTGTGCCACATGATAGCATCTGATTAATATAATTACCTAAAGTATATTTGATGAGTATAAAATCATATAAGGTAGTGGGTCATTAGGTTCATGCAATGTGATAACATATCTCTAATCCACTAAGTTGTAGGATTTACAACAAACTCAAAAAAATTCAAGTCTCATGGAGTAGCAAAAAGATGTCACATGACTTTGAGAAAAATTTAAAAAATGACTAAGTATCCAAAAGAATTTTCAAATGAGTTAGGATCCCTGGGAGCTAATAAATATAACCACATGGTGTTAGGATCAATTTAGGTGCCTAAAATTAAAAATCAAAGAAACACAAACATCAACATTAAATTCAAAAGAAAAAAGTCAAGAAACTTTAAATTTAAAACAACTAAGGAATTTAAAAAGAAACAACTAAGCATTCAAAGTACAATAGTTAGATCCATTATAAAATGAAACTATGTATAAAATTAAAAAAAAGAAATCCATTTTCATGGAACTCAAATCTGACTTCCAAATAGTTTATGACCATTTTTATGAAATTGACTAAGACACAAGTTGAGCATAAACAAACACTTCATAGATTTAAATCAGATTGAAGTAGAAATGGATCTAAAATTTGGGATAAATTAGTGGAATAAAGTATCCCTCTTAGAAGAATCCTAGAAAGATTGATTATATTCATCTAAAAATGACTAAGTTAAATTTAAAATAACCATAAATGCTTAGCCAATTCATACTGAACTAAATAAAAAATAGGTTAGATTTCCCAAAGAAAGACTAAAAAAGTCCTTAAATAGATCAAATAATTTACAAAAGTTTTTGTTAGGTTTCCCATGAAAGGATATTTATAAGAACTTATAGAATGTGATTTTACATGGTTGAAACTCTTCATTCTAATACATATTCAATAAAATGATATCAACAACTCTAAATGTAAATTTTGGATTATCTTAATGTGAAAAAATCATTACAAATGAATAACACCCAATCACTTGAAATTTATCATCTAGTAGATGGCCAATTGAAGAAGGATAAAAAATAAAATAAATAAAAATCCAAAGGATAAATATCATAAAACAAAATAGGGTTCCCATTTTTAGTTAAAAATTGGGCCCATTATGAGAGTAAAAATAAATGGTGACTCCTACTAGCAAAATATTAGGTTCTCATTCAAATAGAAATGTTAGATGTAATACATCTTTAAAGTAAAGATAAAACATGAAGGGACAAAATTATACTCCAACACATGATATAATAAACTACAATTCTACCTAAAGACCATAAGTGTATCAGTTTATGTGATTAATCTAGTCATTTTACAAACACACAATAAATCAAATTTGTCTAAATGATGAGAAGTATTGAACGAAGAAAGGATTTTGCCATTTGGCTGGGGGGAAATGTCATGGACATTAATCTACTTATATCCAATAATATATATCCCTAACATAGATACTTATTATCCCTTTTTAAGGCCTTAATCTACTTTCAACCAAGTTGGAAAGCCTATGATGGAGGTTTCCATGATAACCCTTTTGAGGAGAAAGTTAAAATTTTGCATTTGTCCTTAATTGTCATAATAGAAGATTTTTATTTTTTTATCTATAGAGGGTTATGGACCTAGCCATAGGCTAAGAGATAGTTACAAAATTCACATTTGATTAAAGAAAATAAAAAAAATCAACATTACATCATGTTTCATATTTTTTATTATGTGTATTTGATGATCATTAAAACAAAATATGAAGCTTTTCTAAATTCATATGCTCCATTTTAAATCATTAGACTTTAGAATTATATCCATATAATTAAAAAAACAATAGTTCAATAATAAATTGAACAAGAATCACATTTTTAGTATAGGAATGTCATTGGTATTATTCACAAATAAGCTACCCAGATCACTATCCTTCAATCAAAGAAGGGAACCCTTGAGCTAAACTAGAAAGTTTAGATCAAAAAGAAGATGATTAGGATGACCCAAGAAATTAAAAGTAACCAAAATAAATAGAAAACATACCTACAATAAATTAGAATAACAAATCAAAGAATGTATAAGGAGAATTATTTATAGGGCTTTCCAAGCCAATCAGGCATGGAAAAAATGCTTGAGGAATTGTCCATTGATGAGAAATGGAACATCTTCATTAGTAAAACACCCTTAATAATTCTAATCCTAAATTTAAGATATTTGGTAGGGTTCCCAAAAATAACGGATCAAAATTTTTATTGTTCCTTTTATTTAGGATCCTTGTTTCACATAAAGACAATGTCAAAGATCTTAAATGCTTTTCTTTATATCATTTGTCAAACCAATATTTGAAAACCTCTGGATGCCTACTAAAATTCAACAAGGTTTTGTCATTTTTTCATCTAAGTATAGGAGATTCAAGAGGTGAGTCTTTATTCTATTATCTATTTCCATGTGATCCTTTATAAATAACAAGGTAGGGATATTTAGGTTGACTAGAAAAATAAGGCCTTGTACATAAACTAGATGTAGTGAGAAGTTCCTAGAGTAGCTTTAGGTATAGTATTATCTACCTATTGGTACCAAATATCATACCCTATAATAATTTTCTCAAGACTTATATAATATTTGAGAAACATTGGAATACCTATAGGCATGTAGGTTACCTATAATAGAGGTAGACCTCTATGTTTAAGGGCTAGCTCCCTGAATTGACATTTAAGTGCTTATCACCAAAACTAACTAGTTAATTATTTGAAAAGGGGTATAATTATGCATAAAATAAAGATATTATAAGTGGGTGATACATAATTAATATCTCCATAATATCATCATACTCTTACATTAAGAAACAAGACCTATAACAATAGCTTCAAATTCTTAAGATAATCTAACATTAGTATTTCAATATGGAGGTGCTATGTATGAGACTACTCAAGGTAAGTGGACTAAAGGTTACATTACAGACTCTAAGGGCACTTTAAAACTTTAAGGGAACTAAAATCACAAGCTACACTCCATATTACCTATTAGAATGACAACTTCTTGTACTGAACATGAAAGGATTGAAAAAAGCAAGGATAAAAGCTTATCACTAAATCTCACCATACATCACTTCATAAACTTAGAAAAGATGTCTTTTGAACTCAAAATAAGATAACATGTATTATTAGAAAGTAAATAACAACATCAAACCAAAAAGGATTCACCATACCAAGTGTGGAATTAGATATAAGAGCTAAAATGACTAGTACTTATAAAAGATAATAAAGGAGAGAGAAGAAGTGGAGCTCAAGGTTCACAATGCCACTTTTCAAGGCATAAAAATAATTTATGTTTTAGAGGGGTGGAGTTTTATATATACCATGGAAGGTATTTTGGACAAATGTCCCTCCAACCATGAAAACTCCTCAGATATGTCATTAGACCCTTCAACTACCTGCTTGGAAATTACCTTCATCATTTAGCCTCTCTTGAAAGCTCCATTATAGAATAGGGAGAGATAACACATGCGCACTATTATGGGGGTGGGTTAAGAACAATATTTAACATGCATTAGATGTGTCCCTAACTAATTGTCTTATTTTGGATAATTGTTCTCACTACTTGAAATAACCATCATCCTTACATCACTCATTCCTCACACTTGTCATTCAAGTAACCTTCAATTTTCCAAAAAAATATATGTATGAGGTTATATTGCACTTTTTAAGAGTACTTATATCCTTAAATCCATTAGGTAGACCTTAAAATACTCCCATTCATACCTATCACCTTCTCACTTGGTGATCACTTTCCATTCACTATGTCATTTAAGATTTCCTGAAGTGAAGGTGTTTGTAGAGGTACTTGTGTGTTTTAATAAAGCAATAAATGGAAATTATGGGTTATATTAGGTCCCACTTGATATCCCAAATTTATCCTCATCCTTAAACTCTCTTTTTATCTTTTAAAATGCATAAATATTCTAAGAAAACATGTTTTCTATCCTTTTCATATAGATAAGGTACACTACAATATGATGGGAAGAATCCCAATGGAGTTTTATACAAGTTATAATCACTTTCTAGGTCATATTAAATCATTTGGATGAATTTATATCCACCTTTTTCCCATTGGGTCATGATCAAGAGTTTTGGAGGGTTTTAGGTGGTTGTTACCCTTAACATTTGTTTATAAAAGTCTGACATTCAATCTATGAACAAATCTCACTATAAGCATGTTTAGGACCTTATTAAACATCCACTAACTCCTTAAATCTCCATGTTAATGATCTTTATAGATACAAACTTGTAAATATATCCTCTTGAGCCCTTCCCTATACTCTATGTACCCTATCTTATTAAGGTTATAAAATTCATTTTAATTTTCAACTGGTGTTATAATTGGTATTGATACCTCATAGGGATTTAGGCCTGGTCTAGGCCTAATAGATCTAGTCTATAATTCTATAGGTTTAGGCCACCATATTTTGATTATATCAACTCTATGTCGTAATTCATACTTTTAATGCTTGAATTAACCCTCCAAACTCCTCTTCAATGTTTTAATAGTCCCTAACACATAGACTAATCATTCTCATACTAAAATTATAGGTTGTATCTCTCTGGGAGTTCCCTCTATTTGAGATATAATAGAAGGTAATTACCCTATTTCCATATGAAATATGAAGGTATGAGGGGATAAAATGGGTCCTAGTGACAATATATATAAAATATCAGGTTTGCATCACATTACTAGCACCTCCAAACCTCACAAAACCCAAGGAAGACTTTTGTAACATTGGTTGTGTGTAAGGTTGGTGAATTGACTACAAGCTATATGTTGGACCCCTCCATGTTTTGTTTCCTTGTTATTGGAATCTCATTAGATGGTGATTATCATTTTTTATGATTTTTTAATCAAACATATCTTAACACCCATGCTTATTTTCCAACTCAAAGTGCACTCATCTCCACTTGACTAGACTAGACCAACTGACTCTGTACTATGTTTTTACTCAGAAAATGGTGTGTCTGTAGGTGAGCATTTCATATTACAACTTGTATCATGTTTATATTATCCCATTTAAATCATAAATTTCACTTCTAAGTCATTTTAACTCACTTCATACTTAAATATTTTTGCCAAGACCAAACTACCATATGCTACTACATTATTACACTATAGTTAGACTATATATGGATTTTTTGAGAGTAAAGTACCACTTATAAATGGATTTAAAATATTAAACATTGTGTTAAACATCCTAAGGTATCTTTGAAGCCTTTGGACTCATCTCCAAATTTTAATTTTTCATGTTTTTAGGGTACCCATCTCTAGGTTCATATCATGAGCTTGTAGGTACCTAATGTCAAACTATATGTGGCCTTTTTAGATTAAAGGTACACCTGTAGGTGATGATATATGTCAATACCATGTACTTAAACCCCTCTTAATGTTATTTAAACCACTAGCTTCCTTCTCACCTTAATAGGGTCACATTACATGGAGATGTGCTTCTATCATGCCACGATGGACTACACGGTCATTTGAAATTCAATACACTATAAAGAACATTCACATTCTATAGTGAGAGAATATATAAAATGGAGGCCTCCTTTAAATCACCTCTTGGGACCAAACACTTATCCTATCATGTTACCTTACTGACCCTATATTTAGACAAAATAATGAAACCATTAAACCAATTTGTATCTCAAGATGCTCCATCATAAAAGGATAAAAATAAAGGGCAAGTCTCTGTTATGGAATGTTTGAGGTAAGGAATCCTTAAAGTAACCTTTTTGACTTATGGTGAGCTAGAATGGGTCTATTTGTCACTTCATAGTCCTACCATGGATATCATGATGTTTTACATGTTATTAAACCTTATAAATCTTTTAAATAAACTTAAAAAACATGCATTTAAAGCTCATATACCTTTGTATGAACCTCCTATAGATGCATATGTAGGACATAAGGTAGAATGTTGAATATGTAAGAATATGTTGTATTAACCAAACTTAAACTACCATTGGATGGATTAAATATGTGATTCCCTCCTTAAGATACCCATCAAAACTTTTTAACCTATTCACTAAATCACCATGATCTTTTAAGACTCTCTTTTCTCTTAACTATATGTGCATATGCAAGAAACTAACTATGTAAGGCTAACTATGTGAAATATGATTATTCTTTACATCAACATATTATTATTTGATACTAAAAATCCAAAATGAATCTAATCACCATGAACCTAAGGACAATGAAACATCATTACACTTTTGTTTGAAACTATTACATGAAAGGAAAAGCTTTGTAGTTGATGAAACATGCATGTAACTTCATTAGTGGTCTCAACTAGCAACTTGAGATGTTTGTCTCATAAATTCACCTCAACAGATGTAAATAGGTATATAAATCATTATATAAAAAATTCCAAACTCACTAAAACTATGTAAAACACTTTAATTATATGGATCAACTCAAACAAAGAGAAAACCTATAGGGTGTGGGGATAAACATGTAGAAAGAGGAAACCAACTTTTGAATAATGGTTCATATAGAATAACTCATCAGTCCTTGAAATATTGAGATTAAATGGAAGTATAATAATATTATTATCTAACACCAAGTGGATTTTACTTGAATCATTCTCTATTGTCCATACTAAAAAAAAACTGATTAGTGATTTCTACCTGCCTAGTGGAGTGAAGGAGAATTAAACTAGTTTTAATCCATTTTCATGTGTTTTAAGGCTCACCAAGTGTCAAAGTGAGCTCAATGGAGTTTAAGAAACACTGAAAGGCCTTCCACATGTGCCATAACCTATGTAAAATATGTATAACCAACTATAACTACCCAAACTACCACCTTTTCAACTATTTTCTATCTTAATGTAGTACCTATAGGTTTAAATTGGAGACTGACATGTCTGATAAGGAACTAACATGGAGGACATTTAAAAATATTTTTACACTTTTTTTTCTTATGAAAGTTGTACAAAGATTATTAATATCTCAAATATGACCCTATATTACATGAAAAGGTACAAGGGCTAAAATTTTACTATGGCTAGGGTAAATAAAACATTAAATGACATTTTTATGACCATGAAACACCATATAAGATCCTATAATACCCATATAACATGTTTTACTATATGGGGTTGACTTATTTTGACTTGTGGTCAAAATAGTCAACATTCTTCACAATTCCCTAGGGTGGTATGTTTTCTATATCAAGACCAATAGCTTAATACCATACATTGTGATATGGATTCACACATGCATGAGTTTAACACTCAATTGGATTTGAATCCACACCATGAAATAAGTAAAGACACACAAAACAAGACACACCAAATGAAACACATATGTGTTCTGAAGAGCATATATGAAACACACACACATACACACACAAACACACATTTGAAATAAAGACACACACCTAACATAGTATTTACAATACTTAAAAGTTGAGGTGAAAAAAAAAATACCATTATTCAACCAAGGTTAAATATGGTTCCTCTTGTATCCTTTTGAATCCATGAAATCAACTTGTTATGTGAAGCATGCTCATCATGAAACACTTGACTATGTAGATGTTGAAATGACTTAACATTCTTATGTCTTGTCATGCCAGCAAGTGGACTACTTTGAACTTTCATGAATTTTCTTTTTACCTCCAAGGATATTAATTGGTTTTTCAACTTACTTAATCTCTATCATATATAATCTACACTCCTCAAATTAAATATTAAGAAGCATAACAATTGCCTCAACCTTACTTTCTTCTTGGGTATGATGTACTTGATATATGGGATCATCAAGTCTATCTTCACCATGTTTAAATACCTATAAATTTTATTCTAGCTTAGATTTGGGTATTATATGCTCCTTAATCATAAACACCTTTGCCTTGACTTCACTAGGCAACTTTATGATTGCAAGTTCTTTGACAATAATAAGACATACACTCTCATGTTTGATGAACCCTTCTCTTTGTTGCTCACTAGGACACTCAAAATCATGATTTTTAGGCTCATTCATGAACATATCATCAGATTCACACTTCTTTGGAGGATAAATAGTCTTACATATCTACTCAAACACTTGAACTATGGCATTTCACCTTTGCCATAGGTCATCTTCTTCTTCATGAATGTCATCTCCATGGGATGATTCATCAACTGTAGGTAGAAGTAAATTTTTATTCTCACCATAATGATCTATCATACTCTTAAATATATCATCATCATACACATGAATCAAGTAATTTCCCTCATTATCTTGTGAGAAAGAATGCTCAATACTTAACTCATATTGTTCAAATCCCCTTGATTGATGATATAGGTGCCACAGATAGTTTTTTCAAAATAAGTGTAAGGATCATTTTCATAAGAATCTACACCATACTTATCTAGAAAAAAATTAGATATGCCTTCAATCTTGGAAAAACCATAAAATACAATAGACTCCTCCTTTTCACTAATAACACAATTGATATTGGAACTTACTTGTACACAGGGATCAATTTGGAACCTGGTAAGTGGTTGAGTTCTTATGGTCACCTTTGTTCTATATCCTAACCTAAAGTCTAGAAAGGATCTATTAGCCAAGAGGTAACCCCATATCTTATCTATAAAATCACTTAAGAGGCATATGGAAACTTAGGTAGGCAAGTCAACAACTATAATGTCTTGAAGAATGGGAAAGCTAGGAAAATCATGCAAGAAAACCTTCAACCCTTTGATCAATCCCACTGACTTTGTAGGTGTACCATTTATTAAAATCACTCCTTTATTATATGGTTCATACTTTAGCCCAATTTGTTCACTATAACCTTGAGCATCATTGAAGTGTTAGCTTTATTATCAAATATGAAATTATGAACTAGTTTTCCCTCCATAATGAGAGTGAAATAAAAGGGTAAAGGCTTCTCATATTTAGTAAATGTTTCCATAATATTATTAGTGGCTTTGGTAAAAGCAACAAGACCATTATTAGAGGTAAAATCATTGAGAGGGGGGTGAATCAGTGAGCCTAGATAATCCATCTTCAATTTCAATCCTTTCAAACTCTTAATCAATCAACACAAGCATACATGATGCATATACATCAATCATAACAATTAACAAGAGAGACAATGCAAGATCAACCACATAACACATGACATATGTGGGAAACCCTCTTGGGGTAAAAACCCCAAGATAACCTAAAATTGGACTATTTTATTATAATAAAAATTTCCAATTTAGACCATCTACAATTGATCAAGGAACTATCATCACTTATTTTATTGAGACTGCAAACCTATAATGAGCTACTACGCTTGTATAGTTGAGCTACCAGAACAACTAGACCTTTAACAAGTTTCACCTTACAAGGAGGCTATAATACCCTAGATGTTGAGTAGCCACAAAAACACATATGTACACAACATCTATTGAACATTGATTACCAGTCAATCTAATGGAGATAGAAAGTATATCAGCTCTCTTTAACTCTTCACACTCAAAGCATCTAAAGCCACCTTTTGGATCACCCTAGACCTCTTTGTTCATCCTCAACATGTAAGATCACTATTATAACATGAACAGCATAACCCATATGGAATACACATAGTCCTCAATATATTATTCTTATCAACTCATTTACTAGGCACTGTACCTCTCCTTCATTTCATAACCTTCACATACACACACCTATTACATGTCTAAAAACCATCACATTTTGTTTCACTATTTATAGAAAATTCATGATCATCAACATCTTGGTCAGCCAATAGACATTGATTAACCCTTAATACATATATCTCATTAAGACACAACTATATACCATCCACATAAGTTATCCATATCACCCATGGGTTACCTTTAAGCATCTACACCTTTCAATTAGGCATTGTAGGAATTATAGGTCTCATAGAGACCTATTCACCCCATTATCATAATAATAAGAAAAATAGAAACATATGACCAATTCTAAATGCATAGGTCCACTCTACATTACCCCTTAGTCATACATAAATGATAGTAATCATCATTACACTCTTCTATGCAAGCTCAATCAACTCAAACATTAGCCTTGTTCCTAAGGACAACATCAATAAACACATAATAAAAATATTAAGCTTTGTTCATAATAAAGATAGATTTATCAAACCTCTAAAATACATATATATAATCCTAATGAAGTCTAAAACAATCTCCAATATCTAAGTCATCATGAAACATTGAAACAACATCAACACAAGCTCAATTATCCTTCTCGGGTCACTTACAATGTAAAAAAAAATACATAGTCAAATATTAACCTCAATATATTTAATTTTATAAAATTTAAATACTTAAAATATATATTTCCAAATGTGCCTTACATTCATCTAGAAATTCTCTTTTTACACCCTAAGCAAATTCTGCATAGATCAAAAGATATGGCCCAAAAACTAGACATTGATCTTTCCTTTGATAAATTCAAATATTTGAATTCAAATAGTTAGAGTTAAAATTTGGTCACCATGTACTCATCTTGTGTCCTTATATTTTAGATTAAATATTTACCATCTATCTTCTTCTAACTTTAACCCATAGTGTGCCACTTCCCAAGCATTAAACTTTGAACACTTGGCATCATCTTTCTTCTTCCTGACATCTTGGAACAAACACATTACATTTATCTCTTGTACATAGCTCAATATTTATCTATTTTTAAACATTATAAATTTTCAATTCATTTCTCTCAATACGTTATGTTGATCTTGATTAGTTTGAATACCCACTCATCGTTATATTTTTGAACTAGGTCAATCTTTACCTTTAATTGTCATTAAGAAACTAACACTTTAACCTATTTGAATCTATATGTGTTGTTAGATCAATCTATATTATTTCCCATGAATTTTTGTATCTTCATTTGGTCTTGATCTTTATCTCTTGTAAAATTGACTATGGGAACCATTACAATCTACCTAGAAGGCCAATCTTGGACCTTAATAACTTTTGCTATATTTAGACACATAATCTAAAATTTGGACCATATGATCTTCTCACATAATAAAATATAACCATATATCAATATACTCTTTTAAATTTTTTCATTTGAGATATAACACCATTAACATGCTCACTCATATTTTCTTTCCACAGAGCCAACTATGCCAAGAACTACTTGGAAGGCCAACTTTGCACACATATATTTTGATTTGCTTCATCATTTAACCTAAAATTTAGCACATATAAAATAGGAACAAGAATGAACAAACCCATATGATTATATTATTTTGAAACATCCATACATGTGATATATTCCATCACAAAACTAACTTACATGGTTCTTTCTTACCTCATTCAAATTTGGCTAAGAATTGAAAAACACTAACAAACTACCTAGGAGCCCATCTTTGCACTTGCATATCTTTTATCATGATTAAATGCATGACCTATGATTTATTTCATAATATATAGTCACAAATTTTATTAAAAACCATATGACCAACTCCCTTTGACTCATCCACATGTGGTAATGGTGATGTTAACAAACTACCTATTCACATTTTTTGCCACTAGACCCAAAATGTATAGATGGAAATAATGATCAACAAGATAAAGTACACTCATGAACACAAGCACTCAGATCATACTTGAACTTTGATAAGACCCATTTCACATCCTCAAATCACCATAATCATCTCTAAACATCTCTAACCATGACAAAACTAAAGATCAACCAAGCCTCTTTCAAGCAAATTAGGACAAGCACATTACACACTTTGTGATTATCATTCATATTATCAAGTCACTTCATCCACTCACTTGAACACCTCCATGACATCAGTGAAAACCATCTAACAATCTCCCCCTTTGTCATTGATGTCAACACCCATCATAACAAAAACACATCTCACCTTCTTTCTCTCTATTCAATCACTCTCAAAATAGGAAATTTCTCCCCCTTTGACATAATGACAAAGTGGTCACCAAATGATCCTAAGGACTTGAAAATACAACCAACATGAGAAATCCATCTTATAAAGATAGTATAAATTCTCCCTTACTTTGAGCCTACCTCTTATTGCCTTGACAACTTCCTCTTGATCCATGCTAACACTCTCTTCAACCAAGCACTATAATCAATGAAGAAAAAACACACAAAAGTACTAAAATATGATACAACTCACCTTGAAATGCACATACCTTGATCTTTTGGATAAATTAAGAAAAAATCACTCTTTTTCATACTAGGCCTATTTAGTCTCCTTCTAGCCTTACCTAGAACTTAAAATCCCATAAATTTTATTAGATGCACCTTTAAGCCCTAAAAATTCATATTTAGATAATTCTAATATGACCCCTAAATCACACTAATGTACATCACTTGTATCATCCTATGCAACATACTTCCTTCACAAACCTACTAGCTAATTAGGCCTTCATTTTGACAAAAAATTGAATAACTTGAAATCCAAAAACATTAAGATCTATGTAAATCATGATTTGACAACCCATTTGGCCCATTCAACCTAATAATAAACCTCATATCTCAAAACATAAGGAAAACCACTTTTCTAGCAAAGCCTAAAACCCTAGAATCTCAAAATTAAATAAAGCCAACAAACCTCCTTCTATTCAATTCCCTCCTTTTAAATTTATTTCATACTTAAAGATAAATATCATACACTTCTGGACCAAAATTTGAGCCTCCATACCTATGGGAACATTGAATTCATATAACCCATTTTAGGCCTGCTTGCCCTTAAGATAAAATTGAGAAAATCAAGAGTAGTAAAAAATATTCAACTTGAATTCAACATAACTTTAGACCAAAAAAACATGGAGAAATCCATAATATGGTCAACAAAACTTTATAAGCATTAAACTATTATTTATATTTCATCAATCTCATTATGACATCGAGAAACATCCATTTTGACCCTACACAATAGCTCCTTTATAAACCAATAGAATAAGATCATGAACTTGTTACTCCTCTCAACCAATGGAATTCTAATGATCAACACAATTATTTAAAACATAGGATCATCAAATCTATACCAAAAAAGCATTGGTCTAAAATACCAATAAGAAATCAACATACCTCTGTATTGATTTATCATTATGATCTTGAGCACAAAAACTTGATTCTCTAAAAGAAAGATGTCTCCTAAGAAGCATATCCAAAGACAACATACTTTCAAAATGTCCTAAAATGGTGTGAAACCAAGAGTTACTCATAAATCCTCATATTCCTTCTCCTCCTTAGTCATCTAATACTTGTAGTTCTTTTTCTTCTTAGGCTTAAGAGAAGTACCTTGTTCAACCACTACAATATTCTCCTTCTCTTCTAATATTGAATTGACAATACATGGAGACAACATATATTTATAATTGATCCACCTTACAGGTAAGAACCTCATTTGTAGGCATTGATAATTGATTTTTTTTGCATGATACATGCTCAATAATGTCAAGATGTTCACTTGTATCCATACACATCAAAACTAGCCTTAACTTGTACCTTAGTCTTCTCCTTGAGCTTAGTATTTTCATTCACAACATGAGTAAACAATAAGAGACCTTATAACTCTTCACCTTCTATATCATTCTCCACCATAGAAAATAGATTACATGGACCTGTAACCTCACCATGACTCAAACTTACCACCTTTGGTTTCCATGAGTTAACTTGTAATTGTTTGTGTAATCTAGGAGGCTAATTAAACTTATTTTGACTTAAAGTCCTTTGATTATAAAACCTATCAATGTGTCCAATCTTATCATAGTTTTATCAAATAATACTCCTTTATTGAAACACATTTTATCTTACCTTGTTTAGACAGACAAATTTAATGTGTCCTATGTCATGACAAATGAATCAACCTCCTCTTTTTGAAGAGGGCTCACCTTATCTAATATAATGTGTACAATGGTTTGTAAAGTATCCCACATAAAGATATTTGAGGCACTTAACTTTGTTCACACCTTTTGACTAATGACCCCTATCATAGTTTCATGTAAACTAATTCTTAGTAGGCTTGTATTCTATGCCCACATTTATTACATGTGTAACAATAACCATTAAAACTTGCATACCTCATGGCATTTGGCTATCTGATTTGATTATTCTTCACTTTTCTAGTACCTTCATTCCTTTTTTGATGATTTGTCTTCAAAGTATGATTTCCATTGTTCACATTAGTCTTCATCTTGTCTTGAGTTACATTCTTTTGTTCTTCATCATATCCAAGACTAATTCTACAATTAGAATTCTTTTGACCACTCAAAATATTATCTAGATTACTTCAGCTCTTGTCAAATCATATAAATGACTTCATCTTATTATATTTCTTCTCTTACTTAGATTCAATGACTAATTTTCAATTACATACCTTCAACATTCATCTTCTTTAGTTTTCAAGCTTGTACATAGGATTTCTAATTGACAAATGATATGTTTGACCATATATTCATCCTCATTGGTGTCTTCATTCATTATTTATTCATAGAAACTAAATTACTCCTTATAGTCCTTGGTTTTTTACTTCATCTTATTGTTAATATTCTTCTCAATCTTTAGTTCTTCAAGAGCATTTGAAAATGTAGTTTCATAGTGCAACTCATCTTCATCATCATTTGAACCACTCCAATTACACTCCTTTTGATGTTAGAAACTTTATTCCTCAACCGTGAAGAGGGATTCATATTCAAAAGGACCATAATCTTCATTATCACACTCTGAGGCACTATCTTCACTCTAATCTGATGAGATGTAGTCTTTATTGGTGTAGACTCTTCTTTTTCTTAAATAACTTCTTGTTTTCATAATTTTTTAATCCTTTCTTCCTATATTTCTTCTTATCTTCATCTTGGTCTTCATCATGCTTATAAGGTCAATTTCTATAATAATGTCCTATCTCTTCATAATTTAAGCATTTCAAAGGTATTTTACCCTTATACTTGTCTGAGCTTGTTTTTAATTTCCTTCTAAACAAAGTAAGTAGTTCATCCTCATCAATATCAAAAATGTCACTCTACTTGGGTTTCTTACCTTATAACTTCTTATTCTTAATTTTTGTCTTGAATATTTATTCCTTATTTTGTGGTATATCATCATTCTTCCTCATCTCATAAGCAGTAAGGATGTCATGCAATTCATCCAACTTCAGTCGATTAAGGTAATGCCTTTATTCTACAATAGACACTTTTGGATAAAAATTGAGTAAGAGGGACCTTAATACCTTTTAAACTATAGTATCCTCTTCAAGGTTCTCTCTAAGACCTCTAAAATTTTTCACAATCTCATCAAATCTCTATAGAAAACATGCCATTGAATCTTCTTCCTTCATCTTGAGACTCTCAAATTGTCTTCAATGAGTCTACAATTTTTCTAGCTTAACTTTTGAGTCTCTTTAATAAATAGCCTTCAATTTATCCCAAATTTCCTTGGAATATGTATAATATATTAACTTGGTGTATTCAGTTCATAAAAGACCATAATTGATAGAATTCATTACCTTAGAATTATTCTCAAACAACTTCTTAACTACAACAATGAATGGAAAAATAGTAGATGCAGAATAACCATCCACAATTTATTGTCAAATGTCAAATGCAAGGGACATAATGTATGTCCATGTCCTTCTAATCCAAAAATCATAATGAAATCCATTTAATATTAGTTCTTATGTAATAGATAAACCTCCATGATGACTACCCATATTTTACCTTAGATCACCTTCAAGCTCTCAAGCATTTACCAAAGGACCTGATCTGATACCAATTATTAGAGGTACAATCACTGAGAGGTGGGTTGAATTAGTTAGCCTAGATAATTTAACTTCATTTTCAATCATTTCAAACTCTTACTAAATTACCATAAGCATTCATGAAGCATACACATCATTCATAACAATGAAGAAGAGAGACAATGCAATATTAAACACATAACACATAACATATGTGGGAAAACCTCTTGGGGGAGAAAACTCACTGGAACCTACAATTGGAATATTTTCTTATAATAATATGAACTAATTTGTATTAGTTGTAACTAACCAAGGAACTACCATCCCTTATTTTAGAGAGACTACAATACCATAAGGACCTACTACACCTGTATACTAAGATACCACAACAACTATACCTTTAGCAAGTTTTACCTTGAAAGGGGGATAAAACCCCCTAAATGTTGACCATCCACAATAACACCTATGTACATGACATCTCCTAAACATTGATTTCCTACCAATCTAATGGAGATACAAATTATATTATCTCTATTCAAATCTCCACACTCAAAGCATCCAATGCCACCTTTTGGATCACCCTAGATGTCTTCTTGCATCAAAAACATAACCAACATAGCATACGCATAATCCTCAATATGATCTACTCATTAGATCATATACTAGTCACTCTCCCTCTCCTTCACTCCATAACTTTCACATACACACACCTCTTAAAAGTATAGAAACCATCAAATTTTGTTTCACTATTTATAAATCATTCATGATCATCACCATTTTGGTTGGCCACCAGACCTGACTTAACCCTTAAAGAATATATCTCATCTAGACACAAATCAATACCATCCACTAAGTAAATATCACTTTAACCTATTTGACTGGATATGCACCTTAGATCAATCTGTATGATCACCCATGAATTGTTGGATCTTTATCTCTTTCAAAATCAACTAAGTATGGGAACCATTTAAATCTTCCTAGAAGGCCAACATTAGACCTCAATAACTTTTGTTGTGGTTAGATGAATGATCTAAAATTTAGACCACATGATCTCTTCACATAGGAAAATATAAACATATATCAATTTTATCTTAGAACATTTTTTCATTCAAGATATAATACCATTAATCTTCTCACTCAAATTTTCTTGACACAGAGCCAACTATGTCAACAACTACCTATAAGGCCAATTTTACACATGAATATCCTTTGATTCACTTTATCACATGACCTAAAATTTAGTGCATATCAACTAAGAAAAAAAATAATCAAAACCATATGATAAAATTGTTATGAAACATCCACATGTGTGAGACATTCCATTACTAATTTGCTTACTCAATTCTTTCTTACCTCATGCAAATTTGGCTAAGTATGGGAAAACAATATGAAATTTCTTGGGAGCCCAACTTTGCACTTACATATATTTTCTCATGATTATTCTCATGACCTAAGATATGGTAGTCAAATAAATTTTCATAAACATATAACCAACTCCTCTTGATTCATCCACATATGGAAATGGTGACATCAACAAACTACCTACTCAGATTTTTTGCCACTAAACCCAAAATTTCTAGATGAAAACAATGATCAACCAAATGAAATCCACTCATGAACATAAAAAATAAAATAGTCCTAGATATTTTATAGGACACCTTTCACATCCTCAAATAACCATACTCATTTTTGAACATCTTTAACCATGCTAAAATTGAATATTAACCAATCCTCCTTTAAACAAACTAGGAAAAACACATTGCACACTTTGTCATTATCAGATAGACTATCAAGGCACTTCATCAACTCACCTATAAACCTCCATGACATCACCATGATATCATTCAAAACTATCGAAAAACCATTACCATAACTTGATGATGAAGGACTAACATGGATAATAGGCATCTATTTTTTCAAGAGTTCTTTTTGGTGAGGCATGTGAAGAACATCCGGAAGGAAAATAGATGCCTTAGCATTCTTAAATGAGACAAAAAAATTTAAATTAGAATAAATTAATTTTTATTGAGTCCATAAAGGAAAATAAGTGGTTATAACTTGAGGTATTGAAGCATTTTGGATAGGTCTTCAATCATTCTAACTTGGAGGAGGTGTAGGAGTGTTAGAGACTGACATACTTGTGATCATGATTTTATGCTTTGTAGGAGGACCAATTGAGCTTGAAGGCACACCTTTATCATATCCTATATACTTCCTCCTATTTCTAGTTTTATCTATAATTTAATTATATTGATTGAGAACATAGGTATCTTCAACTAGGAAGGTGGTGAAACTCACTCCTTGAGATTAGGACTTTAGATTTTATTGATAGAATAGGAGTGACACCTCCTTTAGCAAATAGACATTGTTCTCCACCTTAATAGACATCAATGAATTGACCTTGTTACTACTCTTCTCTTGTATAATATTGCTATGCACCAATACCATTACTCTTGTGTTGGAAGTAGAAATTGAGTTATATGCATTGGCAAGCCTATTGAAGTTAGGCTACCCTTGACCTCTCCCTTGTCCATATTTTTTACCATGTTTTTGATGATAGGGGTAAATTTTTTTATGGGCATCTTATTGAATATTATGTTTCATAGTCTTAGCATCTAAAGATTGAATTCTTTCCTTCCAATCAATGGTCTCTTCTAATTTTATAGGAGTAGTCCTTGGCTTGGTGTTGACATTAGGAACTTGGGAAATACTTAGAGTATCAATAAGAATATTAGGCATTATAGGAATAGACACTTTTTAAGGCAAAATTATTAATTTAATGAGGCCATTCTCATCTATAATGGTAAGGCCATATGCTTTAGGTAAATTGAAACCACCCATGGATTGTAGCATGATGACTATATTCATGCCAATGGCCCTCAAGTATGTAGGAAACTCAAGGTTAGAAAGTGGTCTCATGGGAGGAGATAACCTATACCAAGTTTTTTGGAACCTCTCATTATAATAATACATTGTATCCTTGGGGGATCTTTGGATCACTCTTTTATTTGGTAGATGAGTGAAGTGTGGTCACTCTTATCCTCAAACCTTGATATTAATAACACTCCAAAATCATCCCATGTTGTCATGCAACCACTAGGAAAAGTCTTATACCAGTTAATTGATTTCCCTCTAATGGGAATTTCAAGGAGTATAATGGTAATTTTAACCTTAGTGACATTGTGTCATGTCCCCTTTTTAGTGGACATTGATAAACTTGATGATTAGCCTATTATGCGACCTTCATAGGATGATAGTATGGATAAAGGGTCATGATGGAGCTTGGCTTGGCTTCGATTAGTAGAATTTCTACATTTGGTTTTCATCCAGGCTCTCTCAAACATGTTTGCCTGAGCTCCTACTTTATAGGGATATTAGACATGCAGTGGAGCACCCTTATTTTGGTATGGTCATGTGAAGAATCACTCCCTAATTCACCAGCTTTAGTTGGTTTGAGGATCAGACATATATTGAAGGAGATATTAATATTTGATTGATTTAATCAAATATTAATTATTTGGCCTATTTTTTAATTAGAAACCCTAATTATAATTTAAGAAAACCCTAATTAGGGCAAGCACATCTTTTGAGGGTATAAGGATTTCTCATGGAGGCCATTAGAGATCCATTGATGATTGATTATTCATATTGATTCTTGTTAAGAAATTCTTCTATGAAGATTGAGCCAAGGGTTCTAGGATTCCATTTGCATTGGAGAATGTCCACTCTTTAGTGTGTGTGATTCAGAGGCTATGAGATATCAGCTGATTTATTGCCAAATTGAGAGATAGCTTCATATAGAGGTTATCACAGAGGTTTACATATTTGAGAGGTAACTTCATATAGAAGTTGTCACAAAGCTTTCTAGGTATTTATTTTATTAGGTTTTTGATTCAATAAGTTATGCATATAGAGATCTTTTGTATTAGAGTCATATATATTGAGATTAGGTGTTCAGTAATCAGGGTGTGTTATACGAAGTCTATACAGATTTGTACCAGGCCATACCAACCAAATCTTAGATTGAAGAAGGGCATCGTAAATAGTTATAGGTCATAGGAAAGTGTAGAAACTGACATCAGCATCCCAGTGACTGACATCGGCCAACTGAGAACTGACATCAGTAGGATAGCCAACCAATAGTGACTGACGATGGTAGTTTATCAACTGATGATGGCTTTATAATCGACATCGGTGATTGTGTGTCGACACAGCAACCCGAGAGCCATTCTAGATTTGAAAAAGGATCAGGTTTTGAGATGATATTTGTATTACTTTATATGCATGCCAGAGAACTTCTATTGTAACCATCTAAGTGAATAAATAAGAGATTATATTGTGGTTTTATTTATCTATTTGAAATTATTCTACAAAATCATATCTTTGTATCAGAGTATTTGTCTCCTTATATTCCCTATTGGTTGGGGATATTATAGTGGTATTAGAGCTTTTGTTAAAAAAAGGGAGACCCTAAGAAAGGGATATTACAGTGGTATCAGAGCCAAATTCCTGCCATCTTGTTGGGTAGTTTGGGTAGATTGGACATTGAATCAGTTAGTAAATCATGATGACTTCAAGTACTCAGAAACAGTGGGACAATGATATGGAAAAGCTGGAACAAAGTTTGAAGAGGTTAAATGAATTTCTTTCATACCCTACATTCAAAGACAAATCCACACGATATAGGACAACAAATGATGAGTGGGAGTTATTAACACCTCAGGTTAGGAAGAGCATATCTTTTGATCACTTTGTTAAGTTGAGGAGAGAGCACTATAGATCACTTAAATAGGGCAACACCATGTCCCATGATCCTTATGAGATAGAAGATAGTGAAGATGAGGATGAGTCTGATGCTTGCACTCAAAGTGGGGTGGTGTGCTCAGATGTTAGTGCACTGATGGTTGATGATCTCTTAGATATGATAGGGATTGTAGAAGATTCCAAGGATCTAATTATTGTAGATGACACCTAGGAGGATAAAGTGGATAGTTTTGAGGACTTAGTTTCACCGGTAGTTTCCTTTGATATGGAGGAGTTAGATAGTGATGCTATAGTTGTTGATACTCTGTATGTTGATATGAGCTTTGGCATTGATTCACAGAGTATGGATGGTATTATTATAGAGGTCAGTGATTCTGAGTCTACTCGTTTGGACCATGCATCAGAGGAGGGTTGTAGGAGACAATCTAGCTAGAGCCACCATGTGTCTAGTTAGCTGAGAGTTAGTGAGTGAGACATTGCTACCACTTGCAAGCATTTCAATGCTGCTCATCAATTGTTAGCAGTTTATGGATGGGGTTCTCCTACTGGCATTAAGCAGGGAGGTAGTTATTTATCCTTGATAGAGATCCACTCTTTATGGGAGGTTATCCAAATTTTGAGACAGGATTATATGCAGTTGGTAGCCAACAGAGATTATCTGATGGAGTGGAGTAGCATAGCATATGATGCATTAGTGGTCAAGGAAGATAAGGTGAGTGAGCTTACTCAGTAGCTTGAGGTGACTTCTGAGATTCTTGAGAGTATTTAGTTGGCTTTTGAGGAGTCATAGTTTCATTTGGCTGAGGTGACTATGGAGTTGGAGCATTTGTGGTCTTCATCAGCACCAAACCCAGTCCATTTGTATATTGAGATGGTTGGTGGTGAGTACATTCCTATAGTGGTTGCTGAGGAACATGTTGGAGCTGACACACATGTTCAAGATTTAGGAGTACCTAGTCCTGATGAGTTTGGCATACCAGTGGAGTTGAGTTTCTAGATTGATTCTTCTCACATAGATGATAGTGTGTTATAGTTGGTTGTGCCACCTTTAAAGAGGGATCAATTATGGGATGGATTGGCACCATCTTTTGCAGATGGAATTGGCAGTTTGAGTTGTCCATTCTACTTGGGTTATGATGCTTTGAGATTTTGTTGCTCATGTGTTATTGACTATGGCAGTTGTGCTTTTAGAGTTTGGTTGAGTTGCATTTTCTAGTTTGATTATGGGTTCCTCTTTGTTCTACTTTTGATGATATTGTAGGTATTTGCATTGATTAATAGTAGTGCAGAACATAACTACATTTGGGATCCAGGTGGATCGAGTGGTTCATTGTTTTGAGATTGCTTGGGGACAAGCAATTTTTGGAGGGGTGGATTGTCATGTCCCCTTTTTAGTGGACATTGATAGACTTGATGATTAGCCTATTATACAACCTTCGTAGGTTGATAGGATGGATAGAGGGTCATGATGGAGCTTGGCTTGGCTTCGATTAGTAGAATTTCTACATTTGGTTTTCATTTAGGCTCCTTCAGACACATTTTCTTGAGCTCCTACTTTTTAGGGATATTGGACACATAGTGGAACACCCTTATTTTGGTATGGTCATGTGTAGAATCACTCCCTGATTCACTAGCTTTAGTCGGTTCGAGGATCAAACATATATTGAGGGAGATATTAATATTTGATTGATTTAATCAAATATTAATTATTTGGCCTATGTTCTAATTAGAAACCCTAATTCTAATTTAAGAAAACCCTAATTAGGGCAAGCACATCTTTTAAGGGTATAAGGGTTTCTCATGGAGGCCATTAGAGATCCATTGATGATTGATTATTGATATTGATTCTTGTTAAGAAATTCTTCTATGAAGACTGAGCCAGGGGTTCTAGGATTCCATTTGCATTGGAGAACATCCACTCTTTAGTGTGTGCAATTTAGAGGCTATGAGATATCAGCTAATTTATTGCCAAATTGAGAGATAGCTTCATATAAAAGTTATCACAGAGGTTTATATATTTCAGAGGTAACTTCATATAGAAGTTGTCACAGAGCTTTCTAGGTATTTATTTTATTAGGTTTTTGATTCAATAAGTTATACAAATAGAGATCTTCTGTATTAGAGTCATATATCTTAAGATCAGGTGTTCAGCAATCAAGGTGTGCTATATTTTATTGGTAGCTGTATGAAGTCCATACAGATCCATACCAAGCTATACCAGCCAAATCTTAGATTGAAGAAGGGCACCATAAATAGTTGCAGGCCAAAAGAAAGTGCAAGAACTGACATCAGCATCCCAGTGACCGACATCAGTCGACTGAGAATCGATGTTGGCAGGGTAGCCAACCAACAGTGATCGATGATGGTAGTTTATTGACTTATGATGGCTTTATAACTGACATCAGTGACTGTGTGTCGACACAGCAACCCGAGAGCCATTCCAGATTTGAAAAAGGATCAGGTCTTGAGATGATATTTGTATTACTTTATATGCATGCCAAAGAACTTCTATTGTAACCATCTAAGTGAAAATATAAGAGATGATATTGGGGTTTTATTTATCTATTTGAAATTATTCTGTAAAATCATATCTTTGTATCAGAGTATTTGTCTCTTTATATTCCCTATTGGTTAGGGATATTACAGTGGTATCAGATCTTTTGTTAAAAAAAGGGAGACCCTATGAAAGGGATATTATACATTGTGAAAACTATAAAAATTAATATATCCCTAATGTGCTCACTAACACTGACATGGTCTTCACCATTGAATATAGGAACACTATTTATAGAATTATAGGGAATGTCATCATAGGCATCAAGATGGATTGGGGTTTTAGTGTAAAAACTTGGGAAGGAATGCTACCTAACCCTTTTTTCTTAAAATTATTCCTCATTCTCTTGGTATTCTTGGCAAGTAAAGTCATCTTGCTCTTTAAAGGGCAAAATAGGCTAAGGGTGTTAAACTTGAAGAGGAAATTTAAGTTGAATAGGTGGATTTATGGGATTAAAAAATCTAATAGAAGATGACCTAGTAAGGGAAATAAAGTGTAATAATAAAAATATGAAAAAAGAATAGTCTAAAACTATATTTTACCTTGAATGGAGTCACCAAATGTTGAGTATCACACCATATTCATCTAATGTTGTCAAGACCAACATTCACCTTGACAAGTTATTTTTAGGAAAATAGTCCCACCACGCATGCCAAAATTGTTGGTACCAAATATAACACCCTATAATATGGTTTCAATCCTAATATAATATTTTAGAAACATTGGAATACCTCTAGGCCTATGGGTTACCTATAGTAGAGCTAGACCTCTAGGTTTAAGGGCTAGCTCCCTGAATTGACCTTTAAGTGCTTATCACTTTCACTAACTAATTGCATATGTAAAAAGGGTTATAAGTCTTAATAAAATAAATAGATTATAAGGGGGTGATACACCATTAATATCTCCAAAATATCGTCATACTCTTTTACTAAGAAATAAGACATGTAATACTAGCTTCAAATTCCTAAGATAATGTAACATTAGTATTTCAATATGGAGCTAATACGGATGAGACTATTCAAGGTAAGTGGACTAGATGTTAGATTTTAGACTCTAAGTAAACTATCATACTTGAAGGGAACCAAACACACTTGATATAATCCATATGAACTATTATAATGTTAACTTATTTTACGAAACATGAAAGGATAAAGAGAAGCAAGGATAGAATCTTACCACTAAACCTCACCATACATAACTTCACACACTTATAAAAGATGTTTTTTTAACTTAAAACTATATTTCATATATTATTCAAAGGAAAATTAAAACATCAAACTAGTAGGGATTCGATATAACATGTGTGGAATTAGATATAAGAGTGAAAATGGCTAGTTCTTATAGAATGTGATAAACGAGAGAGATGAATTGCATCTCAAGGGTCACAATACCACTTGTCAAGGCATAAAATTCAATTATGTTACATATGGGTGGAGTGGTAAAACTACCATGAAATGTCTTTTAGGAAAAAATGTCACTCCAATCATAAAAACTCCTCAAATCCAGTGTAAGAGCCTTCAACTACCTTCTTGGAAACTACATTCATCATTTAGACTCTCTTGAGAACTCCACAACATACTATGGAGAAATTACACATGTTTAATATGATGGTGGATTTAATAAAAATATCAAACATGCATTATATGTGTCCTTAACCACTGGTCTCCTTTTAGACAAGTGTTCTCACTACTTGTAGTCACCATCATCCTTATTTCACTCATTCCACACACTTGTGTTTCAAGTGACCTTCAATTTTTTTTTAAAAACCATGTAGGAGGTGATATGACACCTGTAAATATTTCTTATATCCTTAAATCCATCAAGTAGGACCTAAAATGTTTCTCAATTAGACCTATCATCCTCTCACTTAGTGATCACTTTCTATTCACTATGTCAATTTGGACTATCTAAAGTTAAGGTGTTTTTAGAAGTACCTATGTGTATGATTCAAGTAATAAATAGACATGAGGGGTTACATTAGGTCCCACTTGATCTCCTAAAGTGATCATCATCATTCAACTCTCTTTTTATCCTTTAAAACACATAAATCTATAAAGAAAACCTATTATGTACCCTATCCATATAGTAAGGTACAATCCAATCTAGTGGGAATAATCTTGGTGGAGTTCTCTACAATTTTAAATCACTTTCCAATTCATGCCAGCTCATTTTGATGCATTCATATCAACCTTTTTACCATCAAGTCATGAGCAAGGGTTTTAGAGGGGTTTAGGTGATTTTGACCCTTGTCACTTGTTCATAAAAGTCTAACATTCAATTTATTAATAAATCTCACTAAAATAATGTTTATGATCTTATTTAACATCCCTAACTCCTCAGGTTTCCATGCTAAGTGTCTTTATATATATGAGGTTCTAAAGATGGCCTCTCAAGCCCTTCCCTACATTTTATGCACTATGGGTTATTAAGGTATGAAATGAGCCACTTGTGATCTACCCTATATAAAAATAGTTCAAAACAATCTCATACCCTCTCATAAAGGTAATCAAATGCATTTCAATACTTACTTTATGTTATAAGTGGTATTGAGGCCTCATAGGGTTTTAGGCTTATTATAGGCCTAATAGGTCTATTCTATAGTTTTGTAGGTTCAAGCCACCATATTTGGCTTCTATAATCTATATGTCATCACTAATTATTTTTCATGATTTAAATAACCCTTCACACTCTTCTACAATGTTTTAAAAATCCATAAAACATCTCTTAACCATTCTCATACTAAGCCTATAGGGTGTATCTCTCTAGGAGTGCCCTCTATATGAGACAAAATAAAAGGAAATTCCCCTATTTTCCTAGGAAATAGGAATTTATTATTCAATTAAATATGAATTAGGGACCCTATTTATATAATATTAGGTTTGGGTCACATTCCTAACACCTCCAAACATCACAAAACCCAAGGTAGACTTCTGTAACACTAACTATGTGCAAGGTTGGTGAATTAATTGCAATCTGTATGTTGGAACCATCCATGCTCTGTTTACTTGTAATGGTAATATCATGATATGTTCATTATTATTATTTATGATGTTCTAACCAACATGTCTAACAACTATTCTTCTTTTCCAACTCAATGAGTACTCATCTCCAATTGACTAGAGTAGACTATAAAATTGTGTACTGTGTTTCCACTTAAGAAAATCCATGTCTATGGGTGAAAATTTAATATTAGACATTGTATCATGTTTATATTATCCCTATGAAATCATCAAGGTCAATTCTAACTCATTTTGACTCACTTCATGCTTAAATACTTGTACCAAGACCAAATTTCCATATGATACTACATTGTCACACTATAATCAGATTGTAGGTGGCCTTTCTAAGATCAAAAGACCCCTTGTAGATTTATTTCAGGTCTAAAAATTTGTGTTACACATCTTAGGGTCTCTTTGAATATTTTTGACTCATCTATAGTGAGATATTATATAAAATAGAGACCTCCTTTACATCACCTCTTGGGACCAACGACTTATCCTATCATGTTATCTTACTACTCCTATATTTGGACTACATAATGAAAACATTAGACCAATTCATATCTCAATATTATCCTTCATAAAAGGATCAAAATAAGGTCTAAGTCTTTATTTTGGAAAGTTTAGGGCAAGGAATCCTTAAAGTAACCTTCTTGACTTGTGGTGGGATAACATAGGTCTATTTGTCAATCCATTATTTTACCATGGCTACCATGAAATTTTCCATGTTCTCAAATATTATGAGGATTTCAAACAAACTTCAAACACTTTCATTTCAATCTCAAAAGCCTTTTTATAAGCCTTTTGTAGATACATACGTAGGACATACTGCAGAACATTGAATATTTAAGAATATGTTGTCTTAACTAAACATAAACTACAATTATATGGATTAAATATCTAATTAACTCATTAAGAGACCCATAAACACTTTGTAACCTGTTCACCACATAATCATGACCCTGTAAGACTCTCTTTTCTCCTAAATGTAGGTGCACATGCAAGAAACTAACTATGAAAGGTTGACTATCTATAATATGACTATGATTTACATAAACATGTTATTATTTGATACTAAAACTATAAAAGGAATGTTATCACCATGACCATTATGAGCATGAAATTTTAATATAATTTTGATTGAAACCACTATAGGAATGGAAAACTTCTATAGTTGATGAAACATGCCTGTAACTTTATAGGTGGTCTTAACTGGTAACTTGAGACGTTTGGATCATTAATTGACCTCCACATGTGTAACTAGGGCCAAAAATAATTGGAAAAGAATGTACAGACTAACCAAAACCATGTACAACATTTAATTTGTATAGACAAACTCAAATAAATAGAAAACCTACAGTGTGTGGGGATAAGCATGCAGAAAGAAGTAGTCAAATTATAAATAATGGTTCATAAAGCATAACTCATTAATCTTTAAATTACTACCATTAAATACAATTATAATAATATTACTATCTACCACCAAGTTAATTTTAATTGACTCATTCTCTATCGACCATACTAAACCAAACTAGTTAGTCATTTTTGCCTACCTAGTGGAACGATGGAGAAGTTAAATGATTTGAAGCCATTTTCAAGCATGTCAAGGTTGAAAAAGTGTCAAAGTGAGCTCAAGGGATCTGAAGGGTCACTTCAATGCCTTTCACACATGCCACAATTTATGTAGAAGCTATATAACCAGCTAAAACTACCCAAACTACCAACTTTTTAACTATTTTCTTGATCTCGATTTAGTACCTAGAAGTTTCAATTAGAGACTGACATGTTTGATAAGGAATTGACATGGCCGATGTTGAGAAATACTTAGGCACCTTTTTATACTTAGTAAAACCATACAAACCTTATTAATGACTCAAATATGACCCTATATAATATGAAAAGGTATAATGACTAAAAGTTGACTATGACCAAGGTAAATAACACATTAAATGATATTGCTAGGACCATGAAACAACCTATAAGATCTTATAATACCCATATATCAATTATTATACTATAGGGGGTTGAATTATGTTGATTTATGGTCAAAATATTTAACACTACCCATAGTACAAATTTCAACTCATTATGCCAATTCTTGGGATTATTTTTTTAATTTATTTTAATTATTATTATTAAATTGTTATTTATGAATTCATCTAGCACATTCCCTTATGGATAATATTAATAGGATAATTTTATAGTTACCTGGGGATAATCTGCTTATTATAATAATTACAAAGATGATAAGTCAGGTCTATTATCACATACTAGAGTATAAGGCATACCAAACCTTATGGTAATGTGCTCCTCTAATAATTGAATGAATATGTTATTTGTGTAATTATTGAATGTTTAAGCCTCATACGAATGAGTGTAGTATCTAATTGTAGTGATAATAAACTTGTGACCTAGAGATGAATTTTTGTTGATTTCACCTACAAATTCTATTCCTCATTATGTGAGAGGTTAATCTTTGATTACTAGTAGCAGATGTATTATTGGAGTGCACTCCTTATGTGAAGAAACTTGATAGATATGGTATCTCTAGACATGTGCATGTGCATCTTTGAATAAGTGTGTTCAATAGTATCCAACTCTAAATATTTGGTGGGTATTGAAATTCACTTATCCATTCCTAATCTCATACTTTCCATTAAGGTTTCTAAGCACATCAACTATTTCCTCCTTATTAAGACACCTCAAATAGAATCCCTCATGATCTATAACCATATTTTGATCATAAATTAGATACTTTTCATTTTCAATTCTCTCTTTTTTTATGATTAAAATGTATGGAACACTCATTATTAAATTTTTGGTGAACTTATCCTTGTAGTAATCATCATTGGTCATATTTTTAATGGTGTAATTATGGCAAGTCATTTTTGGATCTAATTTGATCACCATTCTATTCAATCATTATCCTCTCATAATTTCCATTGATTTAATTTCAAGGTTGAACTCTTGGAGGTTGGTCATCCACCAACCTCTTATTTCACCCAACTCATTACGTACCAACATGGATTTTACCATTAGGTCAGGAATGATAACAAAGGTTTTATTACACAATATGTAAATCCATAATTTATTGATATACTTAATCAATCCAAAGTCTTGATTATCCATCATAGTGCATCTCAATATTGAATTTATTGAAGAGGAGATCATAAATGAAATAGGTCACTCATTTACAACCCCTTTTCTCTACATAAAAAATGTTGGTAGTTGGATGATCTAAAGAGGAGTACATAAAAAAATGTTGATTGTAATCAAGGATGATCAATATTAGTATGCAAACAATTTCCTCTTTGATTTGAGTGAAGGTTTTTTGTGTTTCACTTTTCCATTTAATTTTAGCATCCTTGTTGAGTATTATATTCAAAGGATTCAATATCTCTAAAACTATAAATATAAACTTCCTCTTGAAGATACTCTTTTCAAAAATTGACTTCAACTCCTTATTTATGCTGAGAAATGGGATTTTTAGAATAGATTATACTCTCTTAGGGTTGATTGATATAGTTTACTTTGAAATGAAATGTCCTAACAACTTTCCTTTGGTGACTCCAAATATACATTTGTCTAGGTTCAAATAGATCTTGTGGTCTCTTTACCATTGTAACACTTTTACTAAATCCTTCACATGATTTTCCTTTATCTTGGAGAATACTATCAAATCATCCATGTACATAACTATAAACTTGCCTATAAGGTCTTTGGAGATAATGGCCATAACCCTTTCAAAGATAGTACCCACATTAATTAATCTAAAAGGTATTATTTTGTATGTGAAGGTTCCCCACTTGGTTTTTAAAGTTGTATTGATTATATCCTCATAATCAAATACCAGTTGATTTTATCCTAAATACCCATCAAGGAATGACATCATTTGTGTACCATTCACAATCCACAACACTTCATCCAATGAAGGTAAGGGATAGTTATGTCTTTCAAATGCTTTACTTAAATTATAAAAATTAACACAAATTTTGATATACCCATCATTTTTATTCACTGGGACTAAGTTTTCAACCCATGTAGATTGTCTCATAAAAAATATGATCCTTGGTTCAAGTAGTTTTTTTCACTTCTTTAAAAATTAGTGGCTCTAATAGTAGATTAACAGGCCTTCATCTATGCCTAAAGGGATTGAATCTAGCTTTTAGGGTGATATTATGTGTCAAGATAGAATTATTTATTACCTTAATATCTTCATAAAAATATGAAATAACATATTTGAAATATTTTAGGCCTTATAGAAAACCTTGTTTTATTTAGGGTACAGGTGGTGCCTAAAATCAAATTTTTCACATCATTTTCATTATTTAAATTGTACCACTCATGTTATATTCCCTTAATAGTGGTATAATTATCTTATTAATTTTATTAATGCATGCCAAATACCCTCTCAAGTAAGACCATTCCCTTGGGTATGTTATTGGTCTAAAATTCATTGTCCCGTCTTCATCTAGTTTGATGTCCTCTTGACCATCCTCATTAATGATTTGAAAACGAAATACATGTACATTAGTGATGAAGTATAATATGTGATTTTAATAACTGAAAACTTATAAATTATTAATATTATCTAGGAATAAAGGGGTAAATACCATCTTTATTGATAATATTCTCATTCTTGAATTGGTAATGGGATCTAAAGTGCTCAAATAAATAGTTAGTGTAGTAGTTATATAGTTATTTTCTTGGGCAGAGTATTAATTCCAAAAGCTTTAGAATATTATATTATGTTTAATATGCATTTTTGGTACTTATAAAAGTGTTTTTATAAATAATAGTTCCTTACTTGTCTAACCACTAATTTAGAACCTCCCAACACTTTGATTCTTCACTTTCTTTCCTATGGCAAATTGAAGTCCATGGACCAATGGTTAATACTCTGATATATTATTGGTAAAAGAAAATTATAGGTAGTATTTAGTTATATAATATTCTCATCTAGGATTAATCAATTAAAATACAAAACCACATGCACTTTTAGACCTGGAACCATCAAACTTTATTGTCCATAAGTCAAATTTTATTGTGCCAGAACTTATTGGTGGTCTTTCCAAGGGAAGTGTAGTTGTGATGTTAATATCTTGGTGTAATTTCTCATTAATTATTGAATATGTACTTTTTATATAAGCTAATGAATTTATTTTAAATGATACATATTTTATGGATAACTCTTTTGTGGGAGAAGCAAGAATGGAGTTACCCATTGTAATTTTTTCATCTTGTAAAGTGTATAAGAACTATTAATTTCAGCTTAAGTAATTATATTTAAAATTCTTACATATTAGAATTGAATTATGAAATGAGACCATTTTTTAGTCATAGTATAAGTCCCCTTCATCTAACTAGTTTAATTCTTCAAAAAATTTATTATGTTTCACATTGAGCATGTTAATAGTAAATATATCATGGATCCCTTATTTATATAGTGAGTAGACTCGCATTTATGAATATTTATAGAGGGTCTGATTTTTTTGGTTATATTAAATGATCATATGTGCCATCTCCATTTCTCACTAAATTTTAGTCTCTCTTGGTATAACATGCCATGGTAGCCATATGTGGCTATTATTGGTTGCCATATAACAATTCAAAGTTCTTGACTAGTCTCGACTTAACAATATGTAATAAGATATAGGATATCCACCACATAGATATCAATGAATTACTGAATCCTTGGATCCAAGGCCAATTCCACATTTATATGATTCAATTGCCCCACTACTTTCATCATTATTTTTCCTAGTTGGGAAACCATCTGATTTGAATTTGTAGGTGTAAGGCCTAGTTGTTGGGAAATAACATATGGCATGACATTCTTAGAGGCATATAAACCAACCAATAAATTATGTAAGTTCTTGCTAATTATTATGACTATTAAGAGGAATGGAGGTGTTTCAATGTTATCCTTATAAAGAGAAACATGTGCATTATAAATTTTAGTAGATTATTTCCAATTATTAGCATAAAACTCTTAAAAAATCAATTTTCTTTGTTATTATAAATTTTGAGTAAATTAAACATAGTAATATTAGATTTATTATTATTGAGATATTTAATAATATCATAGTTGAGTTTTACCTTTTATTGATGTTTAACATCTATGATATATGTAACATAATTCTTGGGTTGATAAGAGGTGGGAGGTCCTTTAGGTGGAGGAGGATTATTTCTTAAATTTACATCATGTGGAACTTGAGTATTACTCAAATGAGTAGAGGTGGTCAATGGGTTGGCTGATTTACTCCTAAGTTTTTAATTATTTCCTTTTTAGAACTACCTAAATGCATGGACTTCAACTATAATATCTTTGGGTTTATTTTCATAAAAAAATATAAATTGATAAATTTACAATAGTAAAGCCATTTTTGGGTTCCCTCCATCTTGTTTTTTTAATTTCATTAATAGTGGGAATAATTTCCATGTTCTCCATCTCTTTTTGGAAGATGTTTGAGGTAGATATAAACATAACATATTTAGTTTTTGCATGGTAAGCTATGTTTTATACTTTGCATAAAGTGTCCGAATCCAAGTCTATGAAATTTACATAATGGGAATCATTGTTATTATTTTGATTACCATTGTATAAAGGATTGGGAATATTTTTATTATTATGTTTGGTATAAATTGCCTATTATGTCTCTATAAATTGGAATTTATACCTTGAGGTGAGTTATTTGAATTCTAATTTGAATTATTAGGTCCATGTATTCTATATTGACACATCATTGGATTGAATTTTGACCATTTATTTCAAGTTATTTACTTCTAATTTTGTGATAGTTTTGGGTTGGTCTACTTTTTTAGGTTAGGAATTAGTCATAGGTGCACCTACATTTAATAATTTAGGGGTAGTAATGGGATCATTTTTGTGAGCATGGTTAATAGGTTTTTAAAGATTTAAATAGGGTGAAATGCATGCTGAGTGATACTATATGAAACATACCCACTAATGCTCGATGTAGTAAAAATGTTATTGTCTGTCATTGGGGCCAACTGTTGATTGTTATCTTGGGGAATTACATGATTGTGATACATATCTATTAGGATAAAAATCATGATACATAAGGTGTTGATTGAATATGGATATAATTATATGCCTTTATTTGTCCTAAGGATGGTAGAGAACCCATACTATGTCCTTGAAATCCCATTTGGTGTTTCTTGTCCATGACTTCATTATATGCCAATGAAATGGATGTAAGTGTATTTGGTTTTATTATAAGGAACATTTATGTCAAATAAGTAGATACCTTAAGTAGGTGTGGATGGTTGGAACCTCTTCCATGGTTTATGGGTCTATCAACATTTGATATATATTATGTAATATAGCATGGAACATGTTCATCAATTCATTTATCTCTCTTTTAACAACTATAACATGATGATATAGGATGATAGGGTCAATGATAAAACTAAAATGTTTCACAAAGATTATTTCGAGGCCATTCTTAGGTTTTATAAACCCATGGGGTAGTAAAAAGTACTAGGCACATGCAGTTTATCTTAAGTAATATGGGAACAATATATAAGAAACATCATCATGTTGAACCTGCATTCTGATTAGTGCATCCTTCAAGGATTTAATATGTTACTCTACTATTTATATTCCTCAACCTATGAATTTGGGAAAATTGTTATATAATTTTCTGGGTAGATCATGTGCTATCTCTGGGACAACCATATGGTATTAACCTTCTTTCCCAATATAGGCTATGGGATTGGCCATTGATATATGTCAGGGAAGCACAAATGGGGCTTGTATCTATAAGTGAATTACCAATTGACTAAATGGGCATAAAACTTTCTTTTCCTTTTTCAGATCTTTGTTTTAGTATAATATGATTATTAAGTACTAAGAACTCAAAATTTTCCCCATAAAACATTGATCAAGTGTTTATCCTCTTATTTTATAACTTAAGAGATAGTTTAGATTAATGGAATTGAATGTTTATAATGAATTAGTTAAAACTTTGTCTAAAAAATCAAATCATGGTTCATAGAACCTCATTTTAGCACCAAATATGTTGATCAATTGTTTGACACAACCTATCTTGAAAGGAAGAAGATCTTGAGAGGAAACTTCTTCCCTAAGGCCTAAATATACCAGTTCTTGGTATGATAGTCTTCACTAAGTTGGTTGATATGGAATACTCATTTTAAGGAGCATATTTTATGAATTTAGGTGTAGGTTGATTTGATTAATATATTCATTAGGATCTTTCATACTTTCTTGATGATACTTGCATATTTCAGCCTTACATAGAAATTAAATTTTCTTAGACTTTCATATAAAAAGCACAACTAATTTATTTACTAGTTTACCACATTAATATATGAAATAATGTTATAATTGAGATTAAAAAAACATGAAATAATAGTCAATATAAAAATTTAATTATAGATTACTTTTGTTGATACCCAATCCCTAAGCTAAAACACTTTTAAAAGCAAATGTAAAATATCAAGGTTAAAGAGAAAAAGAGCTTGATACCATGAGGATCAAGGTGAGATATATAAATAAACAATCTCTATTAAACCAATATTTTTCTTAGTGAAACCTAGTATAAATATAACTAAATACAGTGTAAGATTTTAGAGAATATTTACTATGAGAAGGAAAGGTTGTCACCATCATAAAACACACATAGGAAAATGTATACAATATATAAATAGTCTTCAAACATCAATATTTT
The DNA here is from genome assembly GCA_037957365.1 of Torreya grandis. Classification (NCBI taxonomy): domain Eukaryota; kingdom Viridiplantae; phylum Streptophyta; class Pinopsida; order Cupressales; family Taxaceae; genus Torreya; species Torreya grandis. Next base: position 758,373 of record JARHVA010006606.1, read on the forward strand.
CCTTTTGATTAAAAATTTTTAGATCCCATACAACCATTCAACTACATAATTCACCTTAGTGATAACATGACTAAAAATAAGAGAAGAGAAACAAGACTAATATATAAAGCTATAAAGAATAATAAAAAGGAAGTGTCTAGTTCTCTATATGTTTTTTTACAATTCACAAAGAGTCAAGATTGAAAAAGTATTTATAAGTCCTATAAATAGGAGATATAGGGAGATTCAAATTTCAAAATTCCCTAAGGGAGGATGTACATTCCATTTTTTAAATTAGTAAATAATTTAATGTGGGTTAAAAAATGTAGTTGATAATTTCTATTAGACACCATGCTATTATGAGCATGCGTGTGAATTATATTAGCCAACTATAGTTGGAAGTGGATGAAAATTCCTTGGGATTTTTATTTAGAAATTTCTACCATCATTGTAGTAGAGAATTCTCTTCTTCATGGTGTATTCATCCTTAGTGTCTTTTTATCTTTTCCCAAATGCACATACCATTCCCAAATTTAGTGTCATCACCTAGTTTGTCTTTGAATTTTGCCTCTCATGATCAATCCCTCTATTAATACATCTATGTAAATTAACATTGTAAGTTATATTAGACACACAATCAATTTTTAAGTTATGATAGTTTTGAAGGTTATATAGGTCATCAAATTTAGAGCATTATCTTATTGATATCATTTCTATCATGTCCTCTATTAGTGGGATCTTACCACATGGTTACTCCACATTATTATACTAATTAGATATGGATTAATATATGATGTTTTTATTATAGCTATGGTGAAGTAGGATTTCACCATGTGGCATAATCCCACCTTCCTAAGATATCTAATGGGTTTTAGATTTGTATAAACCATCCTTGAGTAGTGGGTTTCCTCAATCATGTCACATGAAATCATCCTACTAATCTACTCACTCTAAGTATCTTTGTTAAGTATGGAATCAATTGGGTTAGTGGGTCACTAGGATTAGCTAACATGGTATCATCCTTATAATTCACTGAGTTGAATGCCTCTAGGTGAACTCAAATTTTTTTAAGTCATGCATGTTTATGTGGGTTTTATGCACACCACATAGACCTTTACAATGTATCCTCTAACACTTTAGGATAAATGAAATATTTCACTCAAATGAATGAGTTATAGTGTATTTGGTTTTATAACAACGTGTTGGTCGAATAGTGGTGAGCAAAGCAGGTTGTTAACCATAGATGGTTCATCTATGGATATACCTAAATATACTTGAGGTGTGTATAAGGATGATGATTTTAACTAAGGTGGACAAGTAAACCAAAATAAACTCAAAATAGGGAAAATAAGGGAAGAAAAGAGGCATGTGGACCACATAAGATGAAAACCTTTCAAGACTAGCACTTAAACTAAGGTATGATAAGAAATCAGAAGACCAATATTTGTTGTAAGCTGTTATATCACACCAACAATAAAAAATATTAAGGAGTCAAAGGGAACCAAAACACATCTAAAATAGGGAATATAAATATCACTAAGAAGGCATTTAAATTAATTAATAATTAAAATTAATGGATTTATTATAAATATAACTCATGCACAATCAAATAAATAATATACTATAATAACATCATATCCCACACAGTCTAAATAATTAGATAAGAATAAAGATTTACACATAAAGAATAGGTCAAGGATAACTTCTCATATTTTTTTATTAATAATAATAGCCAAAATTCTCCTCCCTTTATGACTAAGAGGATACAATTATAAATAGGTATAGGATGGGGAAGGCCTCATATATTAAGCATCATCTAAGTTTACAATTCCAAAAATATAAAAGTGTGTTATGAATCATGTAAAGGATTATGTATAATGATAATATTTAGAATATACTTTAAAAAAAAACTAAAATACACATGTGAGGTAAGAAAGTTAAGAACTAAAGTTTCAATTTTATTATAACTTGAAAATACATAGCGATATTTATCAAGGTGTTGATGTGGCACCATTGGCTGAATAATTCAATGAAGCAACTAATGTTACAACTCAAGTACCATTGAAGGCCCTTGAGGGATAAAAACTAAGCCTATTGGAGTCTAAAAGACCTTAAATCTTGAAAATTGGTCACCTTGTGTTTTAATGGAAATAATGATAGTTGACTAACACTAGGGCCTGATCCATAAGATGGCTCTTTTACCTTGAGTTTTTCAAACAAAACATGAACTTCATTGAAATCTTTATTTATGATGTCAAAATTAACCTGGGAAGGTTTGAAGATTTTGATGGACTTAGCCATCAACCTTACTTTTTTATATTTTGTGCTCTTGAATTTTGATCCCAAATCTTCATATCTTTCCACCATATATATATATATATATATATATATATATATATATATATATATATATATATATATATAAATTAACTAATTGTAAAAATTCATCATTATATATATATATATATATAAATTAACTAATTGTAAAAATTCATCATTCGTTATGTAAATTGTACCTTCAACTTCTTTGAGTTTGTTTGCATATTTTAGAAGAATATTCTCAAAATATTGGCTTGTTGAATAGTTCACCTATCAGTGAGATCACATTAATGACCCTCATTACCCTCAAAATATCTAAGGATGTGCATTAAAGATTATAAAAAAATCTTAATAAATAATTTATTTGATTATACCAACTTAGGGAAGCATCCCTTCTTATAATTACATAGTTAAGGCACCATGATTCTTCCATATTGGTTATAAAGTTTAATTATTTTTTATGTATAAAATGGAAATGAGGGGTTATATCATGTCAATCCTATCTCTAAAATTTACTTTCATCCTTTGACTCTTCTTTGAACCTTAAAAACACTATAAATAGTCAAGAAAAGTTATTTTCCACCTTATCTATACAAGTAGGGAAGAAATTAAGTTGATGGGGGGATCCTTGGAGAGTCCTCTATTAATTAAAATAATATCCCAAGCCATTATAGTCCATATAGATGCATCTCCTTCTCCATTTTCCCAATCAAGTCATTTGCAAGAGTTTTAGAGGGTTTTAGGTGATTTGCCTTCTAAGGGTTGTTCACATAGATCTAACATCCAATTTTTGAACAAATTACATAAATTATATGTTTAATACCTCATTAAAAATACCCCAAATCCTTAGACTCCCACTCAAACCCTCCAAATAGGTGTGATCTCTCAAAGTTTCCCTCTCAAGCTTTGTTCTCAATTATGTCCATGCTTAACTTGATTTGACCAAAAATATGGTTTGTCTGTGATCTCCCTTTCACTCCAAAAGATCAAACACACCTGATAACTACCCATAAACATGTTTAAATGAATTAAAATGTTCATATATTAACCAAAGTGATACTCGACCCCCTTGAGGGCTTTAGGCCTATACTAGACCTAATGGGTCTTCCTACATACTTGTAAACTTAGACCACCCTATTATGTTTCTAACATATATTAAGGTTACCCTATGTCCATTAATGTATAATAAAACTATTATCATATCCTTGATAGGCCTTAATCACTCCTCAACTCACTATATCATCTCTTTTTCTCAAAACCTACAGGTTTCTACCCTTATAGAGTGTCCTCTATCTAAGAAAAAATAGAGTTCGTTTTCCCTAATACCTCATGAAAAATGGTAGTATGAGGGGATTATCTAGATGTTAAGGACACTTTATGAAAATTTTCATGGCTTTGTCTCATCTTTAACACTTCTAACTATCTCAAAACCTAATAAATACTCATGGGTAATCTTATTGTGTGTAGGGTCTTGAATATTGACTATAGGTTGTATTGTTAAATAGTTTATCTACATTGTTTCCATATGGTAAGATCCTAATGACATAATGATGACACTTTATATTCATTTTCAAACATTTTTATCATCAAATCTTTTGTCAACCTTCCATTCTCACCTCTCAATTTGATTGGTATAGATTGCAAGTTGACTATGACTATGTTATAACTTAGAGATTAAACTAATCAATACTCTATTTTATTTATTTGGTAATTTAATATGATAGAAATAATCATAAATAATATTTATATCATGCCCATATTATTTTTTCTTTTCCAACTCCTTCATTTCAAACCTTGTACTTGAATTATCAGAGATGTTGATTGTGTTTCACTTTCTTGTAGGTGTTTACCACATGTTTATATCTTATATCATTTCTAAAAGGTTTTATATAAGTCATTACTATCATCAAATAGTCATTTGGATCAAATTAAACCATGCATTATTTATGCTAATCACCAATAATAGTCATCTTTTAGGTCACTGCTAACTATAGTCAACTATAGTTGACTACTGATGGCATAACAAGGGTCTTATAGATTGTGTTTTCTCATTAAAAGCTATGTCACATACCATTGAAATTAATTTTATGTCTTAGGATAAACTCAAATGGAAATTATTGGTATTTTTAGGCCTACTTTCATCAAGGTCCACTTTATGGATTTGTGAGTTACCTACATTCAGGTTGTGACTTTTCTGAGTAGTGGCACATGTGTAGGTGTTGATAGAGATCAATACCCTATAATTTATCTCTCCTCTAATTCCCTTGAGTCAATATTTTTCCCTTTCAACCTCTAAATAAACACCTATAATTAAGGTATGTTCTTACCTTTTTATATGTTGACAATTAAGACATTTAGAACCCAAAATATTGTAGTAAATATTGAAAAGTTGTAGTGAACAAATGAAAATAATGGAGGCCTATAAACATCATGCTCCTGTAATCACACATACATTCCATTTTTTAATTTTCTTCCCCTAGGATAGGGATATAACATAGATATACTTGGATTCATAAAAAATCCTTGAAACACTACTATATGGCATCACCAAAAATGCCCAGGGCTCTATTGTCCCTAAACATAATTCTTCTACTTGAACATCGTTTCTTAAGCCTACATATCAATATATTTCCTCAAACATAACTCTCATGGTATTATCCAATTAAAAAAACTTGATGAAGGTTTCAAATCATGTTTGAACATATTTGTGAGACAATCCCAAGTCTCTATCAGTGCCAACTATAGGTGGACATTTCAATGTATAGATAGTGAATGTGAATATAGGAAGTGTGCATATGATATGTATTCATAATAGGTTTTAGATATTATCAAGGTATATAAATTCATCTTTCCCACCTTGAATGATTTTCATGATGATATTATCTATAACACCTATAGGTGCTCATTCATGGTGGATGACTAAGCATATATGAAGGTTGACTATCATAAGATATAATATGATGTTTAAAGGTAATTTTCTTGACTATTTATGATAAAATAATATTTTAAATAACTTTTGACTCTTTTTATACCTTTAGTGGACGTTTTCACACTTTGAGACACCAAGATTGTAGATTGAGACTTGTAGAAAGTTGATTATGTGTCACATTTTGACTGCAACCTTCATTATGTTATATTTTGATATTTTTATTATAAGTATATGGGGTCAAGGAGACATTTATACATGGAATAAAACACCTAAAAATTCTCTTAAACCACTATAGAGAAGGAAACCTTTTACAAGTGTTAAAATCTGACTGTTAGTCCACTAGTGACATCAACCTACAACTTGGAATATTTGTATCATGAAAAAAAATAAAAGCATACAAAACAATATTTAAAACATGAAATTATTAATTCCACATCTTATATAGTAACTTAAAATCATTAGATTATATGGACCTATTCATACAAGAGAAAAACCTGTAGGGTGTGGGGATTAACTATCAAAATAAGACAGTTAAATTGTTAAGAATGGTTCATAAAATATAGATTACCATTTTTAAAAATAAAAACATGAAAATTAATCTAAACAATTTTATTATCCACCACCAATGTAATTTTACCTAGAATTCCTCTTACTAGTCATACCATCTAAAGACATGTTTACTAGTTTTGTTTGCCTAGTAGAGCAATGGAGAGATAGAATGGTTTTGGTCGAATTTTGGATCTTAAAAAGTATTTAAATAATGTAAATTTAGTAATTTAATTTTAATTTTCACTATATAAAATTATCCAATGTGCCACTCTCTTATATAGGCCACACAACCTTCAAAACTCCTCCTTTCCACTTATTTTCTTGATTTTTAGTTAGGAACTTGCAAGTTTTAGTTAGTCCTAAATTTTATGAAAATTAATATGACATAATCAATGTTTTATTAAATTTTATAAAACTTTTTCACCCTTCAAAACAATACCACCTTCATTTATGACCCATATATGACCCCTAAGTAACATAAAATGACATAAGGACTAGTAAAGACTATGACCAAGGACATAAACATATTAAATCACATAAAACGAACCATGACACATCCTATTACATTATAATAGATTAATATAGCAATTTTTATACTATAGTATGTTGACTCATTTTAACTTGTCAAAATGGTCAACATTCTTAGTGATTTCCCAAGCGTGGTATGCTTGCTATTGTAGGACTAGTAGCATAAGCTTGTATATTAGGCCATAGATTCACATATACATAGTTTTTAAAAACAATTTTAATTTTAAACCATACCAAAAATAAATTAAATACACACAAAACAAGACACACAAAAGGAAAACACACATGTGTTTAACTAGAACACTTATGGAACATAACACAACTAAAAGAAAGACATACACACCTAATATAATATATAAAAAACCTCACTCTTTAGGTGAAAATATCCTTACCAACTTCAACTACTGTCAAATATGGTTCCTCTTACATCTTTATCACTCCATGAAGGCAATCTAGGATGAGAAGCATGTCCATCATCAACTACTTGCATATGTGAATGTTCAATAAGCCTACCACCTCTATGTATTCTTAGACATGAAAGTAGACTATTTGGATCCTTCATGAATAATATATCTTACTCTCTAGGAACCTTTATTGGATCTATAAATAAATTTATCTCTATCAAATCTGATTGGTACTCCCCAAAATATAAATTAGGAGGTATGATAGTCTTCTCAACCTTTCTCTCCTATATGAAATAATGTATTTGATGTTTGGAAACATCAAGATTGTCTTATGTATGATCCAATACCTCTTAATGTGGACTTAACTCACATGGATTTATTTTTGGTTCTTCAATCACAATAAAATATGCCTTGACCTCATTCTCCATGTTTATAACTCCTTATGAAATAGCTTCATCAAGCTCTTTCATGACTGTAGACTCTTGATTGGTAGAATGACCTTCATTGTCATGTTTGAAATAACACTAAACAACTTTCTCATTAGTCTCATTAACAATTTTGATATCTTACATTCAATCTCTTGGAGAAAAAGGGGTCTTACCCAACCTATCAAATTCTTTACATATGACATTGAGCCTTTATCAAAGTTCATCCTCATTCACAAAATCACACTCCTTTCCATGCTTAGTGAGACACTCAACATCATATTTATTAGAATAATTATCAAAAACATCCGATATATACCTTTTAATAGGGGAAGTAGCATTACTTATCTATCAAACTCTTGACATATGGCATTAAATCTTTTCCATAAGTCATCCTCCACTCCCTTATGAGTGTCATCATCAAGGGAAACATTATCAATAGGAGGTTGAAAGACATTATTTTTTTCACTATGGTGATCAATTACATTCTTAAAAATATCATCATCATACTTATAAATCATGTAGTTAACTTCAACAACTTGTGAGAAAGAATGTTTCGAATTTACCTCAGGTCCCTCAAATAGCTCTTTATGCATGATATAAGTGACAAGGTAAATTTTCTCAAAGTATACATAAGTATCATGTTCATAATAAATTTCACCATATTCAACTATAAATAAGTCAACTATGCCCTCAATCTTGGAATAATCACAATCATCCACATTAGATTTTTCTTTCTCACTTATTGCATAATTCAAGTTAAAGATTGATTTAATGTAGGGCTCAATGTGATACCTTATAAAAGGATGAGTTATTATGGTCACCTTGGTTCCATATCTTATCATAAAGGTTAACAAGGACTAGTTAGATAAGAGGTAACCACATATATTGGCTGTAGATTTTATTAAAATATAGATTGCGAAATGAGCAGGAACGTCAATAACAACTATATCTTGGAGGATGGGAAAGCTAGGAAAATCATGGAGGAAAACCTTTAAATTTTTTATCAAAACTATTGTATTATTAGGTTTAACGTCTATTTGAATCACTAATTTGATATGATTTTCATATTCTAGGCCTAACTTATCAACTACAACCTTGGGCATGACTAATGTAGAGGATCCACTATCAACTATTTAATTATGGACTAGTTTTTCACCCACTACGAGAGCTAGGTAGAAAGGTTGAGTCTTATCATATTTATTATATGTTTAAACAATGGTGTTAAGGAGATGTTTAAGATTAACATGACCATGAACTTGACTTGAAGGTGAAGGACTAGTAGTAATAGCTCTTTTTTACCAAGCATATGAAGGACATCCCATAAAGAGATAGATGATTTGGGACTTTTAAATATATACACTATGTGTATAGAATAATTAATCACCTTATATTGATTAATTTTATAAAAATTATTGCTTATAACTTGAGGAATTAAGACACCTTGAGAAGACCATACCACATTTTGACTTGAAGAAGGTGTAGGTGTTTTGGGACTACCATGCTTCCAACCATTCCTTACTACCTTTTATAAGGATTGGATGAAATTTTAGGCATTTTATTATCACCTTATAAATCCTTCCTCTTGGATATAGTATTGTCTAAAACAAAAGTTCCTTGGTTGAGCACAAAAGTATCTTCCACCAAGAAGTTAGTGAAGCTTTTTCCTTGAGGTTACCAATCCTCATTTGCTTGCATCATGACTTCATAATCAACTCATAGGAGAGGAGTGACTCCTCCTTTATAAAATATATATTTATCTCAACCATATTTTTCATCAATAAATTACCCTTATTTCCAATCTTCTTCTTGCACTAAATTGCTATTCATCGGTACCATCTCTCTTTCATTGGTTGTGGAATTGGGATTATACACATTGGTAGGCCTATTTAAGTTGGGCTGCCCTTAACCTCTTACTCTTCCATATTTTTGGCCATATTTATTATAAGGTTTGAATTATTTCATATGTATAAGGTTTATATGCCTTCTTAGGATCAGTCCTAGGCTTAGCATTTACATTAGGAACTTGAGCAATGTTTGGAGTATTAGCATGAGTATTAGATAGCAAGGGCATAGAAACTTTATGAGGTATCTTTCCTTATTTAATGAGGCTATTATAAAATATAATTTAAATTTTATATTATTTTATAAGAGAGAAACCACCCATGGATTACAACATGATATAAATATTAGTACCAATGGTTCTCAAGTATGTAGGGAACACAAAACTAGTAGGTGGTCTCATGGGAGGAGGAAATCTATACGAAGTATTTTAAAAACTCTCATGTAATTCATGCATTATTTACTTAATATCTATTTTTATCACATTGAGATATTATATTAGACAGGCATGGTAACTTTCATACTTAAATATTAAAGTTAACAACACTCTAAAGTCATCGTATGATGTGATGCATCCACAAGGCAAAGTCCTATACCAATCAAGTGATTTCCATCTAAATGACATGTCAAGGAATATAATGGAAATATTCTCTTCAATGACATTGTGGAAAGTAAAAAAATTAGAGATATCCCTGATGTGTTCACTAGGTATAACATGACCCTCACCATTGAATATGGGTACACTCTTTATGGCATTGGGTGGAATGGCATCATATGCTTCAATATGAATTAGATTATCAATATTAAAGGTAGGGAAGGAATGTGGAATATCTATGATGGATTGGATTTATTCAAGTTATTCACTCTCTTCATTAGAAAAATCTTCTTATTATTTAAATTGAAAATTAGGTTGAGGGTATTGAACTTCAAGAGGAAGTTCAAGTTGAATAGGTGGATTGATAAGATCAAGTAATATACTACATGATGATTTTGTAAGGACCATGAATTATAAGACTAAATATATGAAAAAATAATGGTCTTGAACCACATTATACCTTGAATGGAGTCACCAAATGTTGAGTATCACACCAATTTGTAGCTATTGTTATCAAGACTAGCATTCATCTTGACAAGTTGTCTTGAGGACAATGGGTCCCATCAAGCATGCCATAAATGTTGTCAACAAATATTTCACACTAGAGGAGGGTTATAATCCTCATATATATATTGTAAACATGGGAATAGTTATAGGTATGTGGGTTTAGCTATAGTAGAATTAGACCTCTAGGTTTAAGGGATAGCTTCCTGAATATATCTTGAAATGATTATCACCAAATTAACTAGTTTCTTATGGGGAAAGAGATATAATTTTGCATGAAATTAAATTAATTTTGACACACCAAAATCTTTTGTAAAATAACATCATACTTATATCACAATGAAATAAGACCTATAAAATAGCTTCCATGTCCTATGGGGTTTTAACATAAATGTTTCAACATAAAGGTGATATGCATGAGACAAAACAAGGTAAATGAACCAAAGGGTATCTTTCACACTCTAAGAACAATTGTACACATGAAAGGATCCTAACACACTAAATACACTCTATATGACTCATTATAATAGGAACTATTATATAAACATGAGAGGATAAGGAGAAGCAAGGATAGGAAATTATCACTTAACATCACCATACATCACTTTTCACACTTATAAAAATGTTCATAAACTAAAAAATAGACTTTCATTAATTTTTCAAAGGCAAAATAAAATTTCAGTACTATAGGGATTTGTTATACATGGTGTGATATATTTTACAAGACCCAAAATGGTTACTACTTATAAAATTTGAGAGAGAGGAGAAAAAATGAAGTCTAAGAGTCACTATGACGTGTCATACTGATAAAAGGAGTTAAAAATGTAGGAGAGATGAATATGGACTATATCATGCAAGTTATACTTGTACAAGTGTCGCTTAGAACATGAAAATCTTGAAATGTGGTGTAGGATTCCTCATTTGTTTGCCAAGAAACTACCTTCATCATTTGACTTCCTTAGAACACTCTGTAGTAGACTAGGGAAAGATGTGATGATTTAACTAAGATGGACTTGTTGTAGACATGATATAACATTCATTGGATTTATCCCTAATAATCAAGCTTATTTTGGATATGAGTTATCAACACCTGTAGTCCAAATAACTCCTCTTTCACTCACCTTGCACACTTGGAACCAAATTTGCCTTTATCTTTCAAAACTATTATAGGAATTAGAGTTTATGACACCTATAAATATCCTTTATGTCATTATATTCCTTAGTCATACCTGAAAAGGCCTCCCACTTAGTATTTTCACCTTCTCACTCAATTTTTCACTATGTTATTTTGAACTAGATGAGATGAAAGCACTTGTAGATACACATGTAATATTTTATGATTTATTAAATTTACATGAGGGTTTATATTAGGTCCTAACCTATCTCCCAAAATCACTTTCATCCTTTGACTCTTTGTTAAACATGAAAAACACCAAAAACAACTAAGAAAATTTATTTTACACCATGTTCATACAAGTAGGGTAAAACTCAAGTTGATGGGGAGATCCTTGGGGAGTCCTATACAAATTAAAATCATATCCCAATACATTCTAGTCCATCTAGATGAATCTTCTTCATTTTCCCAATCAGGTCCTTTGCAAGGGTTTTAGAGGGTTTTAGGTGATTTTGACCTCTAAGGATTATTCATATAGATATGACATCCAATTTGTGAAAAAATTCCATAAATTATATGTCTAAGACCTCCTTTAACATTACCCAACTCCTCATAATCCCATACAAAGCTTCCAAGTAGGTGTGAGCTCTCAAAATTTCCCTCTTAAGCTTTTTTCTCCATTCTGTGTAGGCTTAAGCTGATTTAAGATAAAGTATGGCTTGCCTATGATGTAACTTTCACTAAAATATCTCAAAAACACATTATAACTCCCAATAAACATGTTTTAATGAATTATAATGTCCATCTAGTGTTCAAAGTGATAGTAGACCCCCTTGATGGATTTAGGCCTAGGGTATACCTAATGGATCTACCTCCATACTTGTGAACTTAGACAAACCTATTATGTTTATAACATATATGAATTTTCAATTATGTTAGTTAATGTATAACACAACTATTATCATGTCCCTAGGATGCCTCAATCAATCTTTAACTCACTTTGTCATCTCCTTTTCTCAAAACCTATAGGTTTGCACCCTTGGAGAGTGCCCTCTATTTGAGACAAAATAGAGTGCATCTCCCCAACTACCTCATGAAAATTTAGAGTATGATGGTATTATACACGTGGTAATTACACTCTATAAAAAAATTTAAGTCTTGGTCTCATCTTGATCACCTCAAACTATATTAAAACCTAAGAAAGACTCATGGGGAATCTTACTGTGTACAAGGTCTTGAATATAGACTGTAAGCTGCATTACTAAAGATTTTATTTACATTATTTATATATTATAATAGAATCATGAAATTATAATTACACTTTGTAATATTTTTAAAACTTGTTGATCATAAAAACTTTTGTCAACCTTCCATTTCTCACCTCTCAATTTAATTGTTATAGATTCTATGTTGACTATGACTGTGGTATACCTTAAAAATTATACCCTTAAATGATTTGTTCTCTTTATTTTTGAATTTAATATGGTGTAAAACATAATAAATAATATTTATATCATTCCCACATTCTTTTTTATTTTCCAACTCCTTCATTTCAAACCTTGCACTTGACTTACTAAAGGTGTTGACTATGTGTGATTGTGTTTCACTTTCCTATAGGTGTTCAATACATGTTTATATATTGTATCATTGCTAGAAGATCTTATTAAACTCATTAATATCATCACATATTCATGTGGGTCACCTTAAACCATTAATTTTTTAGGCCAATCACCATGAATAGTCATCCTTTAGGTCACTCTTAACTATAGTCAATTGTAACTGACCACTAATGGCATAATAGGGGTCCTATAGATTACTTTTTATCCTTGAAACCTATGTAACATACCATTGGTATTCATATTAGGTATTATAATAAACTAAAATGGTATTTTTCTAGTGTTTGTAGGCCTAGTGTCATCAAGGTCCACTTTATGGATTTGTGAGTTACCTATAGTCAAGCTATAAGTGACTTTTTTGAGTAGTGACACACCTGTAGGTTTTAATGGAGATAAATACCCTAAATTTTTTATATCCTCCAATTCCATTGAGTCATTAGTTTTCAATTTAATCCTTATAATAAACACCTAAAATGAAGGTATTTTTTTACCTTTATATATGTGGAAAATGAAGACACATAGAACTTAAAGTACTATAGTAAATATTGACAAGTTATAGTAAACAATTACCAAAAATGGATGCCTCTAAACATCATGCTCTTCTAATCACACGTCCATTCCATTTTTCAAGGCTCTTCACATAGGATAATTATATAAGATAGATATACTTGGATTCATCAAAACTCCTTTCAACATTGATAAATGGCATCACAAAAAATTCTTAGAAATTTATTTTGGAGCTTTTAGGGATCTTGTCCCTAAACTCAGTTCTTCAACTTGAACATGGTTTCTTGAGCATACATACCAATATATTACCTCAAACATTACTGTCATGGTATTATCTAATTCTAAAAAATTGATAAACGTTTCAAAGCATGTTTGAACATATTTATGAGAAAATCCCAAGTCTCTATCAGTGGCACGTGTAGGTGTAAATTTCAATGTGTAAACAGTTAATGCGAATGTAGCTAGTGTGCATAAAGTATGTCTTCATAATGAATTTTAGACCTTATCAAGGTTTAAAAATGCAATTTTCCCACCTTGAAGGATTTACGTGATGATCTTCTCTATAACACCTATAAATGCTCATTCATTATGGATTATTGTGCATACATGAGGGTTACTATCACATTATATCATATGATGTTTAAAGGGACATTTATTTATTTTTTATTCTCTAAAATGATGTTAAATAACTTTTAACTATTAATATACCTATCATGGATGTTCTCACACTTATATACATCATGACTGTCAATTAAAACTTGTAGAAAGTTGATCATGTGTCACATTTTCATTGTAACCTTCACTATGCTATCTTGTGAGATTATTATTGGAATGATATGGGTAAAGGAGACATGGAGACATTAAATAAAAAACCTCACACTCATTTGAAACTAATGTATAGAAAGAAACCTTTTTCAAATGTTGAAATCTAACTACTAGTCCACTAGTGACATCAATCTACAACTTGAACTATTTGGATCATGAAAATAACTTCAATATATAGATAAAGATGGAAAAAATGGAATTATTAATTCCACATCATATATAATCAATTATAATAATTATATTGTATAAAACTATTCATACAAGAGGAAAACCTACAGAGTGTTGGGATTAGTTAGAAAAATAAGATAGTCAACTTATTAAGAATGGTTTATAAAATATAGACAACCATTCTTCCAAATCCAAACATGAAAATGAATTATATAGAATTTTGTATCCACCACTAAAAGAATTTGACTTGTAAGTCCTCCTACTAGCCATACCATCCAAAGATCTATTGACCTTTTTTGCTTCCCTAGTGGTGCAATGGAGAGAGAAAATGGTTTTTATCTAAATTTGGCACTTCCCAATAAATTCAAGTGTGTAAACTTAGTCATGAAGATGAAGTTTCAATCCATAAGCTTCTCATATGTGCCACTCTCTCTTATAGGCTGTAAAACCTTTAAAACTCCTCCTTTTCACTTGTTTTCTTGATTTTTATTTAGGAACATACAAGTTTCAATTAGTCCTAAACTTTTTGACAAGTAATATAACATATTAGACATCATAAGAGAGATTAAAACACTTAGACACTGTTGAAAATTGTAGCACCTTAATTTATGATCCATATATTATCTCTAAGTGACACAAACTGACATAAGGAGTATGACCAAGGATATAAACATATTAAATTGCATAAAATGAACCATGAAACACCCTATGACATTAGAATAGACCCCTATATCAAGTTTTAGACTAAATGTGTTTGACTCATTTTGACTTTTGGTCAAAATGGTCAATAGTGACCACATTAAATTTTCACCATTTTCTTCTCCTTAATGTATTTGAGGTATCCCCTTATCTTTTTCATGGGATCACATTCCCTTAATGGTGCCACATTTATATTTTAATAAGTCTTTTCCTTGTCAACTTGGATGAAATGTGACCTAATCACATATTGTAGTTGCTCAATTCTTAAAGGAATTTTAAATTAATAAGGTATGTGTTTCTAGACTAACTCTTCATAAATGCTATTTTAAATTGTAAATTTTATTTCTTAATTTGCAATTTTATCTAGGACATGGTGTATCAAAAATAATAGAGATGTTTGTATGCCTTATATCCTAATGATAATGACATTAGGGTAATACTAGTAGTCCCCCATATTTTTAAGGCTCCTTAAGTTTTCAAATAACCTAGGCATCAGAGAGCCATGAATTTATTGAAACACTTGAGGATATGTATCATCATATATCCTTGAAATTTTGTTTTTGAAACATGTATATGAACATATAATAATAATCTTCATTGATCTTATTTCCCATGTATTTCATTAAGGGTTGACAGAATTTCTCATGGGTATTATGAACTACACCTAATATTTTATCTAATAAGTATGACATCATGTAGAAATTGCCATCAATTGGCCTTTGATCAAGATTAAAAAAATTGTCTTTAGTCTAACAGTTATGATCTCTCCCAAGGATACTATTTTCCAATGTTAAGATAATGTCTAAGAATGGGACCCACTCAACCTATACATATTTTGTGCTATAAAAACCATATAATAAATTTAGGAGATCCATAGCTATCCTAATTCCTAGTCTAAATTTTAAAATACAATTAGATGAAATAACTCCTTTTGGGTTCAACCTCTAGCCTTAAACCAACCATTATTTCAACTTTCCCTTTTTTGTATTTTCTTCAAGCTATAAATTGGCAAAGACTTAGTTATATATGATCTGAGGGACCATAAGTATAAGATAACTTTTAAATTACCTACCAGAGATATAATCAACTATGTTTTTTCTTTTCCTAATGTGTAAACATTATCTATAAAATGTTTCATTGAAAAATAAATCTCTAAAAAGTTTTATGTAAGGCATTATCTCTAGTTTTGTCATTTCTTGTCAGAGGCCCTGTGATTTAATGAAAAATAGGTCATCTATATATTTCTTCTCATCTTGATAAATTTTATCTCGCATAGAATATGGCACCACATATTCCAGTTCATCCCATAACTCTGAGTAGTGAAAGATTTTAAAATCTTGGGCACTCTTCTTGAACACAACATAAAAAAATTCCTTGCCTATAACACAAGAATATTTAAAAGGATCTTGATGATGACCATTATTTAAAGAGGAGGCCATTATTTCAACTTGAATTTTGTAATTCTTATTATAAATTTATTGGTTCATTATATAAATCTAACTAAGAAAATTAGGTCTTCTTGTATGCTCAAGGGCTTAAAACTATGATGATAGATTAAGAGAGTAATGGTGAAATGACTTTCCTTCACATATATTTTGTATATATATATCTAAAATATGATTATTGAATGCATTTTTGTGTTATCAATGCAAATAAAAACCTTTTATTTAATTACTATTTTAATATTAATGTGTCAGTCAGATTTGGTGGGTTCACTTTCCTATATGCTTGTATATTGGAAATGTGTATGTCCTAGAGGGATCTAGGTAACAATATTCTAAAATGATGTGTCATATCAAAACCCTAGAGGCTCAAAGACTCAAGTCCATAAGACCATTAATACCTTTAATTTGATTTTATACTTTTGAAGTTGTGGTTAAATGAAAAGGTTATAAGTTTCACTTGTTTGGTGTAAGGACCAATTTTACATAGTTCTAATATTTGGAAATATTAGTATGAAATTATGATTTATATGTCATGATTGTTAAATTATTTAGTCAATTCGCATCCAACTAAGATGTGAAAATATTTTATAAAGACTCTCATGTGTTGGGAACCATGAGAAAGACCTATTATCAATCATATTTTGATTAATTATGAAATAATGATGTTTACATTTCTTAAGAAATGTCTACTTATGAAATGTGATTATGTTTATGAGAAATATTGACTTAAATCATGTTGAATCATTACTTCTAAGCTTATGAAATGGATACTACTTATACATTAAATGATATGAAATTATTTATGTGTGTTTTGATATTCCATGAATGATTGACTATGATTAATTGATTGAAATTTTCTTGTTTGATTGAATTTAGTAGCTTAATCTATTAAGATAGAGGAATTTGATGTGTGCATCAAGTGTGTAAGCATAGAAAAAAGGGCTAATAAAATAAATAGACTATGCCAAGAATGGTTATATCACTAATTAATTTGTTTAACCTTATTAAACTCGTGATAAGAATTAAATTGTCTAGTTTTCCACCTTTGTTGTCTTAACATCTATGTTGGGTGACAATACTTTAAGCCTGGTAAGTGAAAATTTTTATTACCTAACCTAAATATTTGGAAGCCAATGTTTAGAATGTTGACTTTAAAATAGGTATATATTTCATGATTTGACTTCATAATAATATGAAATAGGAAAGGAGGTAAATAATTCCTATAATATATCATAAAAATATGTAAGAGCTACTATGTTCCTTAATTAAGCATAGGAAGAATGTCCCTTAATGAGGCATGGCTAGGCAAATGTAGGTGGTTTGATTATTTTTGGACATACTTAAATAGAAGTTGAGATCATTTAGTGGGGGAGCTTTGGAAAGAAAAAAATAATTATACATAGCATAGGAGAAGGAGAAGCAATAGATAATATCAATTGGTTAAGAAAGTCAAGTCTAGAAAACTAGAAGATAGTGCCCAAGTTATCTAAAGGTCAATAGGTAGGACTACTTTTAACCAATTTTTCCTATTGTTAATTTATAATGAAATGATATATTCTTTTCTTTCCCTTATATCTTTTTTAGGAATAAGACCACTTGATTTATTCCATCTATTTTATTATTTTCCCATGGTTGAGCATTGGCCATCATGTAGTGATTTCCCTTTTGAGAGCCTTGGAGAGAATGTTCCTCCTTATTTGAATGAAATGATTTATATATTACTGTGTGAATATATTTTTATTTTTATGACATTAAGTGTTGGTGGTTTATGAGAAACATACTCATGTTAGTAGCATATCAATTTCCTCTTATGTTGGGCATAGCGGAAGGTTGTTTAATCCTCCCATGAATGTTCTAATAATAACGTGTTAAAGTAATCCTATGTTGGACATGGTGGTATGTTGTTTAAACCTTAATTGGACATCATAATCATAGTAGATAAAGTCCTCCTATGCTTGGCATGATGGTAGGTTGTTCAAAACTTCCATGACCTTTGGCAAGAAGCAATAGAGTGAAGCATACTCTTGTTACTCCAATATTTTGGTTTGCCTTGTTATGCCTTGAAAGCTTTCCTACTTTTTTTATATTTCTAAAGGAATAACTTCACTTGTATGATAATTTAAATGATTTTTTATTTATGTTTAGGACTGGGGGTCTCTTTGGTTATAATTAAGAAATCAATTATAGGTGGTGCATGGTATCTCCCCTGTGTCACACACCCTTGGTTAGATATACACCCTTGTCTTTAACAAGTGATATAAACATTATCATAGTTTTGGAGTCTCAAGATTGTGGGTGTCTAAAGTAGAAACTTGATGATGATAATAGGTTGGGTGGTGAACCTTCTTTATAATGGTCAATAACTGTCTGGGAGTGGATGTACAATGTCATTGAAGACTACTTGGCTCTTTTATGATTGACTAGATAGAAAGAAGCATATCTAATTATGATCAAAGATGAATGAATATGTTGTTATACTGATACTATAGAAACCAACCTAATTATAATATTTTTGGTAAAGATAAAGTTTGAATGATATTTAATTATTGAATAAGACATCTAATTTTATTTATTAAAACCTTAGTGTTAATCTGAGATGTAAATTTATTATGAATTTTTGATTTATAGTATTTTTGGAAGAGTCTAATATGTATTAATATATTTATCCCTTTAGGAACTTTTAAATTAATACATAGATTGATTTCCTTTCTTATATATTATCATGAGTGATTGTTTTGTTAAATATTATGCATCTCTATTTATTTCAAAGAGAAGGGTTAGTGAATTAAACTTATCTAAAAATAAATGAAACTTAAATTTATAGTTAAGAGGTTGTTATTAGGAATAATAATTATGCTTGTTCAAAATAAGTAAACATTGTGATTTTTTGGTATAGTTATACCAGTAATGAATAAATACTTGTGTTGTCTTCATGTCAAACCTTTTTCAAAAAGGATTCATAACTTGTTATGGCCATTTGCATTCAAACCCTTGGGAAGGATTCATTTTGTAAAGTAAATCTCCATTTTGCTTTATGGATTCACTAATAATTGACTGAGAGCTATTTGATTAAATATTTTCTATGAACAATCTCTTTATTATGTGTGTGTCTCTCCTTTTTACATTGATGATGGTTTAATTATTATTTGTAACTATATTTTATAGGGATGAGTAAGACATGATTTATAAGTTATGGATTGTTATTTTGAATAACAATAGAAATAATTTGTTGAACCTTTTTGGTGTTGTTGTGGATTGGAATGATTTATTTCAAAGAATCCCCTAGGGATTTTATAGTTGAGTTGCTGCCTATTTTATGCCTTCCCAATAACTAGGTGGTTTAATAAAATTGATGAAATTTTGTTAATCTTAGATCTTCAACGTGGTTTTAGAGAGCCATTATTTTAGAGGCATTATCTTGAACAAACTTGCCTTACATTAATTTGATAAAATAACTAAATTGATGAGTTTATTGGTTTAAAATCATGTTCTTAGATATTGCAAGATTTTATTTCCTTATGGACCTGGTAGTAAGAATTTAGGTATGTATATTCTTACCTTGTTTTTTATTAATTAAGGTAGCAAACTAGGGGCCGAACCCTATATAGTCAGAAAAGATATGAAGGCTGGCAAACAAAAGATGTCAGCACTGAACCAACGGCATAGCCAAGAAACAAAGTCAGAGGCAAAACAAAACACTAGAAAGACCAGAGTCAGAAAGGAAAAAACTACATAACTATAGAACTAACAAGATCCTTAAGATTTTCATTGTTTGCATTGTCAACATTCCCTAGATTACCCACTGCTTCCATGATCCGCAATGGCCTTCTCCACGTGCACTGCCTTCAAAAGCTATCTTCATCATCAATGTGTATCATTCATGCTCTATCATCTCCTTCTGAATGATCTCTCTAATGTTTGTGGGTATATGAGCCCCTTGTCACCATACCCTCCATATTGAGAATTGTTGACCAAGGTTGGCACAAGCATCAGTGACCCTATTACCTTCTTTGTAGGTGTGGGTAATCTCAACTTCAAAAAACTTTTGTAAAAGAAACTGGATGTCCGTAATGATGTCTTTTAGATGGATACCAATGTTATATGCTTTATTAATGGCATCTATGATCAACTTAGAATCTCCCTGAATATTTAAATTTCTAATTCCTAGGGATATAGCTAACTTTAATCCCCAAAGTAAGGCCATAGATTCAACATAGTTATTGCTCTGGCAACCCATGCCACCAGCATAAATAGCAAACATCCCTCCTTTTTCATTTCTTATTATTAATCCTCCACTTGCTTTAGCACTCAACTTGGATGCCCCATCAAAATTGAGTTTCATCTAATTCGGTTTAGGTGGTATCCATCTAGTATGACGTCTCTAAAGAATTTTGGAATTATCATGCCCAGGGATAAGGTTTAAAACCTTCCATTTGGTAGAAATTTGACTTTCAAATTTAGATAGGGGTTTTTCCACAATGCTAATATGAGTTATTATAACACTATCCAAGATGGTTCGAGAAAAGGAGTTAAACACCTAAGCATCATTTCTAGCAGTGTCCCTAAAAATTATGTGATTTTGCTCTTTCCATAAAGTCCAGCTCAAGCATGGTAGAGATTGCTTCCATAGTTCCTTAATCTAGGGATGTGTGAAGGTTGAGTTCCAACTGAGAATTAATTCTTTGAGGCCAAAATTGCAAACCCATTCAATGCCAAAGTTTTAAAGTATTTTGCCCCATAAATCCCAGGTAAACTCACAGTGTCTGAATAGGTGTGAAACTGATTCCTCTCTAGAACCACATAGAAAACATCTGTTGACCAAAGTAAACACCCTCTTTTGAAGGTTGTCCTGAGTGAGGATTTTTTAATGGGTAGTAGCCACCAAAACAAGTTAATCTTTGGAATGAGTTTATGATTCCAAACCTTTTTCCATACCTCCTTATTCTAAGCTTTAGGTGTAAGCAGATGATAGGTAGATTTTATAGAGAATGATCCATTCTTATCCGGCAACCAATATTGTTCATCCTCTCAAGGGAAGAGTGGGATTCTGATCTCCTGAACACATTGCTGGATCTCTCAAATTATTGGGATAAGCTCAGGCCTATGCACACATCAATCCAAAAGGTTTTTCCAACTCCTTATCTCATTGTTATTTTCCATATAATCACTAACCCTATCACTAAAGAACTAAGTAGCTAGGCCTATAATTTCTCCATAGTTTCCTTGGGAGATGAGAGGCTTGTCCCTTAACCAATTATCCTCCTAGAATTTAATCTATTGGCCATTTCCAAGCTTCCACCTAGTTCCTTGTTTGAGAAGACTTCCACTTTTTAGCATTTTATTCCATATCACAGACCCCTGGGGTAATCCTGCCTATTGAATAAAGTTGGAATCATCAATGCTATGCATGTCATTGACATACATTATTTCCTCCCACTCACTATTGTTGTGAATCAAATTCCAACTAACTTTTGAGAGTAGGGCTTTATTCATTTTCTTGATGGATCTTATATTAAGTGTACCATGAGTATATTTTTACCTTGTTGTGTTTTTATTTATATATAATTCTTTGTGTTTTTCTTGAGATCATGCCTTAGTTGAGTTTTAAACTCTTATGGATTTTTGTCTTAGTCATTTTACTTATTGACTAATTTGATGTCTTGCCTTATTTATTTTTTTATTTGAGTTTCTTTTAGCTTTTACCTTAGCTAAATTTAAACAATTTTTAAAACTAGGTAGATGATGCCATGTGGTATCATCTTGACAACCCAAAGGATTAGCGAGAATGTTAAGCCTCTAACACCCTATTTATATGGAAATAGCTTTGGAGAGTGTGGATGCTCATAATGACTATGTAATTGGGGTTAATAACCTAATTCCTCCATATTATATGTATGTAAGTAGGTTAATGACTTCAAGGATAATGCATTTGAGTTTAGGTCCCTATGATTTGTTTCTTCATTATTCAATTTGTATGAATTTGATGAATGGTTTAAAGGAATCAATGTGTTACCATCATGATAACATAGGAGTGATGTCAACATGGTCTATTATATGGTTGGTGTTGGGATAGAACGTAAGTATTATATTTCCACATGGCATCATCTTGATAATCAGTGAACCCAAAAAGTACTGTGTAAAGTGTGAAGCCTCTAGTCTATTAGGAGAGAAAGATGTTTCCATGTCACATCATCCCAACAACCCACAAACCTAAAAATGACTAAATATAATTATAGGAAGGCCATTTGGTAGTGTTTAGGAGTACATAAGCTTAAATAGACTAAGATAATAGGGTCTAATACCTTGATACCCTCATAGTTCTAATAATGCATGGGAACTACCAATTGGCATCTCTTGATGAACCAAAAGCTTAGGATTGAGTAAACCTGAGGTGAAAACATGGAATCCATTGACTTAATCAACTACCAAGCAAGAATTTGACACTCATATTCACATCATTAACATATATCCTATTTGTAAAAATATTATGAACTTATCCTAGGTACTGACTAAATAAATTAGGAATGTGAGCTTATAAATTATTGGCTTACATTTGTTAAAGTCTCATGGTAATGACAAGATATGTTTTGAATGACTAAATTGTTATTAGTATCTATCCATATCCATAGGTTTTAAGATGTGTCGTGCTTTTTTTTAGAGAAAAAAATGGGCATGAAATATTGGTATCATATCCCAGGTTACAAAACCAAGAGATGTGGGTAATTGTTTATGGCTTTCTAGTTTCTACATGTATTCTAATGTCTTACCTATTGATATGTAGAAGGAGATGAGGACATCAAGAACATCATGATGACGATACCCTTGGTGAGCATGCACATCCCAATTAGTAGGGAATAAATTAAATTGGACCACAAATCCTCCTATCCATGAAATATATGTAGGATGTCTTACAAGAGAGATTTCTTGTGGTTCAACATGAAGTACAAAGTCACTCTGCATGACATTTTAAGGATGATGAAGAATCAATTGAAAGAAAAAGGGAAAATTTTATAATTCCTCCCCATCACCATTATTAGGATAATATAGGTGAATTATCTCACCATGGTAGGTGATGAGAGAGATGAGACATAGACAATTCTCATATACCTATGCCTGGTGACTTAGTGAAGGATTTAATTAGATTATATCCTCTTAATTTCGATGGGACTCAAGAAATATTTGTAGTGGAAGCTTGGATGGTAATAATGAGAGAGTGTTTCACCTTATATGATTTTTAATCCAATGAGAAGGCCCATTTGGACACTCATCTCCTTAGATATAAATCCAAGATGTGGTGGGAAGCAAAGGAGAAAAAATCCACTTGATGCCAATGTTCCTCACTTGTAAATTGTTTGAAGAGAAATTTAGAGAATTCTACATGTCTCATAGATATGTTTAAAATATGGTAGAATAATTTCATGACCATTGGTATGGAAGTGGAACTATGTCACAATACGAGTGTTATTTTTTAGATTTGATCAGATATGTGTAAGGTTATATGGATGAATCAATCTAAGTGAACATGTTTATTTGAGGCCTAGATTTTTAGATGACTATTATATTGCACATTTCAGATCTTGAAACCTTAGAAATTGTAGTTAAAAATGCCTACTTGGATGAGGAGTCTTGTGGAAATACTTAAGATATAAAAGAGAAATCAACTTACAAACTCAACATGACTCAAGGTTGTAAGGTGTACAACTTGAACCTAAGGGAGGTTGTAATGAAACTCAATCTAAATTTTAACCCCTTTAATAATATAAATTTTAAGGTAACCATTCTGTACATAGTTAGAGTAAGAACCAATTGGAGAAATACCACTAAAGGTGAGGTGATGTTAGACCTTAGGATTATGAACAATTTGGACTACATGAACCTAGTTGTTTGAGCAGATAAGACCATCATGGTCAACTACTTCCTTTAAACCCAGAAAAATTAGAGCCCTTTAGGATAAAATAGTATAAGGTTATTTTTTTCACTTGTGGATATTTTTATCATTATGTGCAATATTATCCTCTTATACCATCAACTGCCAATAAGTAGATGGCCCTAAGGTCAAAGCATATAGTGGGTGATGTGGGTCAAGGATATAGGGTTTATATAGTATTGGATGACAACCAAGATTAAAATCAAGGGATGGTATTAAGACCATAGTTATGATTTAATGAATTTGAATTTGAATTTTGTTTGATTTAGGAGCTTCATACTCCTTTATTTCTCCTTGTATCATGGACCGTTGTGACTGGTGGTAGTTAGTCAATAGGAAAATTGGTCAATAGATTTAGCCTCTAGGGTCAAGATGTTCATTAGTTCCCTAGTGAGTAGTTTCATATTAGACCTTGGTATCTTCTCTATTACATTAGAGTTAAAAATTATTACCTTGGGCACCTACAAAATTGAGTTAGGTATGGATTGTCTTATAGCTCACAAAGCGAAGTTAGATTGTCATGACAAGGTTAACTAATGTGAAGATGAACTCAAGAAACATATGATAATATCAATGGTCAAGAGACTAGTATCCCTTCACATGATCAGTATGATGTATCTCAATAAGATTATAAGGAAGGGTTGTAAATTATATTCTATCATGGTGATTGATAGGTTGGATGAGTCAAATAAGGCTTCTCTGGATGACCATCATATTTTGTGGGAATTTATTGATGTGTTTCTCTATGGATTTCCATGTATTCTCCATCTATGAGACATCATTTTCTAGATTTATTTAGTACTTAAATT
Organism: Torreya grandis; assembly: GCA_037957365.1. Classification (NCBI taxonomy): domain Eukaryota; kingdom Viridiplantae; phylum Streptophyta; class Pinopsida; order Cupressales; family Taxaceae; genus Torreya; species Torreya grandis. The sequence continues at coordinate 783,557 of JARHVA010006606.1, forward strand.
GGATCCCATATAAAAATTACCATATCAGATGACCACTTCTAAGTTATATGAACTCAAGTTGTAGATTAAAAAACATTTGGAAAAGGGTCTGATTCATCTTGTGTCCCCATGGGGACCACCTATCATATTCATGAAAAAAAGGATGGATACCTTTAATTATACATATATTACCACAAATTGAATAATGTTATGATCAATAATCCTTACCCCTTTCCTAGAATTGATGATTTATTTGATCAAATGTGGGGATCTAATGTGTTCTCTAAGATAAAATTTAAATATGGATATCATTAGTTGTGTATAATATAGCCATATATTATTAATAAGACATTTTGAACATGATATAAGCACTATGAATTTATAGTGGTAGCATTTGGATTTACTAATACCCTAGTAGTATTCATCAACCTTATGAATTGAGTGTTTCACACATTCCTAGACCAATTTCTTCTAGTTTTCTTGATGAAATTCTAATGTACTCATAGAATCAAGAAGATTATGAGGACCACTTGATTCAAGTTTTGTAGGTTTTGAGATAAAACCAATTATTTGGTAACTTAGAGAAGTGTGATTTTGTATAGTCTAAGTAATCTCAGTGGACCCTACCAAGATTCATGCCATTATGGCATGTCCAACACCCTATAAAATTATAGAAGTTTACAAATTCATGGGATTGGAAGGATATTACAAATGCTTTGTTTACAATTTATCTCATATTATGAATCCCATCAATTCACTTTTAAAATGTGGAATAAGTGTGTTTGGACATCAAGTTATGAGGAATATTTTTAGTTGTTAAAAGATCCACTCACTATTGCACCAATTTTGGTTGTTCCTAATCTTATCCAATAATTCCTTATTTACACTACTACATCAAATGAAGGATTAGGAGTTTTAATCATATAAGAAGGTAGAGTTAATACATATGAATCTAAAAAACTCAAGGATTATGATATGATATACCCCATGTATGATATGGAGTTTTAATCCATTATTCATACTTGTTTAATGTGGTGAAAATTTGTTATTGGTCATCTTTTATTTTAAAGACTAAAAACTTAATTTTAAGACATATATTCAATCATCGTAACCTCAATGCATTTCAATGACAGTGGATGGAATTTTTGTGAGAATATGAATGAGAAATTTTATATATCAAAGGAAACAAAAATTTAGTTGATGATGCCTTAAGAAAAAGACACCATGAGTTGGCATAAATGAGTGTTTGAAATGACTTGAGAAGTCACATTTTGAAGCATATTCCATAGGGTAACCTATATAAATAAGTAAGCTATTAGATTTTGGTATGAATCTAAAAGGTAAGTTTAAAGGTTACTATATTAATCCTAAAGGTTTCTTGCTCCATAAGGAGTGTATCTATGTTCCCTTAGCAGGTGGATTATGTGAGCTATTAATATCTAATTCTCATATATTCCTTACAAAGTGAACTTAGAGTTAATAAAATGCATAAAAAAATAAGGAAGTTATATCATTGGGCCAGTTTGAGGGAAGATATTGCTGATTTTATACCTCATTGTCTAGAGTAGCATAGGGTAAAGACCAATCATCAACATCTAACAAGATTTTTATATCCTCATAATATTATAGAATGGAAATGGTTTACTATTTCCATAGAACTTATTGTAGGCTTACCTACCTCAAATTTTGATCATGATTCGGTCATGGTCCTTATGGATAATTTGACCAAAGTGGCTAAATTTAATCACATAAATAACACTTAAAATGATAATTTAGTGGCAAAGGTTTTTATGGATGACATTGTTAGATTGCATAGAATTACTCATAAGATTATTTAGGATCAAGATATAGTTTTTACTTATCATTTATGGACTTCCTTAAATAAGGAATTAGGCACATAACTCAATTTTATCACTTCATACCATCTTAATATTGATAGGTAGATTGAGAAAGTCGATTAGGTCTTGGAATACATGCCATGAAAGTATGCTATAAATCAACAATCTTGATGGGAAGACTATATGTATCTTATTCAATGTGATTATAATAATAGCTACCATAGTTTAATTAATATGGCACTTTTCTAGGATTTATATGGCCAAGATATTAGAATACCATTGATTTGGGATTGACTTAAAGACAAATTCATGATTGTCCCTAATATGATAAAAGACATAGAGCGACAAGTGATTAAGATAAGGAAACACCTAGACACTACCAAAGAATAGTAAAAGAAATGTATTGATGTGAATATAATTAATCAACATTTTAATGTTAGTGATAAAATATTATTAAGGGTTAGGACCAAAAATATCCCCATACATCATGGAAGAGGGTCAAAGTTGGCACCTATTTTTATTATACCATTTAAGGTCTTGGAGACCATTGGACCAATAAATTATAGATTGGTCTTGCTACCTACCCTATCTCATATTCGTAATGTATTTCATGTCTATGTTTTATATCATTATGCTACTAACATTGCTTATGTTTTGGATTATATGGACTTATAATTCAAGATTTATGGGAATATGATTTTGGATCCCATGAATATTTTAGCATGCAGGGTGTTGGAACTTTAAGGAAAGGACATAGATTAGGTCAAGGTCTAATGGGACAAATATGATGAATCAACAACAACATGGGAAGATGCTACACCTTTTAGGGTTTGGTATCCTAATCTCTTTCAATGACTTCCAAGTGGAAGTCTTCATAAAGGTATGGGGATGTAAGGCCCCATTTTGCATAGTGCTCATCTTTGCAAAGATGACTATGAAATTATGATTTATATGTCTTGATTATTAAATTATGTGGTCAAGTCATGTCTATTTAAGACATGTAAGGATTTCATAAAAAATATAATGTGTTGGAAACCTTGTGAAATACATATTATAGATCATATTTTATATATTAATTATGAAATAATGATTTTCACATTTCTTATGTAATGTCTACTTATGAATTTTGATAATGTTTATGATAAATGTTAACTTAAATCATGTTGAATCATAAATTCTAAGATTATGAAATGAAAACCATTTATGCATTAAATGATATGAAATTATCTAAGTGTGTATCAATATTCCGTGAAGGATTTACTATTATTAATTTATTTATATTACCTTTTTTGATTAAATTTAGTAACTTTGGCTATTAAGTTAGAGGAATTTTATGTTTGCATCAAATGTGTAGGCATATAAAAAAGGGAAAATGAAGGAAATAAACTTTTCCAAACATGGTTATATCACTAATAATTGTTTTTAACATTATTATACCTTTGATAATACTTTAGTTTCCTATTTCTTCACATTTTTTTACTTAGCATCTATGTTGGGTAGCCATCCATTAAGCATGGTGGGTGAAACTTATTGTTGTCTGACTTAAATATCTAACAAGCAACATATTGAATGTCAAATGGATAATTAGTAGATATTACATGATTTTAATTAGTATTAAAATAAAGTGGGAAAGGAGGTAAATAATTTTTGGAAGAAACTACATAAATCTACAAGAGTTGTTATGCACCTTAATTCGTCATAGGAAAGAATATCCCTTAGTGAGCCATGACTAGGCAAATGTAGGTGATTTTATTATTTTGGGGCATCTTTATATATAAGTTGAGATCATTAAGTTGGGGAATTTTATCCAATTCAAAAAATAACTATACATAGCATAAGATAATGATAAATAATAGATAGGATTAGGTAGTTCGGAGATTCAAGTCTAGATAACTAAGGGATAGTGCACAGGGAGTCTTATGGTTAATAGGTGGGATTCCTTTTAATATTAGTTTTTATTATTAATTTGGAATTAAATGATATATTATTTGATTTATCTTATTTATTTTATTTGAATAAGACCACTTGGTTATTTTTCCTATTTTATTATTTTCCCATCGTTGAACATTGGCTACGATGTAGTACTTGCATGTTTGAAGGCCTTGGAGAGATTTTTCCACATTGGTTGAATGAAATGATTTATGCCTTCTTATGAAAATATATTTATGTTATTATGAAACTAAGTGATGTAAACCTATGAGAAACATCCTCATGTTGGTAGTATATCAAAGTCTTCCAATGCTAGGCATGATGAAAGGTTATTTGATCCTCTCATGAATGTCTTGATAGTAATATGTCAAAGTCCTCTTGTACTAGGCATGGTGGTAGGTTGTTTGACACTTGATTAGATGTCTTAGTGGTATCAATTAAATTCCTCCTATGTTGGACATGGTTTAAGGTTGTTTAACTCTCCCATGACCATAAGCAACAAATTATAGAGTGAAACATACTCTTGTTACTTGAATATTTAGTGATCCTTACTATGGCATGAATTTCTTTTGCTAGTTTTATATTTTTGAGTGATTATGTTCACTTGTATTATCATTTTAATGTTTTTTGACTTTGTATTTTGGAGTAGGAATTTCTTTGAGTAAAACTAGGAATGGGACTATAGGTAGTACATGGTCTCTCACTTGTGTCACACAACCTTACTTATATATCCATCCTTACCTTTACAAAATTATATTAAAATGACTAGAGATAGGAGTCTTAATCATAGGGGTGTTTAGAGAAACAACTTGATGATGATAAAAGGTTGGATTGTGAGCGTTCATTCTAATTATCAGAAGATGCTCTTAAGTGGATGTGGAATGTTGTTGAGGATTATTTGGCCCTTATGTACTTGAGTAGACAAAATGAAGTGTATCTCATTATGATAATAAATGAATTAATATATTATTTTATTAATGTTTTAACATCTAGCCTACTTATAATATTCTTGTTAAAGATAGATTTTGGATGATATTTTAATTATGGGATAAGACATCTATTTTTATTTATCAAAACCTTAGTGTCAATCTGAGATGTAAATTTATTATGAATTATTGATTTATAGGATCTCGGGAAGAGTATTGTATGTATAAAAGTCTTTATCACTTAAATAAATTTGAAATTAATAAATAGATTAATATATTTGCTTATATTTGATCATGAGTGATTATTATTTTAAGCATTATGCATCTCTATTTATCTGAATGGGAAGGGTTAGTAGAATTAAAATTATCTAAAAATAAGTGGAACTTATATATAGATACAAGGTTTTTATTGGGAATAATAATTATTCTTATTGAAAATAATTAATAACTAGTGCTTTCTAATAGAGTTATATCAGTAATGAATAAATAAATATGTTATCTTTGTGTTGAACCTTTTTAGAAAAGAAAACTTGTTATGACCATTTGCATTTAGTCCCTTAGGAAGGAATCATTTTACAAAGAAAATATCTATTTTAATTTATGGATTCCCTAATAAATAACTAAGAGTTATTTGATAGAATATTTGATTAGAATATTCTCTTTATTATGAGTGTGTATCTCCTTTTCACATCATTTATGGTTTAATATTAGTTTCATCTAGCCTGAGTAGGGACAAGTAGGATGTGATTGCTAATATATGGATTATTATTTGGAATAATAATAGAATTGTTCATTAAAACTTTTTGGTGTTGTTGTGGATTAGAATGATTTATTTTAAATGATCCGCTATGGATTTTATATTTTAGTTGCTATCTATTTTATGCCTTACCAACAACTAGGTCATTTAATAAAATTGATGAAGTTTTATTAAGCTTAAATATTTAGTGTGGTTTTAGCAAGCCATTATTTGAGAGATGTGGGATTGAGAAAAATTTCTCAACATTAATTTGAAAATTTGAGTAAACCAATGATTTTAATAGTTTAGAATCATGTTCTTCACTCAATTAGGGTTTTTCTTCCTTCTAGACTTGTTATAACCAATTTAGGTATGTATGCTTTTACCTTATTATGTCTCCAATTATAATCTCATATTTATGAATTTATTTAGATTTCACCCTAGTTAATTTCAAATATCTTGATGGATTCTTACCTTAGTAATTTTCAATCTTGACTAATTTTATGTCTTGACTTAGCTACTTTTGCTTTGAGTTTATTTTTGATTTTATCTTAGCTAAATTTTAGGATTTTTTAATATTGGTCAAATGATACCACATGGCATGATCCTAGTAGCCTGAAGGATTAACTAGAAGGTTAAAACTCTAACACCCTAGAGTTATATGGAACTACAAAGTGGTATCATCAAGGAGTGCAAAATATCAAAGGGACTAATTCATTGGAGTTAATACACCAATGCTTCCACATTCCATATATCTAAGTAGGTCAATGACCTAAAGGACAATGAATTTTAGTTCAAGGCCATTTTATTTATTTTTGTAGTAGTTAATTTGTATAACTTTGACAAATGATTTAAAAGAAGCCACATGTCACCATATTGCTAACCTAAAAGTGATGTCATCATGGTTAGTTATATGATCAATTTTATGCTAGCAAGTGAGTGGGATGTTTCTATGTGGCATCAACCTAGTAACTCGAGAACCCATATAATACCATGTAGAGTTTGAAGTATCTAGGATAGTGGCTGAGTAGGATGTTTATTTGTGGCATCAATCTGGTAACCCATAAACATAGAGATGATTATATAGGGTACACAAAAGGCCAAGTGGAATTGTTCAAGAGTGAATAATCTTGTATGGATTAATATAATGTGGGATAATACCCTAATAAATCCAAATTTTTTATTATGTAGGTAAATACCAAGTGGTGGCACCTAATGCACTAGAAACATAGCCCTAAGGGTACCCAAGGTGGACACAAAGAATTTTTGGACTTAAGAAAACACTGAGTAGGAATTTCATGACCATTTTGACATCATTAACATAACTACTCTTTGGGTAAATCTCATGAAAGTATCTTAAGTACTAGATAAATGAATCATGATTGTGGGCTTCTGAATTATTGCCTTGTGTCTATTAAAATCTGATGACAATGGTAAGAGATATTTTATGTGACTAAATGGATATTTCTATCTATCCGTAGATGTAAGTGTAATTCTTGGTTTTATGTTGTGTTTTGGTTATTTTTAGATTTAAAAAAGACATTATATCTTAGGAGTTTATAGAACAAAAAAATGTTAATTAGTTCTTTGTTAGTAAAGATAACAAAAACCCATGTATAACAATACACTATAACTAAACACTCTTGCCTAAGAAGTAGGGGATCATAACATACTAAGAAATATCATGAAATAAAGATAATAAAAACACAAGCATTTTACCTCCTTTATCAAATTTGATGTCCACTCATTGGTATAATGATGTTCAAGATTATTTTTTGACATTAGAACTCTTGCCAATGCTTCTCCATGGTGGTATCACTTATCCAATGGTCACTTATAGATTTGATTTTGTATTATATTTAATTAGTGTTAATATTGGCATAAAATGGTCATTTTAGATATACTCTTAATGTCTTCTTGAAGGCATTCCTATAGAATAGCCTTACACACAAAATCTTATTGGCATATGGTGTGGGCAATTTTATTTATAGCTCTAATAAGTAACTGTAATCCTAGGGAGGTTAGGTTAAATGTTAACTTTGGTTGAGTTTGAAATGGCCTAGGTTGAGTTAGGATATCCTTGGGTTGGGTCAAAATACTCATGAATTTATTATGCATCAGTTTCATATTTCAATGATCTATGACAAATCACTTTAGATATTTATGAGGTTATGACTCACCTTATTTGAATATTTATGGATTAATAAATCACTTTATTATCTCCTTTTATGTTTTAATTCATATTTGGATAAAAATTTTGTTATATATATATATATATATATATATATATATATATATATATCACTAACTCAACTTATAATTGTTACTTATGTAAGTTAATTAAGATTTTCCATGTAATTAATCTTGTTTAGTGATTTTTAACCTTTGAGAATTATTTTAAATGTTATGAATTAATAGCTCAATAGGCCAAAAGTGTCAAATTATTAGGTCATAATTTGAGTATGGTTGAAACTAAATTAGGCTATCAATACATATAGGGTAATACACCAAATAAGCAAGCCTCACCATGTTTTTGATAAATTTAAATCCCTTACACAAATGAATTTTTTAATTCAAGTGATTTCTAGGATGAAATTATGCCATCTACTAGAAATTGAATTGAATCCCATTTTAGGCATGAAAGTGTCCAAAATTAAGTGTCTATAGTTTTTCCCTATTTATTAAGGTATTTCAAGACACATGCATAATAACATATTTTTAAATAATTTAAAATTAGTTAAGTTGAAAGTTTCATGCCCAAAAGGATGGTTGATTGTAATATCCCCTCCAAAATAGGAAATATAGCAACACAAAAAACTTTGAACAAGATATAACTTCGGTTGAATAAATTCAGAATGATCACAATAATATAGTCTCTTAATAGCAAATTACAAATCTTATCACTTGTCCTTCTAAACTATTACAATTGCAGTCTTTTCTCATGCATATAAATATGAAATACAGTCTTAAAAACCATGGCTTATCAAAACTGGAAGTGAAAATTGAATTCTGGAAGGTCTCGGCCCTTTTATGTCGACACACAGTCACCGTCGTTGGTCGATATCTCGCCAACGTCGGTCTCTATCGGTCAGCTTTCTGTTGACGTCGGTCTTCAGTCGATCGATGTCGGTCACTGAAAACCCTCTGTCTATTGAGGTTGGTTCTTGAGCTGATCAGTACAGACCTGTACGGACTTTGTATGGCCGCCAATTAAGCACAACTTCCCTGTTTTGAACCCCTGATCTGAAATATACGTTTCTAACACAGACGATCTCTAGCTGTATAATTTATTGAATCAAAACAAGAATAAAGAAATACCTAGAATATCTGTAATAACTTCTGTGTGAAGTTATCTCTCAAACCTAAAATTCTATGATAACTTTTGGATTAAGCTATCTCACACTTTGGCAATAGATCAGCTGATATTCCACAGCCTCTTAATTGCACACACTGAAGAGGGAACGTTCTCCAATGCAAATGGAATCCTTGAACCCTAGGCTCAATCTTCACAGAAGAAATTCTCAAAATCAATATCAATAATCAATGGCTAATGAATAATGGCCTCCATGAGAAACCCTTAAAATAACTTGAATGAAAATCAAATGTAGAAATCCTATGAATCAAATTCAAGCCGAGCTCCATTATTCCACCACTGTCAATTAACACAACCCCCATGCCATGTCCATCCCAACTCTCATGTAATGGTGTCACATCATCTCTAGTACTAAGATAAGCACTCCAACATCCAATCCATAAATGAAAATCAGCAAACAAACTCCTTACCTGAATAATATCTGAAACTGGATAGTGAAGACTAGAAATAGTCATATCATCATCAACCTGTGACCCAGCTATAACAGAAAGTTGAGTCCTCACCACATGTGACAACTCCTAAACTGAAGTCACCTCAAGACCAAGCTCATCCTCATACCTCTCCTGTGTTGGTGCCAATGTCCACTCGTCATCGCTCTCTATCATGTCATGTGGTATAGGTACCTCCATCCGATGAAAAAACATATATCTGAAGCTACTGCCCCGTATTGCCTTAAGAATGTGTGTCTTCCCATCAACATCAAAGAGAACCTCCATGTCCTTGAGATGAAGAGTAACTTCTTCAAATGAATGAAGCCACTTCATACCCAAGACTAAGTCAATATCCCCCATGTTTACCACATAATAATCAGCCTTAAACTCATAATTGTTCAAGCGCAATGGGAGGTCTCTAATCATACGCTCACACTTAAGAGTGTGACCATCAGCTACCTTAACACTGATGCCCTCAAAGTCTACGGTAGTGAGCCCACACTTCTCCACAAATCTAGAATCTATGAAATTATGTGTGGCTCCTGTATCAAGAAGGGTGATAACCTTCTGCCCTGCCAAAACTCCATAGAGTCTGAATGACTCATCTGAATGAATACTGGATATGTGTGCCTCCTAAATGTGAAGCTCTAACTCTGCTTCTACATTAGGCCCTGAAGCCTCTACCTCTACCCCCTCAGAACTGTTTTGCTGCTCGGAATCCTTAGAATTTGAATCCTCATAGTATACCCACATCATACGATTCGCCTTGCCCTTAGGCCTCAAAGGACAATCGTGATGGATATCATATGGTCCTTTGCAGTAGAAGCAAAGCTTCTTCCTGCATAAATCATTAAGCACCTCATGATCCAAAGGTGGTGCTGCTGGATTGGCTTTTGAATCATTTTTAACCCTGGATTTATCTATGTTAAAATCCGGTCTCTCTGTATCCCCGTGGGAGTGCTTATGGTCTCTAGACGAAGAAGCACCTCTGGATTTAAATTTATTGGATGGGGATGTCATCTCCATACTCCATGCCTTCTTCATAGCTACCTGTAAAGAAGGAGGATCAAAGGCTTTGATCCAACCTCTCAATGGCTCTAACAATCCCTCTATGAAGAGAACTACCAATCTACGCTCTAAAATATTGGGCACCATGACTGCCAATCTCTGAAACTCACCAATGAAGGACTCCAAGTTACCTGTTTGTCTCAACTGTGCCAGATCTCAAAAGTAAACATCAGGATCTTTCCTGTCACACTGCTCAACCAATCTATCCACAAAGTCCTGCTACTCTGTTACCTGATTATGCTGAAGTGTTACCATACCATGGTACCACCAATCATGTGCTACTCCATCCAAGTGCAAAGTGGCGTATTTGATGGCATCTATCTCTGACATTGGTCTCAATGCCAAAAAGGTGTCAAGCTTATGAACCCAAGCTTGAGCTGTCATCTTACCGCTGCCGCCAAAAGTAGTCAAAGAAAGCTTACTAGTAGCCTTCTGCAGCTCACTGAATTGAACTCTAGGCTTCCTGTCCTATCTAACCAATCGGTAGTGCTCTCTCTTAAGATTGACAAAACAATCAAAGGTCATCCTCTCTTGGACATGAATAGGTAATAAGTCCCACTCATCATTTGCAGCCATGTAAACATCTGCAAATGGGTTATTCTCTGCTTCCTCTGCTGGTGCCTCTGGTTCTTCTTGAACAAAAGTAGGACGTGTAGGTCTATCAACTGTTCTGGAGTGAGTCTGTTGTGGTCTCTGATTAACTGTAGCACTCCTGTCATCTCTTTGGTCCCAATTCTATCCATCAGGTGTGTTCATTCTCTCTATCATAGTCATAAGTGCCTGTAGTGTCTGAGCCATCTGCTGTTGGCTTGTCATCATAGCACGCTGAAATTCTCTGGTGCCCTGATCAGCATCATACTTGTGGCCCCTGGGTGGACTGCCCTCACGTCTGTCACTCATGATGGTTGGTGGCTGATCTAACACCTGAGTACCTTCAAGCAAGGCTCGGCTGCGTGTGTTATACTTGTGTGGTCCCAACTCTTGTGGCTGCATAAGATCTATACACCCTCAGGCTGGTAAAACCTGGCTCTGATACCACTGTAATATCCCCTCCAAAATAGGAAATATAGCAACACAAAAAACTTTGAACAAGATATAACTTTGGTTAAATAAATTCAGAATGATCACAATAATATAGTCTCTTAATAGCAAATTACAAATCTTATCACTTGTCCTTCTAAACTATTACAATTGCAGTCCTTTCTCATGTATATAAATATGAAATATAGTCTTAAAAACCTTGGCTTATCAAAATTGGAAGTGAAAATTAAATTCTGGAAGGTCTCGGCCCTTCTATGTCAACACACAGTCACCGTCGTCGGTCGATATCTCACTGACGTCGGTCTTTGTCGGTCAGCTTTCTACCGACGTCGGTCTTCAGTCGATCGATGTCGATCACTGAAAACCCTCTGTCTAGTGAGGTCGGTTCCTAAGCTGATTAGTACGGACCTGTACGGACTTTGTACGGCCTCCAATTAAGCACAACTTCCCTATTTTCAACCCCTAATCTGAAATATACATTTCTAGCACAGACGATCTCTAGCTGTATAATTTATTGAATCAAAACAAGAATAAAGAAATACCTGGAATATCTGTAATAACTTTTGTGTGAAGTTATCTCTCAAACCTAAAATTCTGTGATAACTTCTGGATGAAGCTATCTCACACTTTGGCAATAGATCAGCTGATATTCCACAGCCTCTTAATTGCACACATTGAAGAGGGAACGTTCTCCAATGCAAATGGAATCCTTGAACCCTAGGCTCAGTCTTCACAGAAGAAATTATCAAAATCAATATCAATAATCAATGGCTAATGAATAATGGCCTCCATGAGAAACCCTTATACCCTCAAAAAGATATGCTTGCCCTAATTAGGGTTTCTTAAATTAGAAATAGGGTTTCTAATTAAAAATAGGCTAAATAATTAATATTTGATTAAATCAATCAAATATTAATATCTCCCTCAATACATGTCAGATCGACGAACCGATCAAAGCTAGTGAATCAGGGAGTGATTCCGCACATAACCATACCATAATAAAGGCACTCCGCTGCATATCAAATATCCCTAAAAAGTAGGAGCCCTGGCCAAATATGTCTAAAATAACCTGAATGAAAATCAAATGTAGAAATCCTGTGAATCAAAGTCAAGCCAAGCTCCATTATGACCCTCTATCCATCCTTTTAGCCTACAAAGGTCGCATAATAGGCTAACCATGAACTCAGAACATGTCAATTAAAAAGGGGACATGACATTGATAATCCCTTAATCCCCCCTCAAGGCAGTGGGAGACAAAATAGAGTCATCAAAATTTCCCTCAAAATGGATAAAATGACATGATCTAGTGGCAATAGGGGTAGAACTATTGATTTTCCCAAAGGTGGTTATAATCAATAATGGTGGTGGAGCCAATGATTTTCCTAAAGGTGATTATAATTATTAATGAAGTTTTGGACACTGGTTTTCTCAAAGGCATTTATAAGTAGTGGCATAGGCATTTTTCCTTAGAGGGTAGTGGGATGGATACTAATTTCCCCAAAGGTGATTATATTTAAAAATGGAATATAAAACATGAATTTTCCCAAATATGGTTATAATCACTAACATAAGATTTTTCCCTAGTAGGGTAGGTTGAGTGGGAAAAATAATGATTTTACCAAAGGTGGTTATAATCATTACCATGGGATTCAAAAGTAATAATTTGTAAACAAGTGGTTATAATCATAACTTTTGTCAAAAATAACGATTTAAAAAAAATTGGTTATAGTCATTCACACATTTAAATCACATGATTTAAAATGAGTTTGTTGTAGAAAGAAAAAATATATCATTTATTGCTCGATAAAGAAGGGTGGGTTTTGTGAAAAATTCATAAAATGGATTTATGATGAGATAACAAAGGGTAACAACATATTTATAGACTAAATGTGATTTTGAAGATGCTTGTTAAAAAAACATTGGGTAAAGGTATCAAAATAGTGTTCTTAAATGAGTCTCATGAGAGGCCTAAAAAGATAGTTTGGTTATAATATGACTGAAAAAGAATGCATGTAGGATCAAATAACACTCAAAACTAACCAAGGATGCAAAAAATACATTTACTAGGTTACATGGAATGAAATATAGGCCTTGAGGGGGAGTAAAAATTCAAACTTTTTTCTATAAATTCACCCTTGGGGTAAAAACAATTCATTTTCACCCTAGTTAATTGAATTTTTTGAACAGCCTAGTTAGTTGAATTTTTTGAAGTCTAGTTTTATATGCAATGAGATGAGAAAAATGACCCAAAGAGGAGCTATATGTCATGTTTTAGACTACATGAGAGAGCACATATGACCACCCCATGATGGATCACCTATGAGTATCTCTAACTTTATCATTAATGATCTTTTACATGCATTTATTAATAGTTTTAGGTAGAAAATGACAAAATTATTGTTTACATTTTAGGCCAAATAATGGCTTCACCAAGGAAAAAGGGTAACTTTGTACAAAGTCACTATTCATAGAAATGAAAGAATCACCAAAAATGGGTAGAAATCATTGAAATAACAATTTCACACATTTTTTTAGGTGAAATCATAATTTTCATGAAAATGAAAAATGATGATACACCTAAAAAAGTTCAAAATCACCTACACAATAACTTTTTCATTTAAGAAAATGATGAATTCAACCTGTAAGCCAAAAATAGTCAACTTAAGGACTTGAGAGAGATACAACCTCTTGGAGAAGGCTAATTAGGCTTAGTAGACTAGTCTTAGACTTAGGTAGTATCATAGAGCTAGGTTAATGCTAAATTTTGTATGTTTATAGGAGTGACGAGTTGTGTTAACATGTTGGGAATGATGTTCACAATATTTTTAGATCCCTAAAATCTAGATGGAGTGTATTGTTGGATTCTTACAAGATCTATAACTTTGTGATATGCCATGGATTCTAGTCATCTGATCATATAAGGCATACTTGAGTGTGATGGCTGAGCATTGGCATATTGAGACTTCTACATTCTATCTGCCTACTAGAGAGGTGACCATGACACTTGAGGATACCTAGTGTATCCTCAAGTTGATCATGAATATATGGAGTATATTATATGCACCTACAACATAGTAGTAGGTTATTCTTTCTAATTTTCTCAATTACCATATCATCCTCATGTTTCAAGGGAAGGTGAATATAGACTTGATTGAGACCTACACACACATCTGACCTGATGATTCACCTATTAGGGATTTCTCACCACCTAATCTTATTGATAGGTAGGTTGTTATTTCATGGATATTTTTAGTGTAATATTATTTCTTGATAAGAGTGGATGGTACTTACATATGGGCCATGGATTCATAGTACAAAGTATGCTAGATAAATATACATATATTTATTGGCTACCAATTGTTCTAGTGCAACTTTACCAAGATCTTAAGATAATAACATATCATGGGGGATGCAACATTAGAGTTTCCACACTTATAATGGTTTTGGGATATGATCACATTATGATCAAGTGGCTAGTGGAGCAATGAAAAGTATGAGACCCAAAGGATCCATTGGCATATGGATGGGCATAGATAGCAGCAAGCAGGTAAGGGCACAAGGGGAAGATATATTTTTATCATCAAATGTTTGATGATCTTATAAAAATAAATTCATCTAGATGGCATACATCACTTATCATTTAAAAATTTTTAGGGATGGATGGTATATGTCCTACATGACTACCAGATGCTTTCTTACTAGTAGGTAGTCTCATATTATTAAGGAGTATGCCCTAATTATGTAATCTATTAGTTTGGGTTCATATAAGATGTGCCCAAGGGACATAGATGGTTTGCCCATGTGACATGTGAAATAAATCAAGATACTCTTGTTATCCATAGGGGTGAGGCTACTATGATATATTTCAATGTTGCATGAGTTTCTTAGGCTTATACATGAGGGAAAATAGATGTAAGGGTCACTCTAGCCTATATTTAATAATGGGTACAAATCTTCCCTATGAGGCTTATAGTTCTAGGTTAGGTAGGGGAATAAAGGTCCATGAACATTGATGAGATGGATGTTGAGATATAAAGTGGTAGTAGTAGAACATGGTAGAGTAGTGAAGGTAAGGAAGGTGATGACAATAATGATGAATTCAATGGTGGAGATGGTAGGGGAGATGGTGATGGAGATGGATATGATTGGGATGATGGCCTAGTTATGATGGTACTTGATCTTTGCATGACATGTGTTTCAAGTAAATAGGTTGATCTAGGATAGGTAGGGCCTTTTGACATATCTATATCAAGTAGGGATATATGTATGCTAGGTCAAATATCATCACTTGGATAGGGGAGATCATTGGCTTACAATGGAAAGTGGCTAATTTTTAGAGCACCTTTGACATGATGGATGATGATATGAATAATATTTAGCTGGATATAACCTAGATGAAGGTTGAGATTGATAGGATGTTAGATAGTTCCATCTCACTAAAGAGAAGGATTAGGCCATTAGTGATATAAATCAGGTATTAGCCAATGTTGATAGTTTGAGGTGAGTTTGGGATGAGGCTTGTAGAGCTAATAGAAATTATGTATTCTCATAGATTATATTATAGATCCTTTAAGATACGGATGATGAATCTTATTAACACTAAACCTATGAGATGACCACTCTTAGGGACTAGTAGGTTATTTAGTTTGAGGTTTAGGATGGACACAGAGTAATCATTAGATATGGTTGATGTTGTATAAGGACAAACATCATATGTACTTCATGTCAGCCTATCCATCATCTATGACCACCATGACTAGGACCATGATGGCCACTAGGTCCTCCTCTAGCTATAATTCCCATGGACATGCAACGCTAGAGTTGATCATGAACATCTTGGGATTTTGGCATAGTTTTGGAATACATCTTAATTTTTATATCAACATGTTTATGTATTTAGAGACACCATATGATATGTATATATCTTTAATTTATTATGAAATTTGAAATACAATGATAATCATTTTTGGGTACTTTGAGGTTGATGTACATTTATATGATATTAATCAGATATACATACGATGCCATATTGTTATATTTTTTTATCTTATGTTTGGTATTGATTATCATTGATTATCATTATGGATGTGTAACATTATTGATGTTTATGCTCATGTATGCTCTTTCATTTATTTCTTATGCCATGTTTATGAGATGTTGTTCTATTGTTATCTTATTATGTTGTATAACTCATATGTTTTCTTATTCAGAGATGCACGTATGTATAAATACAATATAAATCATTTTTATTTTGATTATTACTCATTGGATTTAGGCATATGTTTGGGTAGTTAGTTGGTTTTGATATATCATAGAAGTATTATGATTGTATTAATCTTATAGTCTCTTTATGCCTAATTTTTGTTGTATCTTGTGATATTATGAATTGTAGTTATGAACAACTAAATTGATAATATATACCCTAAGCATGGAAAAAATAGCTAAAATGTAAATATAAAAAACCTAGGAATAAAATATAAACAATCAAATCCAAAGTGTAAATATAACAAATAAACCAAGAGTAAGACTAAATATAAACATTCATAGTCTAAGAATATGATATGCATGATCAATAATTAAGTATAAAAAATGTGTAATATACCTATGAAAAATGCAAAAAAAAATACAAAAAGGCAAAAAAAACAAACAAATAATAAAGACACAAACAAATGAAACAAACAATCAAACAAACACAAACAACTATATAAACAAAATAAAAAATAAGGCCACCAAATAGATAGAAACAAACAAACATAAAAAAACCAAATGAACAAATGATAATAAACAACAAAACACCAAACTACCAATAAACAAAAATAAACTAACACAACATAAACAATAAAACAAACAAAAAGTAATAAACAACAAAACACCAATAAATAAATAAATAAATAAACATAAAGAAACAATAGCAAATAACAAACCACCAATAAACAAAAATAAATAAACAATAACAAACACCAATAAAAAACAAACAAACAAACAAAACACTAATAAATAAAATAAACAAATAATAAACCAAAGCAAAGAAAAGTATAAAAGCAAACTATTTTAAACACACAAAGGTAATATATAAACAATGGTTAACTACAATGTTAGTACAAACACAATAAAAATTATTTTTTCATGTGTAATAAATGTGTTACTCTTGGTGACATGGTGATGCCTAGGTTAGGTAGAAACAACACAAGTAAAACAACACAAGAACAAATGACACATAGTTTCCCATAGGCTATAATTAATAACATCAAAGGTAAGATGGCCAACGATTTCCCCTGCGCTATAGGAGACAATGATAGAAACAAATAAAATGTGAGGAATAAAAGAAAAGGAAGGGGTAGTCGAGTTGGCTCCATATGCACTAGACAAGTGGATGATGCCTAAATATTTCCATGGACACAAGGTCAAACATAAACTTTAGGCCAAATGAATTTCTCCTAGGATATGGGATAGAATAAAATGATGATAATAAAAAATATTTCCTTTTAGAGAAAAATATGAATGTTCTCATAAAATGGCAAGTGATTAGAAATAGAGGGGGATGGTGCTCACATTCATGAAAACATGAACACAAACAAACTGTACAAGCATGAGATCAAGGAGGTAAAACACAAATAAGATGGAAAATTACCCCTATAATATAGGAGATAATGACACCAACAAATAAAATGGGAGGAAAAGAAGAAAAGGAAGGTGTAGTCAAGCTAACTCCAAATGCACTAGGCAAGTCGATGATTCCTACATAATTCCAATGACACAAGGTAAAACATGAAATTTCGGCCAAATGAATTTATCCTAGGATATGGGATAGAATAAAATGATGATAAGAAAAAAATATTGCCTTGTAGATGAAAATATGAATAGTCTTACAAAATGGATATGGCTTAGAAAAAGAGGGGGATGACACTCAAACTCATGAAAACATCAACACAAAGAAATTGCACAAGTGTAAGACCATATGAGTATCCAAGAATGAATTGAATTAGTAGTTCATGATGTTTACTACATCTATGTCTTAGAATGAGAATGATCTAGAAAAATGATGAGAGTGTTGGAAATGGTTGGTCTAAAAATGATGAGAATGTATAAACATAAATTTCTAAAAAAATGGTAAGAGTGTAAGAAAATCCAAGTGGTTATTAGTACATCAAATTTTGAATTCGCAATGTTCACAATTTTAAGTCACAAAACAATGAGAGCATATGAATAAGGCCAAAAAGGATGGGTAAAATAAAGGACAAGTGATTACTTGAGAAATAGTTAGGAGTCCTATAAACCTTAAGGAAAAAAAGTGGTTGAAAAATATAGCTAGGTGGCCAAGCTGACCTGAAATACCCCATTTATCCAAGGGTAACCTATATAGTTTATGTGGACTTTAGATTGATGTAGTTTTAAAAATAGGAGGAAATAGGCCAAATATCTAGAAATGAATCTTAATAGGTAAGAAATATCATCCTATATTATTTTTATGGATCTATATCTCTCATAGAAAATTTAAGCCAATTTTCATGATTTTTGTGATTTTTAGGGTTTTCCTATGTTTTTTAAAATGTTTAAGGGTTTTTGAACTATTTGAAATGTTTTTGAAAATTTCTAGGCATCTCAACTCAATCAAGAATTATGAGAGACAAAATGGTCCAGCTCACAAACATTGAGAGTGTAGCTTAAACATTCTCATAAAATGGTAAGAACATTCAAACTAAATTGTTCACAAAATGAAGATAGCATTCAAACTTAAATTGCTCATAAAGTAGTGAGAGAATTAAAATAAGGGTGGCCAAGCTAGCCTTAAAATAAATTGATCATTGCATACATATTCCAAATGGACCTTAATCGACTATAGTTATGCCTATAATTATGAAAGTTTGGAAAGTTCCCAATGGTTTAGTGTTTTCAATATCTCAAATCAATGGAGAATTATGAGATACAACACAACCCAAACTTGTAAAATAGTGAGAGCATGGTAAAAGGGTGATTGAACTAACCTCAGCGTAAATCAGTTGCTTCTTACATAATCCCATTTCACCTGAAGTCACTATAGTTCTACCTACACAAAAATCATCCAACTAAGTACCAATAAGTTTTGGTATATGTAAAATGGAAAGGTAAATGGAAAAAATAATGTAAAGGTGATGTATAAATTCATGGTAAAAGGGTTGTTACTAATTTTCCCAAAGGAGCTTATAATTAGGAAATAACAATGATGAGTTAATGGTACTCATTTACCCCATAGGTAGTTATAATTAATAGCAAGAAGCATAGAATGTAACAACAAATTAAGGATATAATTTACAGGACCAATATTATACTACTTTCATATATTTTCATTTAATTATTTAATTTTAAAACAACTATTATAATATAAATGTCATCAACACTGAACATGATTGAAGTACAAATGAATAAAAACTAAGGCCAAACAGGGTAGGCAAGCTTATGAAAAAATAACTAGCTATCAAAGGGTCAAGGTATGGTATAATGGTAAAAGGTTATAATAAAATAATATGTATGATGTGACATAACTTAAATGATCCTTGTAGACAATAATCTGAGTCCCTTGAGCATAAACTTGTTTGAGGTGCATTATGTGCAATGGTTCATCAATTTAATCTCCTTTTGTAATGGTAAGATTATATGCTCTAAAATTTTAGTTAGCAATAACTAAATAAGGCCCTAACCAATTTTGTTGGAAATTTCCTTTCTTATTTGTCTTGGTATTGATATTCTTATGGTTTATTTTAAAACAAGGTCACCAAGCTCAAATTCTTTATGCTTAACATGATGATTATATTGGCCTCTTAATATGTTATAATACGATTGAAGGTTATTCAAGGTGGCCATGATCTTTACATCAATAAAATACATCTCTCAAAAGAGAACTCCTCTATATTATTCATCATCAATGTCATGTTGTAGGGAAATCTAGAGGGAAGATAACATGACCTCAATAGGAAGAATGGCCTCAGTGCCATAAAAAAGTGAATAGGGGTAGCTCCTGTTGGAGTATGAAATGTGTTATGGTATGCCCAAATGGTCTTAAGTACTTATAAATTCCAATTACAATGAAAATAATTTAAAATATTCTTTAGAATATTGATAATGGTTTTATTATATCCTCATCTTGGTCATTGCCTTTTGAGTGGTAGGTGATAGAGAAATGTTGTTTGATATAATATTTGTTAAAAATTGATTTCACATATTTTTTTTAAATGATCATCCATTAGTATATATAATGTCATAGGGTATACCATAATTATAAATGATATTGTTGAATATTAACTTCGATATCTTCTTATCATTTATGTAAGTGAGTGGAATGGCTTCCACCCACTTAGGAAAATATTTAGTAGTAGTTAGGACATGTGTATGGCCATAAAGGATGTAGGATTAATCCTACCTATGAGGATAAGTCCCCAGATTGAGAATATCCATGGTGTCATCAATGGTTTGAGAGTCTTGTTTGGATTAGCAATCAGATTAGCATGCTTCTAAAACTTGACACACCTTTTCACATATACATCTCCATCTATTTCCATATTAAATTAGTAATAACTAGTACGCAATAATTTTTTTCTAAGATTTCCCAATTGGTTTGGGATTTATAGACTCCTTCCTAAACTTACCTCAACACTAATCCATATTATATCAAAAGTAAATAATGAAGTAGAGTTTCATCATAGCTTCTATGATACTAGGTTGATCCAATTAGGGTATAATAAGAGGATTTGTCAATGAAGGATTTTTATTTCTTATGTGATAGGTCATCTTGAATAATTTGGTCTTAGAGATATTCATATTGTCCTTAGTCTATTGTTGTTATATGAAGTGACTTGTGATTAGTTATAAATCATTATACCCCAATAAATGTTGGATGTTATATTATAATAATTGATGAATCCTTATAATTAGTGGTTCATACTCAAACATGTTATTGGTACATGGTAAACCAATGTGAAAGGACTTGGGAATAATATCTCCTTGTGATGTAACAAAAAATATTCTATCACATGATCCATGAATTTTAAATGAACTATTAAAGTACATCTTCTATTATTATACCTCAAGAGGTGCTTCTACTTCTACCTCTATGGTGGCCATGATGGATTAATATGGAAATCACAATGTAAGGGGTTGAGTATCATGAAGAAGAGATTTTGTAAGTTGATATGTGAGTATTTATCACTTAATATCCTTTTAATTGGCATATTTGATTTAAAACTCACATAAAAGCATGATCCAGTTTTCCATGTGACCCTATAGAGATATTTTAGAAAGTAGATATTTGAGCATATCTACTTTAGAAATAATAATGGTCATGTTGTTCAATAAGTAATGATGCAACTTTTGGTTTATAAACACCATTTATAAACATGATTTTCTAATTGAATTAAAATTGTGTTGATATCTAATCAATGTTTAGCTCATATAACATATGGCATGATTTTTACCCTATTCATCATGTTGTGCCAAAAGTACCTATAGGGTATTTTAAATCATTGATAGGTAGAGTAACAATGACTTGTTCAATGTGTGTGACAATAAAATAGGTAGATTGGACATATAGTCCTTAAGATGTTCAAATTATTTATGGTACTCTTAATTCTAAGACAAAGTAATGACCCTCTTAAATAAGTGTGTAAATAGATGACATTTGTTAGCCAACTATGATATGAAGATTTAGATTGACTAGATCTTACCCTATAAGTTGTAGATATGATTCAAGGTAGATGCCAATAATATTTTGGTAATGGCTCCAACTTTGGTTGGATTAATTTCAATTCCTATGCAAGAGACAATGAAGCCTAAATTTTTTCCAAAAGTTACTCCAATACATATTTATTTGGATTAATCCTAATAATATTCTTGTAAAGTCTCTCAAAGATTCTTTGAATCATAGTTTGATGATCAACATGAGTCTTTGATTTAACTAAGATATCATTGACATAGTCCTCAATGATGTTGTGCATTATATCATAAAAAATCACTGTTATGGCTCATTGGTATGTGGCTCTTGCATTCTTAAGTCCAAATGACATTTCCTAATAACAAAATGTTCTCCATAGAGTGGTGAATGTTGTCTTGTGTTATTCTTATAGTGCAATTCTGATCTAGTTATATCTTAAAAAGTAATCCATAAGATAAAATATTTCATATCAAGCCATTGATTTGATTATCATGTAAATGTTAGGAAAAGGAAAGTCATATTTTGGGTAGGATGTATTTACATCCCTAAAATCAGTGAAAATTACGATGCCTTCTAGTTTCTTACTTATTAAAAAAATGTTATAAATCAAATGTAAATAGTGGATCATCCTAATGCATCTTAAATATAAGAGTTTCTCCAATTATTTATTGACTATCAAATCAATATGAGAATGCATATTTCATATATTTTGATTAATAAGTTTGTCATTATGATGTACAAATAAATGGTGTATAACCAAATTAGGGTCCAAACCTGGCATGTTCGAATAAGACCATATAAATATGTGACCAAACTCCCTCAAAAGCGATGTAAAAAATTAATTTTCCTCCTTAATGATGGATATGCCTAATTTAATCCACTTTGGGTCACTTAGGGGCCCACTATTAACCTATGAAGTGTCTTTCACAATAATTGTAGAATTGTCTTCTAAAATAATCAATAAGGAGGTAAAATGGTTGGCAATGGCAAAGTTATCTAATAAGACTAGCTCATCTAATTCTCCAAATTAGGATGAAATAAATCTCATAATGTTGGTAAAGGCCATTAAACAAATAATTTAAGGCACTCTTGAGTAGTATGTTCAAAGGCTTTCCACTCTTTGATAATAATATCTAATCCATAAATAGGCCTTATTTATATGTCTCATGTGCTTTATAGGAAGATAGGTGAACATCCCTATGTAATGGCACCATAAACTAGTTTTCACCAAGAGAATTTATTTTATTTACTTTTACCTTTGATTAAAAAACCACTCAAAGAGGTTTTCACTTATATAACTCAATGTTTTATTTTATTTTTGTTTTTATCCAATGAATTTCACCCAATCTCCAAAATAAGAAGCTAGATCCAATCTAATATAAAATACTTGCTTGTGATCTCCAAAGGGAATGTGAATCCTTAGTCTTAGAAAGTTGCATATGAACTCATCATTTTCAAACTTGTCTAATGGCATTATTAACTCTTGTTGGTCTTAGTTTATCAAATATGGGTGATAAAGGGTTAATGGTTAAAGTTGATAAATAGGATTAATGGTATAAATGACATAGGTATTAAAAAAATTTATGTTGTCAAGGTCATCTTAAATAATATAATCAGACCTTCTGTCATTTTCTACATCTTATTCTCTATTTGACAGTGTTGGAACCCAAATAAGATATATAGGGCCACCTACAAGTGGTTTAGATATTATACCATGGGTTTCATTATACTTGGTCATTGAGATTGGACCAATCATCCATTGATGATGTATCCCCATGCCTATGTCTTCATAATAAATGTGATATATAATATGATTAAGAATAAGAGAATTTGTAATTTGGCAATAGTCAATGATCTCATCAGTATAAATCAATGAATCATCTTTGGCTAAGGGGTCATCCTCTAAGATATAGGCCAATTTAAAAATAATGGGTTTGTTTAGCTAAGATTTTTTTCTTGGTCTTTCACTCTATGTGAGTATTTTTTTCCTTAGGTATACCATAGGCTTTACGGTTATATATAAATTTGTAAATACGGAATGAATCATGGGTTGTGTATTCTATGAGAGCTTTTTAAGTTATATAGAAGTGATTGACAATGTCTGGTGGAGGCATAGATGATGTAGAAGATAAGTTGTTTGGGTCACTGTAATTGGATTCTACTCATGTTTTAATGGATTTTCTTTTCTTGGCTCTTCCTCTGTTATATTTGGTCATAGGATTCATTTCAAATTTATAGTTATAGATTTCATACTTAGCTT
This sequence comes from Torreya grandis, assembly GCA_037957365.1. Lineage (NCBI taxonomy): Eukaryota > Viridiplantae > Streptophyta > Pinopsida > Cupressales > Taxaceae > Torreya > Torreya grandis. The sequence goes on from JARHVA010006606.1 coordinate 807,822, forward strand.
CAATAAATTTATAATACTGATATTGACAAAGATCATTTGGTATTGTAACTTCCATCCCTGAATGGGGAGATTTTATACACTAATCTAATGTAAAAGGTATGGCTCTCATTTCATTTATCTAGGGCCAGCCCAATAATAGATTGTAAAATAATTCCAAATCCAAAACATAGTATAAAATATGATGGGTCAAAAGCCCAATGACCATCAGTAAGTTGATATTACCTTGAGATTCCTATTGTGCATTATCATATAACTTAATAATAATGGTATCTAGTTATAATTCAGTTAATATATATCCAAGTTATTTGATCAAATTTAGAGACACAATGTTGAGACCCAAACTATTGTCTACAAGGACATGTTTAATTTTATGATTTTTTATACCTACCTCAATATATATGTGTTATTATGCCATGGACCCAAGGAAAACATGTCATTTTTGTCAAAGGTAAGACATTTTATAGGGGACAAGTGTCCTACCATGGATTACAATTTGTATGGAGTGATGTCATCTCGTATAAGGGATTAACTCAAGTACTCATTCAAGATATATTTATAGATACTCAATATATGCAATAAATTCATGATGGATGTTTATGTAGGAGTATTATTTAGATGATATACAATATCATAGGTGTTCCCCTATGTTTTGGTAGTTGGTTTGTTTTATATGAGCATGGAAGACTAAATGAGTTCAATTATGGTATTTGGTTTCGATCCCGTGATAGTGATCTTAGTTCATAGAATTATGATTATGAAATCTCAATCTAGTACTTGTATTTGGTAGTTGGTTGGGGAGGTAATAGGGCCTAGAATGGTATAGTGTGGTGTTGATCTTGTCTACTAATAGACTCCAAAAGAGAATTACCAAAAAAAAGGAGGTTGGTAGGCATCATTCGGTTAATAGATATTATTGAGAGAGGGTCTAGGTTTATTGGTAGTTGGCCAAGGATTAAGGATAATATTGGAAACATGAAAACCTAAGACGTGTCCTAAAACATTTTTATAGGTATACACAATGTCATGATGGCCTCCTTGGTTGGGTTGGTAAATTTTCCCTTAGTCTTAATCCTTATGTTGTTTTTTATGGATAACATTGTTGCTATTGATTTTTAGGTGGAGTTATATATCATTATTTTTGACATTGTTGGTACTAGTTATTATTTTTATGTTGGGTAAATGGATTTTGATATATTTTAAAGCTATGATTGGTCATATGAGTATGTGTGTCTCATTCTATCTCTCCAATTTCTAGAATATTTTCAATCAAATGCCTAAGCTGGATATGCCAACATATATAATGGCATTTAACATGATGATACTCACATTATTCATGTTATTTTTAATAATAAATAAAAATAATCCCTTTATGAAATGGATTTGGTACCAACCAATTGATCATATTTTCATAAACCATTTTTAAGAACATAAATTCAATAGGATCACCAAAGTCATTGAATTATCTGTAAATGGCTACTCTTCTCCTTGGAGGATGGGATTGAAATTTGTTTTCATTATGTGGTTGTTATTTTTGTGGAGGCCTTGGTTAAATGTATGGAGGTGGTGGTTATTCAATGGGAATAAGTAAATGGACATCTAGTGTTTGCACCATTTGTACATGACATGATTCAGTGATCCCATTACAACCAAAATTATTATTATGGTTTTAATGTTTTGGTCTCTCATTTTTGTTGGCCTAAGGTGATATTAAAGATAGTATTTGAATTGGGTTATGATTATGGTTCTTGCCTTGGTTTTGGTTTTATTGGATTTTATGTTGATTTTGGCTCTTTTAGAAGAACAAAGCTTGATTATCCCTTTGTTAGCAAGAGCTTTCTCAATATGTATTCCTTTCTCCATAACATATTTAAATGTATTAGGACATTATAGATTGAGATGGTAATATATATCACTATTTAATATCTTAGTAAATATCATGGCTATCTACTTATTTGGAAAATTATGGGTGAATCTACTCATGAGTGCTCTCTAATGTTACAAGTACATAGTGAAGCTTTCACCATTCTTGTGTTTTTCTTGTCCCAAGTCTACAACTATAATCTTGTGTTAAATAATATATAAAATATTATATATGAAATTCTCAAAAATATCATCAAAGTCAAGTACATAATTCTTTGTCAATTTTAAAAGCTACTCTAAGTCTTGTTTGGCTAGACTCCTTCGAAAGAGATGAATCAAATATATGTCGCTATACACCACTAGATGTAAATCAACAAAAAACATATTTCAAGTGATCTTTAGGGTCACCTTTGCCATTGCATTTTTCAAATTTCGGTGGCTCATAATTAAAAAGTGGTATTTGTATATAATCCATGTTAAATGGATATGATCATATTTCATTCAGTCTAAATTTATTTCTTTGCTTTCTAGTTTGAATAAATTGAATTATATCCTTCATTTATTACAAATCTTGGGTAAGGAAGTTAGATGGAGTGGCCTATTATTATTGGGGTTATGCATTCAAGGATGGATTGCCTTTACTGAGGTAGGTTGGAATGGTATACTAAAAAATGTTTTTTTGATTATTTAGATGATCAAGTGTATGTATCTATGCATTGGGATTGTACTATGGATATAAAATATATTATTATTGAAAAACATTCTGGTTCAAAATGGCTACATAACCTTTGGTAGATAATTAAAATTATGGTAATGGAATTTAGCTCTAAGGGATGTGTTGGTATTACTGGGTTTGGGTGTTAACTTGATACCTACTCTTTGAACCCTATTGTCTAAAGGGAACATGTTATTGACTATAACCCTATTATTGGATGTGTTGAATGTTATATCCTTGGTGTATGTGTGATACTTATTAGGTGAAAGGAAACTATTGACTAGTGCTTGGTATCTATTGTATATAATAACCTTGTGGTTGGTTGAACACCTATTTTTGGATATGCACTTGTTTTGGGTTTGGAATATGTTGTTACTTTTTGACCAATAGAAACACTTCGAATATTAGGTATCATCTGTGTTGTTGAGGTATATTGGTCTATTCATGTTGTGGCATAATATGTTTTACACCATATTGAGGTGTCATAATGTTTTACAATTTTTTAGGTGGTTACTTTTTTATTTCTCATTTACCCTAGTTATGCCCTCAAAGAAGTAATTCATTAAAGATTAAAGGTTTCTTGTTGATTTTAGGAAAGAGGCATACCTATCCCCTATTGTTGTATTACACTCATGGTATTAGTTAGAGGAATCTAGTATGTGTTTCTCAAGGTAAATTAGACCCACATTAGTTTAAATTGAAGTTTACAAGCATGTTATCCACAACATTTTGAGTGAATTCTTCTATTGAAATTAGGACATTAAAGATTTCACCAACTAGTGTGTGATTTGTCTTAATGGGTCTATGTTTTGGTTCACATAGCCTATAACATCTATTTATGGCCCTATTGATGGAACTAGCTCAATAATAAACATGTTATAAATTACCATTACATTAAAATTATGATCTAGGTTGAGATAATTTTGGTACACTAGTTGTACCTATTCCATTTGATCTTGTATAGGACCTTTCTCTTTTATAAGCTGACTTTGGCTTTATTTTGGAATTTGTACTAAAGCTTGACTATAAGTAGTTTATTCCTATTAAAAATATTGGTTTTGATTCATGTTAGTAGGATTTGTAATCAAAATATTTAGACTTTCATGTGAGAAGTTTACCATAAATTTAGCTCATACTTTGATGGCTCTGATGAGGATTTCATCTTTGATCTATAATAAATGATAATAAAATAAGTACATATTACTTGTTTAGATTTGTGTATTAACATAATAGGGATCTTATTGCTAGATTTGTTTTACATTCATCATCATTTGAGAAAGGTAGTGTGGTATTTACTCTTGTTCCTGGCCTAGATAGGAAGGTGGGCCAATAAATATTGTTCTAGTGGGTGTAACCTTTATTCAACATATGAAATATTATAATATAGATAGGGATCCATCTCATATTCTATGTCATCACCATATGACTCTTGAATAAAAGGGTTACTAGTAATAAAGTTATCATACTCAAGATTATACACAAGCATGCCAAGTGTGTAACAAAACATGTTTGGATCTATGGCTAGGTCTCATGAAAAAAGGGTCTAAAAGGTAAAAAACAACTGAGGCATAAAAACCTTTGGATCTATTTAAATATTTCCAAAGGGTAAATCGGCTAAACTAGGCAAGGGAAAAACAAAAAAACATGAAACTGGTCTAATAAAAGGTACTAATTTACACAAAGTTGATTATAATCTATGACAAAAGTAACCAAAAATATCAAAAATAGTCTATGGCTAAGGTAATAATTTTCATAATGATGGTTATAATCAGTGACAAAAGTATTTAGGTGAGGTAGAAAAATCTTGAACCATATTAGATGGATAACAATGATTTTCCCAAAGGTGTTTATAATCATTTAAATTGACAACAAGGCTAGAATCATAAAAAAAATGTCAATATAAAATAATAACTTGAAAAAATATCAAATAAGGCAATTGGCTTGGATAAATTTGGTAAAGCAACTCAAAAAAAAAAATATAATGTTAAGGTAATTGGCTTGTAAGAGCTTACTAAGACTTAGTATTTGGTTCACAAGAGACTTTTTGATGATTTAACTAGAAATTTTTTAACTTGGCACAACAAATTAAAATAAGGCACATGAAAACAACTCAACTCAAAATGATTCTCAAACAAGGCACAAGACAACAAACAACCACTAGGTTTAGGCAAGGGGTCTTTAGATCAAATAGGAAATCAGCCCAAGTAACACAATCCAAACATAAAAGGTATGCTACCTAAGCCTAAATTACATGAGGCTTTGGCATAAACCTGATTTTATTAGGATTTATACTTCAAAATATTGAGTTTCAAATTTAATGTAAAATGACTCAGATGTCCTAAGGCAAAAGGGCTAGACCAAAATAGGAAGCATAACCACACATTTGAAACAAAAGGAAAAATGGTTTAGAACTTGGTTTCAAGGGAGATAAGTGTCCTAGAATAATTTAGGTAGCATAACAATGCCCCTTTAAATAAATGGATGACAATGGTTTTGGACTTAAAAAACTAGGGTAAATGTCTGAGATGAAACAAGAAGCATAATAACACCCCATTTAAACAATTAACACACGAACAATTTTTGAATTAAACTCTACAACAAAAGTGTGACATAAAATGGACATAATAAGGCCTCTTAGGCTAAAGGGAAATAAAAACAACATGATAGTTTTTGACTTATTTTAACTTGATAATACAAACAATTTTAGCCTCAAACACTCATATAAATCAAAGAAAATAAAAATAACACTAATGACTCATTCTATCTCTAAAATTGACATGGGTGTGCATAGATTCTACCTAAACTTTTAAAACCCCTTTGTATATCATAATAATAGGTGTAGGTAGAGTTTTAAAACCCCCTTTGTCTCTCAATTATAAGTTTTGAAATATACTAAATGGTCCCAAGTATGGCTAACACAATGGTGTATCATGTCAATTGGGTTAAAACTCACTAAATTTTCATGTAAAATTATATTCCCTTACACAGTGACTTTAGTTGTGTACTTCTTAGTGAAGTTTGATGCTTAGCATGAACTAACCTAGATTTTCATTAGGATTAGAGATGATAGATATTGGGCCCAATGTAAATACTAATACCACATCCTAATTTATATACCCCAGTATAGAGTGGGGTTTGTATGATGCTAGGAAATGAAACCATAGATCAATTTAACCCTAAATAACTTTTGAGGAGGTAAAAAACTCCTAATCATAATCCAAATGTAATAAAATAAATGGAAAGACTTTAGAGGTCATTTTTGGGTCACATAGGTCACTCAGATCTTGGGGAGATCATACGTAAAATTATTTATAACACTAATAAACAAACAAGGTAATAAATCAAGCACTTTTGGTCACATGATATGTCTATAGGGGATAGGGGAGAGCATACACATAATAGTTTTTGGTTTGCCTCAAACACAAAATTTAATCTATGAACTTTGAAACTAGATAATAAACAAAGAACAAATAATTTTTTTTGAAAGATATTAAGATCTCTAACTAAAGTTTATGTTCTTTTCTATAACTTTAATGTGATTGAAAGTTTTACCCCTTAGCCTCATTTACAGTTGTAAAAACATTGAATTTATAAAAGATAAGTTGGCTTAAGTTGATTTTAAACACCAAATGAAAGTGTATGTGAGATTTAGAAGTGTTTAATCCTCTCTTTATCCATATTGGTTTCTAAAAACAATGTTAGGGTGTTTTATTATCCTTAGGCTAAGATGTAAATCAATAAATAACATTCCATATTGAGTTCCCAGGTTTTTAGAAAACACAAAGTGAAGTCATCCATTTTGATATAAATTAGAGGAGTAGATACAAAGATTTATCTCATGAAATGGATGAATGAATAATTTAATTCACACAATTATAATATACTCTTCTATTCTCTCTAATTCTTAGATTTAAACACATTACATTTATATAGGAGACTCCTCTCCAAAAATATAAGGGGTTTATAGACAACTCAACTCAAATACGTGAGTTTTATTTAACAACCAAATCTCACACAAACTATATAATAAAAGAACATATTATTTTTACATAGCAATAATATATTATTTACTTACTTAACCATAATTACTATTTAATTTATGGCAAATATCAAACCTTTTACTATTTACCTCTATCCATAAATACCTTAAATCTATGTAATGTAAAAATTATTCCTAACATTCCTGCCCCCCATTGTTTTTACATGGTACAATATATCTCTATTTATGATTGTAGTGTGTTCCACCTATATGTGCTCATGAACTTATTTGCATACATGTGCCATCACACATCTCTTCTTTCACACTCATCTACAATTAGTTTTCATAGGTTTACCAATAACCTTCCAAAATGGTTTTCACAAGTTAACCAATAACCTTACAAGCGATTTTTCTTAGGTTCACCACTAATCTTATAGAATGATTTTCTCAGGTTCACCACTAACCTTACAACATGGTTTTAATAGGTTTATTACTAACCTTTCATAATGATTGTTATAATGATTTTTAAATCTACATTCTCTAATGTAAATATACAGATAGGTTATAGGGGAATATCACACACAAGTGAATAGGTACAACTATTCTTATTTATACACATGTTAAAAATAAAATGTAAATACGACACTAAAAAAATTGAATCTAAAAATAACACACCACACACATCACCACATCATTGGTAAGGCCTCATCATTGGTGAATGATGAAAGATCACTAAAATACCTCCTTCCTTGGTGTATCGTCCATCCTCATTTTATCTACTACTAGCTCAGTCAAATTTAACTATTAGGCTCATATATACAAACTTTAATTGAAAATTGATCTCCACAAATAATGTGTTCTTAAGATAATTTTTACAATATTTAATGACTACTCTTAAGGAGATGGATTATGACACTATTAACAATATAAAGACTCAAAAATAGACTAATACTCTTGATTGACAAATGACACTTTTTATAAATAATATGAAATAGACTCAAAGTCTATAAACCTACAAACAAATAATAACGTCAAGAGACTATGCATTAAAAACAAATATTAAAAATAAAAAATATAATAAAAATAAACTTTAATAAGACTAGACTAACCTCTTTTAAATTGATGCCTTAGTTGAAATTAGAGTGCAGATTACATGACACAACATGCATTTGAATTGACAAAATATTCACCATTAAAAATAGGTGATGCACTATATTTCAATACATAATAGATCTGGTAGTGAATTTATCTATACAGATTTATGCTAAATAATTGAAAGATAAATATTGCTCATCACACTCAACTAGAAATGATGCCAATGATCATGAGTGGGAGTTTGAATGCATGATCCAATGGAGATAATTGATAATATTCTAATGATGAATCACATGTCACAATAGTTAAACAAGTCTCCTCCAGTGCACTCTTTTCTTCATTGGTCTTGTTGGTTTGGTGTATAGATCCAACCACAATGCAAAGTCTCTATAATTGGTAGATCACATCAAAACTCATAACACTATTTTTTACTTCAAACTTATCATGAACCATTCATAGTTTATTCAAATGATTTATGGGTTTTGTTTCTCTATTCATCCCCTTTCTAAAACATTTTGAATTTTGAAATTTTGTTACCAAATCGAAAAGATATTGTAATTTTACTAAAAATTTGTTATACTGATATGAATACACATGATTTTTAAAATAAAACACATATACCACTACTCTTACTTTCTTATTTCTTCCTCATGACTGCCTTCAAAATTATATTGTGTAGATGTTAGGAAGATAATGACTATTGTAGTACTTTCTATGATTCTACTTTGAAACTATACACAATTTTAATATAATATTTTCATTAATGGGGCAATAATAGACTGATGTGCCCCATAAAATTATTAAAAATTTAGTCTTTCTATCATATAAATCTTTCTTTCCACTCTAATACCAATGATATAAATTGGAGGAGTAGATACAAATATTTATCTCATAAAATGGATGAATGAATAATTTAATTCACACAATTATAATATATTCATCTATTCTCTCTAATTGTCTGACTCAAAAATATTACATATATATAGGAGTCTCCTCTCCTAAAATATATGGGAGTTACAAACAACTCAACCCAAATACGTGAGTTTGGTTTAACAACCAAATCTCACACAAACTATACAATAAATTTTTTTATTGTTACATAACAATAATTATTTATTTACTTAATCATAAGTACTATTTAGTCTATAGTAAATATCAAAACTTTTACTATTTACCTTTCTCCATAAATACCCATAGATTTTACATGGTACAATATATCTCTATTTATAATTGTAACATGTTCCACCTTCGTGTGCTCATGATCTTATTCACATACATGTGTCATTGTACATCTCTTCTTTCACCTTCATCTTAAATTAGTTTTCATAGGTTTACCAATAACCTTCCAAAATGGTTTTCACAAGTTAACAAATAACCTTATGAACTGGTTTTCTCAGGTTCACCACTAACCCTATAGAATAGTTTTCTTAGGTTCATCATTAACCTTATAAAATGGTTTTAAAAGAATAAAACTAACCTTTCATCATGATTTCTATAATGATTTTTAGATCTACAATCTTGAATGTAAACATACAAAAAGGTTACATAAGAATATCACACAAGTGAATAGGTAAAACTATTCTTATTTACACACATGTTAAAAAACAAATATAACTACCACATTATAAAAACTAAAATTTGAAAATAACACACCACACATGTCACCACATTGTTGGCACAACCCCATCATTGGTGACTGATGAGAGGTCATTGAAAGACCTCCTTTCTCGATCTATCTTCCATCCTCTAGTTATCTATTGCTAGCTTAGCCAAATTTGACTATGAGGCTCATATATACAAAACTTAATCAAATTTTGGTCACCCCCAAAAATGAATTCATAAGATAATTTTTAAAATATTTGATGACTACTCTTAATGAGATGGATTATGACACTCTTAACAATATAATGACTAAAAAAAACTAATACTCTTGATTGACAAATGACACTTTTTATAAATAATATGAAATAGAATCAAAGTCTATAAACCTATAAGCAAATAATAATGTCAAGAGATTATGTAATTAAAAACAAATATTAAAAAACAAAACCTATAATACAAATAAAATTTAATAAGACCTGACTGACCTCTTATAAATTGACATTGTATTTGAAATTAGAGTACGGATCATGTGACATGGAATGCATTTGAATTGATAAAATCGTAAAACTTAAAAAGTGGTGATCTATTATATTTCAATGTATAAAAAGGATTTGATAATGAATTTATCTATAAATATTTATGCCAAAGAATTGAAATCTAAAGATTGTTCATCATAACCAATTGGAAACAATGCCAATGATCGTTTGTGGGAGTTTAAATGCATGCTGAAATGGACATAATTTATAATACTATAATGATGAATGATAGGTCACAGTAGCTAAACAAGCCTCTTCTAGTGTACACTTTTCTTCTCTAGTCTTGATGGTTTGGTGTACAAATACGACCACAATTCAAATTCTCCATAATTGGCAGCTCATGTCAAAACTCACAATACTACTTCCTGCTTCAAAATACTCATGAACCATTAGCAATGTATTCAAATGATCTCTATGTTTTGTTTCTCTATTCATCCCCTTTTTGAAACACTTTTGAATTTTGAAATTTTTTTATCAAACGAAAAAGATATTACAATTTTACTATAGCTTTGTTATATTGATATGCAAAAACATGATTTTGAAAATAAAAAGTAAATACCACTAATCTTTCTTGCTTGATTATTCCTCAGGGATACCTTCAAAATTATATTTTGTAGATGATAGGAAAACAAAAAGTGTTAGATTACTTTCTACAAAACTACTTTGAAACTATACACAATTTTAATATAAGACTTTCATCAATGGGAAAATAATAGATTGATGTGGCCCATAGAATTATTAAAAATTTAATATTTACATCACATAAACCCGCGTCCACAATCTGATACCAATGATATAAATTAGAGGAGTAGATACAAATATTTATCTCATGAAATGGATTAATGAATAATTTAGTTCACACAATTATAATATATTCATATATTATATCAAATTCTCAAATTCAAATACATTAGATGTGTGTGTGTGTGTATACACACACACACACACACAGATATATATATATATATATATATATATATATATACATGTATACACACACATATATATAATGTCAAGAGATTATGTAATTAAAAACAAATATTAAAAAACAAAACCTATAATACAAATAAAATTTAATAAGACCTGACTGACCTCTTATAAATTGACATTGTATTTGAAATTAGAGTACGGATCATGTGACATGGAATGCATTTGAATTGATAAAATCGTAAACCTTAAAAAGTGGTGATCTATTATATTTCAATGTATAAAAAGGATTTGATAATGAATTTATCTATAAATATTTATGCCAAAGAATTGAAATCTAAAGATTGTTCATCATAACCAATTGGAAACAATGCCAATGATCGTTTGTGGGAGTTTAAATGCATGCTGAAATGGAGATAATTTCTAATATTATAATGATGAATGATAGGTCACAGTAGCTAAACAAGCCTCTTCTAGTGTACACTTTTCTTCTCTAGTCTTGATGGTTTGGTGTACAAATACGACCACAATTCAAATTCTCCATAATTGGCAGCTAATGTCAAAACTCAAAATACTACTTCCTGCTTCAAAATACTCATGAACCATTAGCAATGTATTCTAATGATCTCTATGTTTTGTTTCTCTATTCATCCCCTTTTTGAAACACTTTTGAATTTTGAAATTTTGTTATCAAACGAAAAAGATATTACAATTTTACTATAACTTTGTTATATTGATATGAAAAAACATGATTTTGAAAATAAAAAGTAAATACCACTAATCTTTCTTGCTTGATTATTCCTCAGGGATACCTTCAAAATTATATTTTGTAGATGATAGGAAAACAACAAGTGTTAGATTACTTTCTACAAAACTACTTTGAAACTATACACAATTTTAATATAAGACTTTCATCAATGGGAAAATAATAGATTGATGTGGCCCATAGAATTATTAAAAATTTAATATTTACATCACATAAACCCGCGTCCACAATCTGATACCAATGATATAAATTAGAGGAGTAGATACAAATATTTATCTCATGAAATGGATGAATGAATAATTTAGTTCACACAATTATAATATATTCATATATTATATCAAATTCTCAAATTCAAACACATTAGATGTGTGTGTGTGTGTATACACACACACACACACAGATATATATATATATATAAATGTATACACACACATATATATAATGTCAAGAGATTATGTAATTAAAAACAAATATTAAAAAACAAAACCTATAATACAAATAAAATTTAATAAGACCTGACTGACCTCTTATAAATTGACATTGTATTTGAAATTAGAGTACAGATCATGTGACATGGAATGCATTTGAATTGATAAAATCGTAAAAATTAAAAAGTGGTGATCTATTATATTTCAATGTATAAAAAGGATTTGATAATGAATTTATCTATAAATATTTATGCCAAAGAATTGAAATCTAAAGATTGTTCATCATAACCAATTGGAAACAATGCCAATGATCGTTTGTGGGAGTTTAAATGCATGCTGAAATGGAGATAATTTCTAATATTATAATGATGAATAATAGGTCACAGTAGCTAAACAAGCCTCTTCTAGTGTACACTTTTCTTCTCTAGTCTTGATGGTTTGGTGTACAAATACGACCACAATTCAAATTCTCCATAATTGGCAGCTAATGTAAAAACGCAAAATACTACTTCTTGCTTCAAAATACTCATGAACCATTAGCAATGTATTCTAATGATCTCTATGTTTTGTTTCTCTATTCATCCCCTTTTTGAAACACTTTTGAATTTTGAAATTTTGTTATCAAACGAAAAAGATATTACAATTTTACTATAACTTTGTTATATTGATATGAAAAAACATGATTTTGAAAATAAAAAGTAAATACCACTAATCTTTCTTGCTTGATTATTCCTCAGGGATACCTTCAAAATTATATTTTGTAGATGATAGGAAAACAACAAGTGTTAGATTACTTTCTACAAAACTACTTTGAAACTATACACAATTTTAATATAAGACTTTCATCAATGGGAAAATAATAGATTGATGTGGCCCATAGAATTATTAAAAATTTAATATTTATATCACATAAACCCGCGTCCACAATCTGATACCAATGATATAAATTAGAGGAGTAGATACAAATATTTATCTCATGAAATGGATGAATGAATAATTTAGTTCACACAATTATAATATATTCATATATTATATCAAATTCTCAAATTCAAACACATTAGATGTGTGTGTGTGTGTATACACACACACACACAGATATATATATATATATATATATATATATATATATATATATAAATGTATACACACACATATATATAATGTCAAGAGATTATGTAATTACAAACAAATATTAAAAAACAAAACCTATAATACAAATAAAATTTAATAAGACCTGACTGACCTCTTATAAATTGACATTGTATTTGAAATTAGAGTACGGATCATGTGACATGGAATGCATTTGAATTGATAAAATCGTAAACCTTAAAAAGTGGTGATCTATTATATTTCAATGTATAAAAAGGATTTGATAATGAATTTATCTATAAATATTTATGCCAAAGAATTGAAATCTAAAGATTGTTCATCATAACCAATTGGAAACAATGCCAATGATCGTTTGTGGGAGTTTAAATGCATGCTGAAATGGAGATAATTTCTAATATTATAATGATGAATGATAGGTCATAGTAGCTAAACAAGCCTCTTCTAGTGTACACTTTTCTTCTCTAGTCTTGATGGTTTGGTGTACAAATACGACCACAATTCAAATTCTCCATAATTGGCAGCTCATGTCAAAACTCACAATACTACTTCCTGCTTCAAAATACTCATGAACCATTAGCAATGTATTCAAATAATCTCTATGTTTTGTTTCTCTATTCATCCCCTTTTTGAAACACTTTTGAATTTCGAAATTTTGTTATCAAACGAAAAAGATATTACAATTTTACTATAACTTTGTTATATTGATATGCAAAAACATGATTTTGAAAATAAAAAGTAAATACCACTAATCTTTCTTGCTTGATTATTCCTCAGGGATACCTTCAAAATTATATTTTGTAGATGATAGGAAAACCACAAGTGTTAGATTACTTTCTACAAAACTACTTTGAAACTATACACAATTTTAATATAAGACTTTCATCAACGGGAAAATAATAGATTGATGTGGCCCATAGAATTATTAAAAATTTAATATTTACATCACATAAACCCGCGTCCACAATCTGATACCAATGATATAAATTAGAGGAGTAGATACAAATATTTATCTCATGAAATGGATGAATGAATAATTTAGTTCACACAATTATAATATATTCATATATTATATCAAATTCTCAAATTCAAACACATTAGATGTGTGTGTGTGTGTCTATACACACACACACACAGATATATATATATATATATATATATATATATATATATATATATATATATATAAATGTATACACACACATATATATAATGTCAAGAGATTATGTAATTATAAGAGGTCAGTCAGGTCTTATTAAATTTTATTTGTATTATAGGTTTTGTTTTTTAATATTTGTTTTTAATTACATAATCTCTTGACATTATATATATGTGTGTGTATACATTTATATATATATATATATATATAAATGTATACACACACATATATATAATGTCAAGAGATTATGTAATTAAAAACAAATATTAAAAAACAAAACCTATAATACAAATAAAATTTAATAAGACCTGACTGACCTCTTATAAATTGACATTGTATTTGAAATTAGAGTATGGATCATGTGACATGGAATGCATTTGAATTGATAAAATCGTAAACCTTAAAAAGTGGTGATCTATTATATTTCAATGTATAAAAAGGATTTGATAATGAATTTATCTATAAATATTTATGCCAAAGAATTGAAATCTAAAGATTGTTCATCATAACCAATTGGAAACAATGCCAATGATCGTTTGTGGGAGTTTAAATGCATGCTGAAATGGAGATAATTTATAATATTATAATGATGAATGATAGGTCACAGTAGCTAAACAAGCCTCTTCTAGTGTACACTTTTCTTCTCTAGTCTTGATGGTTTGGTGTACAAATACGACCACAATTCAAATTCTCCATAATTGGCAGCTCATGTCAAAACTCACAATACTACTTCCTGCTTCAAAATAATCATGAACCATTAGCAATGTATTCAAATGATCTCTATGTTTTGTTTCTCTATTCATCCCCTTTTTGAAACACTTTTGAATTTTGAAATTTTGTTATCAAACGAAAAAGATATTACAATTTTACTATAATTTTGTTATATTGATATGCAAAAACATGATTTTGAAAATAAAAAGTAAATACCACTAATCTTTCTTGCTTGATTATTCCTCAGGGATACCTTCAAAATTATATTTTGTAGATGATAGTAAAAAAACAAGTGTTAGATTACTTTCTACCAAACTACTTTGAAACTATACACAATTTTAATATAAGACTTTCATCAATGGGAAAATAATAGATTGATGTGGCCCATAGAATTATTAAAAATTTAATATTTACATCACATAAACCCGCGTCCACAATCTGATACCAATGATATAAATTAGAGGAGTAGATACAAATATTTATCTCATGAAATGGATTAATGAATAATTTAGTTCACAGAATTATAATATATTCATATATTATATCACATTCTCAAATTCAAACACATTAGATGTGTGTGTGTGTGTGTGTATACACACACACACAGATATATATATATATATATATATATATATATATATATATATATATATATATATATATATATATATATATATATATATATATATATATATATATATATATATATAAATGTATACACACACATATATATAATGTCAAGAGATTATGTAATTAAAAACAAATATTAAAAAACAAAACCTATAATACAAATAAAATTTAATAAGACCTGACTGACCTCTTATAAATTGACATTGTATTTGAAATTAGAGTATGGATCATGTGACATGGAATGCATTTGAATTGATAAAATCGTAAACCTTAAAAAGTGGTGATCTATTATATTTCAATGTATAAAAAGGATTTGATAATGAATTTATCTATGAATATTTATGCCAAAGAATTGAAATCTAAAGATTGTTCATCATAACCAATTGGAAACAATGCCAATGATCGTTTGTGGGAGTTTAAATGCATGCTGAAATGGAGATAATTTCTAATATTATAATGGTGAATGATAGGTCACAGTAGCTAAACAAGCCTCTTCTAGTGTACACTTTTCTTCTCTAGTCTTGATGGTTTGGTGTACAAATACGACCACAATTCAAATTCTCCATAATTGGCAACTCATGTCAAAACTCACAATACTACTTCCTGCTTCAAAATACTCATGAACCATTAGCAATGTATTCAAATGATCTCGATGTTTTGTTTCTCTATTCATCCCCTTTTTGAAACACTTTTGAATTTTGAAATTTTGTTATCAAACGAAAAAGATATTACAATTTTACTATAACTTTGTTATATTGATATGCAAAAACATGATTTTGAAAATAAAAAGTAAATACCACTAATCTTTCTTGCTTGATTATTCCTCAGGGATACCTTCAAAATTATATTTTGTAGATGATAGGAAAACAACAAGTGTTAGATTACTTTCTACAAAACAACTTTGAAACTATACACAATTTTAATATAAGACTTTCATCAATGGGAAAATAATAGATTGATGTGGCCCATAGAATTATTAAAAATTTAATATTTACATCACATAAACCCGCGTCCACAATCTGATACCAATGATATAAATTAGAGGAGTAGATACAAATATTTATCTCATCAAATGGATGAATGAATAATTTAGTTCACACAATTATAATATATTCATATATTATATCAAATTCTCAAATTCAAACACATTAGATGTGTGTGTGTGTGTGTGTGTATACACACACACACACATATATTTATATATATATATATATAAATGTATACACACACATATATATAATGTCAAGAGATTATGTAATTAAAAACAAATATTAAAAAACAAAACCTATAATACAAATAAAATTTAATAAGACCTGACTGACCTCTTATAAATTGACATTGTATTTGAAATTAGAGTACGGATCATGTGACATGGAATGCATTTGAATTGATGAAATCGTAAACCTTAAAAAGTGGTGATCTATTATATTTCAATGTATAAAAAGGATTTGATAATGAATTTATCTATAAATATTTATGCCAAAGAATTGAAATCTAAAGATTGTTCATCATAACCAATTGGAAACAATGCCAATGATCGTTTGTGGGAGTTTAAATGCATGCTGAAATGGAGATAATTTCTAATATTATAATGACGAATGATAGGTCACAGTAGCTAAACAAGCCTCTTCTAGTGTACACTTTTCTTCTCTAGTCTTGATGGT